>CM067363.1:38814222-39334222 GCA_034401795.1 Chaetoderma sp. LZ-2023a | reverse complement strand
AGGCCATGTTCTCACTAGAGAGGTAACCGGGAATAACGCCACACTTCAGTGTTGCGTTACGCCGGTTAAGTCTCTAGTGAGAACACGGCCTTAATCACAGTATGGCGTTATTCTTGATCACGGTCGTGTTCTCACTAGAGAGTTAATCGGGAATAACGCCATACTTCAGTATGGCGTTATTCTTGATTAAGTCTCTAGCGAGAACACCGCCTTAGCCTATACCGTGAACACGGCCTTAATCAGGAATAACGCCATACAGGAGTAACTCTGGTGAGAACACGGTCTTAGAAAGGAATATTGTGGAGGCATGGTGAATAACAAAAAACATTTCAGATAACACTTCTGAAAATTTACACCAATCCTTTTAATTTTACGTTGTATGTATGTAATGTTGTGCACTTTCACATGTGTGCGCGCGCACACAATGATGTGCGTAAGTCAGGTGCATGTGTGCGCACGAGTGCGTATGGGCAAATCCGCACCGAGTGTCGAAATGTGCTATTTAAAGGCCCCTGGTCGCTCGTTGAAGAACATATCACATGTTTTTAAGCAGACAGGTTAACTAAATAAAGCTTACTGCCTGGAGGAATTATCAATCCTCCTTGGATAATAGATCGTCTGCGCCAGTAGGTTGTCGTCTGCTTGTAGCAATTGCGGGTATCCTCGTACCATGTACGATATTGTGCACAGCAAATTGAGCTTGGTGTTATTTAGACAGTCGGTAACAGAAGATATTTGAGAGATATTCTGAAGGAGTTTTATTTCCTTGATACAAATATGCCCCTCCCAACAGGCGATCTGTCGTCTGCGCCAGTGGGTTGTCGTCTGCGCCAGTCAATCGAGCGCGACATTACGCTATTCGCTGAGCTGCGCGATGCGCCAGACACGGCTTGTAATACCAGCAATCATCTTGTCAGCTTAATAATGTCGGAAGTGGGATGAGTAGGCAATATGCGAATATTTGGCAAAGTTTAATTAAAACTAATTGAATTCCTGTTCGATCCTGTAATTGCCATTATCGCTGGTGAATTACTGTCCTAAACCGGCTCAAGTAATTAACTCATTTACGTCTTCAAATCTTACAGAGTTTGCACGAAATACACTTGACCTATAAATAAGGATATGTTGATTTTTGTGAACATTATTTGAAAGAAAATTGTTGGTGCTATAGGTAGCAACAACTTTCAGTAAAATTGTTTTCAAAATAATCTGCACGTTCCTCAGTTATCCCTTTTGATAGCAGCCATCGGTGGATTCAAAATGAAATGGGTTAATACGATCTTGATTGACACGGCTAAACGTCGGCCAGGATCTGCCCATAAATTGTCGTACCGCCGTTAGTATGGAAACATATAATTATCAAACAATGATACGGAATCTAGACGAAATTAACCAAATCAGAGCAGTTTATGGAGACGATTGGGATAAAATTGACTTATTTGCGTAAATTGAATCCACACCACGGACCCATCACGCTCTGTATAACGTTGTATACCATGTATAGCGTCAGGGGCATAATAATTAGGCCTATACAGGATTAAAACCTGTACACACACAAATTAAAATTTGTAAGATTAAATGCGCCCCAATCGTCCACCAATCACATACTCCAAACATTAAAAACACAAGCATTAGAAATGCAAGCAGCCCCACACCCAAACCACCCCATCCCCCACACCATCCCTCCTCACCCTTTGAGCCCACAATGTCGAATTCGAAAACTCAGTTACAATTTAATAATTATTTTGTTCAAATTTTGAAACCAATTTGACTGGGAGTCGCTGTTCGACAGCAACAGGTTCCTGTCAAATTAGTTTCAAAATAGTCAACAGTTTGCTTGTATCTTTGGAATTGAATTTCTGGAATTTCGTGGGCCAATGTGTGGAATACGAAAACAAGGGTAAACTTTAATGCCTCACGTTTTTGTTAAATTGTAAAAATTTTAAAGATTTTCTGATCAGGACTAAAGTTGTGAATTTCTAGGTCACACCCTTTCTTGTGTAACATTTGAGGCAAATCAGTCATGTAGTTTCAGAGATAGGCCGATACATCGATCTATAGTTTGAGCCGACCCGGATCCGTCCTTTTTCTCTGGATCACCACAAGAGTCTGGAAACACCCTCACTCACGGTAAGAATCTTTGTTACACGTGTCAAGGGTAAACTCGATCCAGTATGTTTTTAGATACCGCTACAGCCCTGGACATACAAATAAACAGACAGACAGACATTTTTCCCTGGAGGCTACACTACGGCCTCTTGCATAGTGTAAGATTTAACAACAACGAACGCACTACTAGATTAATTTATACATGAGGCTGCACAAGATCAAGAGCCCCTTCTGGCGCAGTTGCTTCATCCAGAGACTTCCAATATGACGAACTATCAGATCTCCTTTTTCAACAACTAAATCGGAATGAACTCTTCACTGTCACACTGGTCCTTCCAATATCTTTTTACAGGTCTTTATGAGTCCCGTCATCTTATTTAGCTGGATCGGTTTATGTAGCTCGTGGGTGATTGTGCTGGTTCGCCATGTCGTTTCGTTCCATCGCACCGCAAGTGCACGATGTGTGAGACGGCTGGTTAGCTACGGATCTCGGGGTTGCAATCCCATATCACGTCTCTCCGGAAGGTACAAAGACCGACTTCTAGAGCCGGTGGAACACTGATGTTCCAGTGGGGCCGTGCGACCATTGCCGCCGAGATTGAACCACACGGTGTCATCCCAAATATTCGTGTTCCTGGTATGTCTGTCCATTCTAATTTAGAGCAATGGACGAGATGTTATAATTAAACAATCACAAATTTGACAATACTACACAAACAGTTCTATGTGTTTGACAGTAAATGAGCACAATAATACACAACATAGAGCCATCCAATGTTCTTTCCACGTGGTTCCGTCGGAGGTACCACACAGATCCTTGAATCCGCAGAGGTATCCTCGCAAGAGAGCTAGGCAACGAAGTCACTAGATAGTGTAATACAAACTAGTATACCCCTAACACACACAAAGAAAAAATTGTTGCTGCGAGAGTTAAGTGCCTCGCGTGGGCCTCCGTCATAGGAAAATGCCTTCAACGCCGAAGAAGAGGAAAAGAGCTGGCAAAAAGGGCCACTCTTTTGTTCAACAGAAAATTCTAAGTGCTGAAAATCCTAGTGAGGCTGCAATTAAGGTGTTGCACACTGGCTTACATGAAGACGGAACGAATGATTTCCGAAGAATTCCCAGGTCACCGTCTTATGTAGTTCCAAAGTTACTGCATTGGTAGTTGCCACTTTATTTATGCGGGCCTTCTGCTACATCCTAACCCACCAATTGGTTGTTAGCAATGAGAAACAGCTTTGGCCGCAAATGGCAGGGATTACTACCTAACTTTAGATATGTTTATCTATCTGGCGCAGATGCTCGGCTTCCCATAAGTTTCCCTGCATAGCATCTACCTCCAAGGATAGCGTGGGTACATGTTATGGAGT
Organism: Chaetoderma sp. LZ-2023a; assembly: GCA_034401795.1. NCBI lineage: Eukaryota > Metazoa > Mollusca > Caudofoveata > Chaetodermatida > Chaetodermatidae > Chaetoderma > Chaetoderma sp. LZ-2023a. The sequence goes on along the minus strand of CM067363.1, from coordinate 39,330,743 downwards.
AAGGCTCCCGAATCAAATACCGATCCGGTTACCCGGCCTCACAGCCACATATAACATTACAAGGACAAGGTTCACAATTGACATAAGCAATGTTAGAAAGCACCATGTCATTTATGGTGGGGATGGAGAAACGGATATCCACCGCTAGCGTCCTTCCCGTGAGGGCGTGATGGGTCCTAAGACCTCACCCAGACACTACAACGAATTGGGTGGAGATCCATATCTCGTCCTTCACCACGTGCTATGGAGTTAACATTTGACCTGCCGTTAGGGTTACATTCCATGATGCCCAGAGATGCATTGCAGGCCGGTAGTACAACATTTTAATTAATAATTATTATTTCGCAGTGCTTCCTACATTGGCGGGGGTGGGGTGGGGGTATCTAACTAACAAGTATCCGAAGATACGGGGGGGGGGGGGTGGGGGGGGGTGGGGGTGGGGGGTGGGGTGGTGGAGATGTATGTAGATCAACACTTTAACTATCACCGCTCGGAAACCTCTGATAGTTTCCCAGGGTCGGATCCTGTCAACGTGTCGATGGGAAATCAAGACAATTAATAAGCCTTGCGGCTGCTTGATCAGGGCAAGAGACAATAACTCAATATAAACACGAGGCCCTATAGGTAACTGGCCAATTTTTTCACAACCTTGCCGGTGCGTGGGGCTACATTACCACAACAACTGGAAAAGAGGCGTACACTATGCGTCTCTAATGGAGAAATTGTCCCTAACCACTTTAAACCCATCCTACCGAGCTAAATAGCCATGTTTAGTTGGTAACCTGTCAGGCTTAAACAATTAGAGCATGATCAGTGACCTCAGTGTAAAATTGATGGTGGGGGGGGGGGGGGGCGATATAGTGATGCGGATATATATGTTGCTGTATAGTATTTCCTAGCGTACTGCGGACTATGAGTTTTTATAAATAAACAAAACATATTAACTAGATAGCTACTTGCCATATACACAGCTAACCAATACATTATCTAACGAACACGATGATAATGAATATGAAAATTATAGAGTATCACAGGTCACTAGACCTTACGGTGCGGCTAGTTGAAAGCACCCACAGAAAACAAGGATAATATTCACAGTAAAACAGAAATTATAAGTACCATCTACGGAAATAATTAAATGTTCAATAGTATAGCTACTTGAGTACATCGGTACGGAACAAGTTCAAGAGTTACTGAAATTGAGGCGCTAACATATAAATAGCGCGAGATGGCACGATCTCTAAGGCTGGAAAGATTTCCACAGGAAGACATCCGCAGGCAGGTATCCGCAGGTAGGTCTCCGCAAGCTGGCTTCTCCAGGCAGGTCGGATACGGCACACTCCCAGGGCAGTGAAACACAACAGTTCAGGAGATGTCCACTAGATAGTCAGTTTGTTGTAAAGTTTCCGTCCGGCGATGGTAATACGAAAGTTGGAAGCAACCCATTAACAGAGAGGGCTGCTTACATAATAATTATGCATGTACAATAACCGGCACACGGTGCGGGGTATGTCGCATAGCTCTTGTGGAGCACTGGGCAAAGTCCACCCAGGCTGTGGTTGAAAAGTTAATTAATTCACACACGACATGCAGTGCGGAGGTTGAAGTCCACTTTTCAGTGTGGTTGGCGGATCCAGCGAGTCATCCACCAAGAATTACCATCGGCTCTACATTATGTAGGATTACATATGGGCTGGCACGGCCCTTCCGCAGAAAGGCTCCCATAGAAAAGTTCGGATTGGGAGTTATTACTTTAAGTTATTTTACCCCCAGATGGTCGTCCGGGGTTATCCAAAAACTCACGGAAGCCGAGGACTCCTTACCACCGTGGAGGAACTGAAATCTGAATGGCACCGGATGATGCAGGAATCACTGTTGGTTAGCAGTTGCACACGTCAATCCTGATGGTCCAGCACTCCTGCGCGGGCCGCTTCCATGACGGTGCTCCTGATTCTCGATTTTCACCCCTTTTATATTACCCATGACGCCTCAGCCAATCTGCGGCCGAGCAGTAGCCAATCAGCGTGCAGCTAGAAGTGGTGACGTGGCTATCACGTGCACAGCACATTCGTTTATCTATTTATGCATAAACGCGATTACGACGTCAAGAGAAATATTTTGAAAATAATTTACTGGGATTTTCGACGATAACTCAGCCATTTCTGGCCTGATCTTCAAATAGTAAAAAAATGTTCTGTAATCCTCGTTTCATTCCGGTCCTGATCCGTACCAAGAATAACGAGGACGATATAGTTTAAGACATTTACTAGTACCGACTCTGTACACTATATGCATGCACTCGCTTCCAAATCCGAGACGTGTTGTCAGGGAAGCTCTGACGCGCGCGCATGCGCACGCGTTTTAACGGACTTTGCCATTTTAAACGAAAACCTCTCTCATAGGGCTTATATACACGTACTATCCTAGCCAGGGGGCGTGCCTGGAGCGAATCCGGAATGGTCGTTCCGTACCCAGCTCAGCTGGGATGGCCGGTACCCGTCCGGTCGATCCATGCTACATTTACGTGCCAGACTGTTGCTTCCCAGTAGTTCCATTTTGCCCTTTCATGGCTACATTAGTGAAAGAAAATAACAATATTTCCTTATTGAATGTTCATTTGCAAGCCAAGAGGAGACTATTTTCACAAATTTACCACTGGAATGGCTGGTTCGGTTATTCCAGTGAAATCTTTTCAAAATAACAGGGTCTTTGGCCTGTAATTGGGCATTCTCGGGACCACTGCAGAGTCCGGTTTGGGCCGGCCTCGGCATGGAAGGCTTACATCTGCATCAATCAACGTTGTTCGGTAAATATCTTGCTATGCTGAATCTGAGGGTCCTATGTCCCGGGTGAGCGTTAGGCCATTTGTTTTATCCTAGATATGATATGATATGATATTTTTTTGCATTTTTGCCGGTTTAGGCAAATCATCATAAATTACGCGAGCCAATCAATACAACTTACAGTAATTAAAGGTCCATTCTCGCGCCAGAATGCTTGAGAATGGAATTGTTGAGATTATGTGCTTTTGGGGGCTTGGATTGTGTGCCTCGATGTAGTGGGGCGGGGTGAGTCATGGCGCATGATGATTTGATTCCATATAAATAAATTTCGTAAGGTTAGTTGTGAATTTGGATGGGAGACTCGTGCCTCTAATTCAATTTGGCAGCTTAAAGAAATTATATTAATGAATATGCGTGGTCAAATCATCACGTGCTGGGATTTATTACGTTTCATTGCATCTGGGTGCGCAGTTTAGGCCTCTAGGAGCATGTCGTTTTAGCAGTTTTATTTTCGGGCATTCAGCTGTGGATATGCACCTTTAAGATCTATACATATACAATTCGTAGATCTAAACATGCTAAAGATTTCTAGGCATGTCTACCATATATAGAAACTATGACCGTGTTTGGATTGGACATGATATGTCATGTCCTTGAAGGAGCTATTTCTTCTTAACCCTGATTATCGATTTTCAGAAAGCTATACAGATGAGCTGTTGGGTATCTTGAGGCTAAGTTGACTGGGCGCCGGTGCTGCCTAAGGCAGCAACAGCGCCCAGTCGAACCAGCCTCAAACATCCAACACCATGTCTATTAAATATATATGATAAAATGGACCCTTACAAGTATATCCCTTGATCATATGACATCATAATCAACTACGTGATCTGTAAGATGACGTCACAATCATGACGCCATGAATGCCTCGATATAGTCAGTCTTAAACTATTAATAGTCTGACACGTACGAATTCACCCTTCCAAAGTATCCATTCATCATCTGACCTAGTATGACGTCATAATCAGTTCCGCGCGTGTATGATGACGTCACAATCATTACGTCACAAAGGGTTCCATATAGACAGTCATCAAATCTCAAAGAGTCTGACACGTTGTATAAATTGTATGTCTTTGTAATTCTTTGCTATTTAATAGACATGGTGTTGGATGTTTGAGGCTGGTTCGACTGGGCGCTGTTGCTGCCTTAGGCAGCACCGGCGCCCAGTCGAGTTAGCCTCAAGATAGCCAACAGCTCATCTGTATAGCTTTCTGGAAATCGATAATCAGGGTTAAGAAGAAATAGCTCCTTCAAGGACATGAAATAACATGTCCAATCAAAACACGGTCATAGTTTCTATATATGGTAGACATGCCTAGAAATCTTTAGCATGTTTAGATCTACGAATTCTAGTGTATGGTATTATTCACCCCATAGGTAATATGTATTAGATATAAGATTAGGCGGCATTTAGATACTTGTATAGCTTACTAATTTAATTGTCTATATATATATATATATATATATATATATATATATATATATATATATATATATATATATATATATATATATATATATATATATATATATATATATATATATATAATGTTTAAATGTACACTCACGGGCCTATGGCTTATTGTGGAATAAATCAATCAATCATAAAAAAAAATATATATATATATATATATATATATATATATATATATATATATATATATATATATATATATATATATATATATATATATATATATATAAACTATATTGCTCATTACATCATCAACCTGCATACAGTGGTCCTGCATTAATTCATTCATTTTGTGACATTACTTCTTTTCAGGATTTTTAGGAATTTAAAATAAATATAAATTTTACTATGTAACCCATCCATGTCCGAAGTCATATACAACATGTATATTACGTAGAAATATGACATAGTCCTAAAATTCTGATGAATACCTCGTCACATTAGTCAGACAGGGCCTCGATTATCACAATATCTTGATGAAATGTGTGATAATATTATAACACTTTCGCTATTTTGACTCCTTTTATCCATGGAAGATTTGTACATTTTTACTCCTTTGATCAACTACATATTCGTCATTATGCTCAAACAGGTCATATTAACAATTTTCAGAGCACGGAAAAATAAAAATCACATTTGAACTTATAAGAACTGTCATATTGACTGTTCGTGGATCCTAGCCAATATGTGAAGTAATTGACATAGGTAAGGCTTGGTAAATCAAAATTCTGTCCTAGGCTGCCTGATTACTGTGAGTCAAAAATTTGACAGATCGACAGACTGGTTCGGCTGATAATCTGTCAGTAGGTCTGTCTTTCTGACAAATCTTTGACCTTTATGGCAAAGCTGCCAATGTCGCAACGATAGTGAGTCGTATTTGTTACTTTAACTCGATTGTCACGATTTCCATACCTGATAGAAGTCGCACTGAAACAGGGCTTATTGTTTGAAATATATCTAGTTCTGAGAAATAACATATTTGTCGGTCGAAAGTGTAACGAATTGGTTAAATAACGCGCATGGATAAAGACAGATCCTTTGCCGCCAGGTAGGCGGGCGGGCAGGCATGCAGGCAGATGGGCAGGCGGGCGGGCGGGCGGACTGACAGACAGACAGACAGTAGGCAGGCAGGCAGGCAGGCAGGCAGGCAGACAGACAGGCAGGCAGGCAGGCAGGCAGGCAGGCAGGCAGGCAGGCAGGCAGGCAGGCAGGCAGGCAGGCAGGCAGGCAGGCGGGCAGGCAGGGGGGGGGGCCGACAGGCAGGCGGGCGTACTGTCACACCATTGTAACAGATTTCAAAAGCGTTACCTGTATAATTCCAACAGAAGGACTTCACGCGGTGTTGGATTTCCGTAAATGTTTTAATCTTCACATAGCGTATATAACACATTATAACCATCATAGATTAGGCATTATACGTAGAAGCCAATAATTTAGATATAAATTTTCTGTAAACGTCATTCAATCTGAATTGGGTTATTGTTAAGCTCCGGTATACCTTTCCGCTATCGTATTTAATCTTAATGAAGCATCGTGCGATCCATTCAGCGGGGAAAACATACGCTAGTAATTGTCACCTGTCATAGGGATTAAAGTCAGTTAATGTTAGAGGACAAGTTGACGTTAATAAGAAGTAATTAATGAAGAGACTTATAAATCAGGATCTATTTGTACTCAGGCTTTATGAGGTAGGGTCTATAGACATCGAGCTGTGAATGTTGAGCACAATAGGTACAGGGGGTAATACAGTCAAAATTGTCATAAACAGCCGCGTTAATGATGAACAGGACAGGTGGTTGGAAATCACAGGTGTGGTCCTATAATACAAGTCAGATGTGATGGGGGGGGGGAACAATTTTTTTATACAATTCCCTGAGTGATGACGCGTGTTAATGGGTCGGTATTGGCCCAGTACTGGCCCGTAACCTGCGTTATCAGGAGAGATGACTGCGTTGGATGAACACGATATTTGATGACTTTAACTGTTTTGATTGCCGCAAGCCACCGGACAATGATTTGAATGGAGAATAACTCTGCATCTGCTACATATTTCGAAAACATTTTGACGGAAAGTTGTTGGTGGCTAAGCCACCAACAACTTTCAGTTAAATTGGTTTCAAAATATTCAGCATGTCCAGTGTTAAACCCCATGGAATATATAGTATGCAGATATTTAGCAGATATTTAGCAGGCTGGCTCTAAAGACTGCACCAGAACGCAGGCTATCTGCTTGTGGGATTGGAACATAAACATCTTATAGTAAGATTTCTATGGATTGGGACCGGCGTTGTCCCAGATTTGGCAGCGGCATCACGGGTTCGCGGCTCAGTACAGGCTGTAGCGCAACCATTGCAAAATCTTGGTCCTTCATCCCTCAATGCCCGTCCCTACCTAGTATAGTATAAATGGGAACCGGTACCCATGTAAAAACTTGGGCAGTTATTACTTGTAATAGACTGATACCCACCAGCCACGGGCTAATTGAGAACCGAGTAGGTCAGGACTAATTTAGGGATATTTCTATATCTATTTTTTCCAAAAGCAAAATAAAATCGCCAGTAATAGCCACGCCGAGCTGAAAATATCGAAATATTGTGAACAATTTACGGCGTAATGTTTGATATTTTAACTGACTGAAACAGCCAGATTAATTTCAAATTATTCAATTTGTGACGCTGTTTTTTACTGACACAATTCAGGGATCCAATCTGTCAAATCAATATATGACGTCATAATCAATTACATCACGTTCTGGATGAGGCCACAATTATTAAGACGTATTATAGTTCAGTCATGAGGGAAGAAAGCTACGCCAGGTGTACGAATTGCATGCCTTTGATGGATCTACTATTCAATAAACATTCAGGTGAATATTTTGAAACATTTGACTGAGAGCTGTTGCCGCCATTGGCAACAACATCCCAAAGTCAAATTAGCTTTAAGATATTCAACAGCTTACCTGTATAGTTTCCGTGAAATTGGGATTATGTGAAGCCAGGGTTCAACGTATATAAATCGACCCAACCGACGTAAAACGTGGGTGGAGCTTAGATAGAAATAGGCGTGTTATGGGTAGAAATGGTCACGGTATAGCTAGAAATAGGCGCGCTATAGTTAGAAATGGGCGAGGTATAGCTAGAAATAGGCGGGATGTAGCTAGAAATAGGCGGTGTGTAGCTAGAAATGGGCGGGTTATAGCTAGAATTTGGCGGGGTAATATGGCCTAACTAGAAATGCGCGGGGTATAGGTAGAATGGGCGGGGTATGGCTAGACATAGGGGCGGGGGGAATAGTTGGAACGGGTGGGGTATCGCTAGAAATTGGCGAGGTATAGCTAGAAATAGGCGAACTATAGCTATAAAAGGCAGAGTATAGCTAGAAATAGGCGGGATCTAGCTAGAAAAGGGTAGAGTATGGCTAGAAATGAGTGGGCTATGGCTAGAAATGGGCGCGGTATAGGTAGAAATTGGTCCGGTACCCCTAGAAATGGGCGAGGTATAGCTAGAAAAGTGTGGGGTATAGCGACAAATGGGCACGTTATAGCTAGAAATGGGCGTGGTATAGCGAGAAATGGGCACATTATAGCTAGAAATGGGTGTGGTATAGCCAGAAATTGGTGCGGTATAGCTAGAAATTGGTGCGGTATAGCTAGAAATGGGCACGGTATAGCTAGACATGGGCACGGTATAGCTAGAAATGGGCACTGTATAGCAGCTAGAAATGGGCGATGTATAGCTAGAAATGGGGACGGTATAGCTAGACATGGGCTTCTCTATAAATCACATATCATACCTGTTGTAGTTAATGCTACCGAAATGCACATTACCTGCTATCAAGTTATCACGGGAGTCACCGTAACACAAGCCGTGATCATGACACTTTTCACACCTAACTTCAGCTCGATCTATTGTTGGGGGAATCTCGCCTCTTTAATAACACAAGTGGGGGATATAGATATACAATTTAACGCCTTACACGGCTACCTGATAGCTACCTGATATGGGGCTTTGGCACCGTCGCTCGTGATAACATCTATATTTTGAACAGAAATAATTATATACAAATAACGTATGTCTGACCTGGTGCCTGGTGCTATTCTATACGGTTGGTTATTAGCAGAGAAATAGATATTTACCTCAATAATAGAATGCGTAGATCTGCTTTGGGTTGGTGGAGGCAGTGACGGTGGCGGTGGCGGTGGCGGTGGCGGTGGCGGTGGCGGTGGCGGTGGCGGTGGTCGTCGTCGTCGTCGTGGAGGCTTTAAAGACTGCACCAGCACACAGTGGTGGTGGTGGAGGTTGTGGTTGTTGTAGTTGATGCTGAATGAGGTGTAGTGTGAAGCAGGTGCTGGTGGTGATGCTGGTGCTTGAACCACCTATAGAAGTGGAAGAGGACGTAGCACTGTTGTGTTGTTTGGGATGGTGGTTCACTCACTCAATCACTAAAGCAAGCAAGCAAGCAAGCGTGCGTGCGTGCGTGCGTGCGTGCGTGCGTGCGTGCGTGCGTGCCTGCGTGCGTGCGTGCGTGCGTGCGTGCGTGCGTCCGTCCGTGCGTGCGTGCGTGCGTGCGTGCGTGCGTGCGTGCGTGCGTGCGTGCGTGCGTGCGTGCGTGCGTGCGTGCGTGCGTGCGTTAAGGTTCACTACTTCACTGGAATCACCTGAAGTCCCGGAAAATAGGAATCACATTTGGAGCACTATGTCCTCCGCCAAACCAATCATGCTTCATCGACAGCTCGATGCCCCTTGTCTTGGTCTTCTGATAATATCATCCATTGAACACGAACATATAACATTCACTGTCCACGGGGCTAACAACGTCAGCACAATGTGATAGAAGGGGTCCCACGCTCCGATGTGGTGATAACAACTGCTGGTCAGCTGACTCATGAAAGTCTCTGGGAACGGGATGTCTGGATTCGTGGCCAAGAATCGAACCACTCTCTGGAAATTCAAACTCTGATGAGTGTTTTGCACATGGAAGCAGACCACCGCAGGATCTGACGAAGATGAATACTGGAAAAGAGAACCGACGAGTCTCCGCACACTCAGGATCCAGTACCTCAGAATGACCAATCAACAAGGACAGTTCAATAAATAGGAAGTCGATGAAGCGAGGGAAAGTTCTCCGCTCTCCCGAATCCACGAGTAACTCTGCCAGTTCAGTTTTATCAGGATCAGTTCAACAGTAACTACATGTTTTAGAGTACTGTTTTGCAGGAGTCTGCTATACGCATCAGAATATATAGTAACCAGGAAAGTTCTACTGGAAAGTGAGATAGTCTCTCCCAAATTAACGAATGTCTGGCAAACGAATCTCTTCCAGTTTCTGATTTCTTGTTCGAAAAATGGCCAAAACCGGCCGAACTAGGTCAGGAGCGCCTAACGAGTATATAGAGACTCCAATGATCCATCTGGAGCATACATTGTCTAAAGAACGATAAACTGTGGAACGCTGTCAGCACAATACTGTTGTTTCTTCCATTAATAGCGGAAATTCTGTAGTTCTATGGTATTGAACCTCTGAGGCGTCTGGTTGACCACAAAGGGAGAGGCGAGATGGTATCCGTATAATTAGATGGCTGCAGTCAGACTCAGATAAAATGGAATGCCTATTCCTCAATGTCGGAAAGTCGTTAACTCTCCACACACGCACTGGCAATCAAACGTAGGCAAGAAAAATCATGTGGAGTTACCGAATCCGGGCTATTTATACTAGACTCCTCTCCACTTCTAGAAAGAGGGGGGGGGGGGGGGGGAATCGAGACGAAGACCTATTCAGATACCAGGAACGAACCAGGCGACCATAGAATGGAGGGGGGCTGGAAACATCAATCTCGCATAACTCTCTAACTACCACATCGATTGAAAAACGGTTTGCAGATTCGGAATTCTCCATGAATTGTACATAAGTATGTCTAAGCGCGCCGCTCGGAAACGCCGTTTTAGGGAAATGCCATCTAGTCATTTAAACCCTAATTTGGTACAGTTTCAAGTACATCTGATATGTAGGTCAGCTGAGAGTAGACATCTACCTCGTGAGTGCAACAATGGCGTGGACTACGCGGGAACTCCGATCCAGCCATTATGCCGAGAAGAGTTCACACAAAGGCACACCCGGAGTGCGGTCCAGCCTCCGCCCGCAACATCCGCTCGGAAGGCTGACCAACTCCTAATTTCATTACACAAGCGGGCAAGCAAGTGCACACACAAAGAAACAAGCAAGCAAGCAAGCGATCACATGCAATAAACCATCTGAAAGTAGCAAGAGCTACTATTTGTTTGTAGAGTTTATCTGAATAACGGTCTCACCGTTTTGCCGGCTTGATGAATTGAATTCTAACGGACAACCTCCCCCCCCCCCCCCCGCCCCACGCACCCCGGCCCCCTCGCTGTTGTTTTCATTCACGACTTTCCTCGTCTCGCTAGACTCGTGAAAATCGTTTGAAGATTTTAAGATTTCTGAGCAGCATTGATACCTTACCAAATCAAGACGATTACAACCGAATGCATCAGGAATACATAGTCGTCAAATGTTGAGCAAGTTGGTCTTGGTATCATATCACAGATAAAGGCCCACTGCGCCCCTACCCCCGCCCCAAACCCACAAGCATCGATGAGTACAACAGTGTAGCTTAACGGTGGACCTCAGTTCTACCCATCGAGTCTGCCTCATTGTCAGTATAATCATCGAAGATGTAATAGTTCAGAGCATCTTTGCCAGGTGTCCCATTCACAGTATATGGAAGTGATTGGAAACTCGAGCTGCTACCGTTACTCACCAACCAGCCAGATTCCGTTGATGTGCGTGCAATGAGACAAAGTGTTCGCTATGATGCATAGAAGCCTGTTCATAGCAGAGCTGTGTCAATGTTCTTGAAATCTCTGTAATTCATGAATCCAGTTAATCCATCAATCACATGACGCCATAATCAACTACGCGATGTGTACGATGACATCATAATTAAATACGTCAGCAATTGCGCCAAGTCAAATTAGTTTCAAAATATTCAACAACCTACCTGTATAGTTTTCTGGAAATAGATATTCAGCGAGTGCAGGGATCAATGGATCACAACACGGTCAAAGCGTGGGCGTAGTTTAGTTAGAGATAGGTGGGGCATCGCTAAAGCTGGATTACTCCACGCCTCATCCAGAAAACACATACCATGAACAGCATGAGGATGATCCATTTTGCAGGTAGGGGTGCCTAATCCTGGGTCAGGTAGGGGGCCTAATCCAGGACCTGGTAGGGTGCCTAATCCAGGACATAGTAGGGGCCTAATCCAGTTCCTGGTAGGGGGCCTAATCCAGCACCTGGTAGGGGCCTAATCCAGGACCAGTGTCTTGTTCTGTCCATTCTTATGTGACATTGCGAAAGTAAAGACGCGTAATGCTGTCGATTGTCCGGGGTCCATGGCTAATGTGCTATGCGTCGTTGATAATGGATCGTGAGGTTATCTAATGAAGGATCCGACCTGTCACTGAAGTGTCTGGCGTTGGTGACGGCATAATAAAAGTACGTCAGTTGTAAGCTGGAGGTCAACATCAAATGACATAGGTCCCTCACGAAAGTTCGTAGCTATTCTAGGAATTTTTAATGCCATTGACAGCAACATCCCCCATTCACATTGGTTTCAATATATTTAACATCCTACACTAAATTGGAATTGAAATCCTGGGAAATCACGATAAAAGTGACAATGGAGAAATCCGGGTTTAGCTATGCCACGCCCATCTCTAGTTAAGCTCCGCCCACACTTCGCCCGTGCTGGTTTGGAACGAACCATGAACTCCCTGATTATCAATTTCCATAAAACTATACAGGTAAGCTGTTGAATATTTGGAGAACCATGAACTCCCTGATTATCAATTTCCATAAAACTATATAGGTAAGCTGTTGAATATTTGGAAACTGACTAGATGTTGGTGCTGCCTATGGCAGCAACACCGTCCAGTCAAAATAGTTTCAAAATATTCAACAGATTGTTTATTAAATAGTAAAGACATACAATTGGTACTACAACGCTTAGTTCATCATCAATGGACCTTTCCAGTTTATCCATCCATTATATGACGTCATGTGACGTCATAATCTACACGTGAATGTAGGGTGACGTCATTGATTATGACGTCATGGATGACGTAGATAAGTTCGCCAAGAACGCATAATCGGTTACGGACTAAGCCTTGTTGTACGTCTTTACTATTTAAGAAACATGATGTTGAATATTTTGAAACTAATTTAACTTGGCGCTGCTATAGGCAGCGACAGCACCCAGTCAAATTAGTTTCAAAATATTCAACAGCTTACCCGTATAGTTTTCTGGAATTTGATAATCAGGGACTTTAGCGATCGTTCGATCCCAACTCAAGCGAGGTGTGGGTGGAGCTTAGCCAGAGATTGGCGGGCATAGCTAAAAATAGAACTGTCCATTAAGCGTTCGTTCTGAACTTATTTACGTCACTCATAACACAATTAATTATGACATCATTCTACATGTAACGTAGTTGATTATGACGTCATATGATCGATTAAGCAACTGGAATCCTTCATTCAAACACGTATACGTGTGTGGAGCTTAGCGAGAAATGGACGGGGAATAACCTGAAATGGGTCGCTGTGTTGGGTAATGGTTCTGCTCCATCTAACATCGATATGGTCCCATTGACCAACAGTCCCAATGGATGAATACACTTTTAGCTATTCCCCGCCCATTTCTAGCTAAGCTCCGCCCATGCTTTGTCCGTGTTTGGATCGACTGAACCCTGAATTCCGAGAATCACAATATCAAGGTAACTATACAGGGAGGCTATTGAATATTTTGAAACTAATTTGACTGGGTGTTGTTGCTGCCTATCCCAGACAAATTAGTTTCAAAATATCCAACAGAGTGGTTATTAACCCTTTAACCCTCGAACTTGTCCCAAAAATTTCAACTTTCTCATAGAAAATGTCCATTTGCAGACAAAGAGAAGACTATTTCTGAAAACTTACCACTGGAATAATTGGCTCGGTTATCGAGCCAGTTATTCCAGTCGTCAATTAAAAAAAATAGTCTTCTCTTTGTCTGCAAATGAACATTTCTCAAGACCACTGCAGAAGTCGTTTTTTGCTGATATGAGTGTTAAAGTGTTAAGTTACACATGACGGACTTCCGGGAGGACTTAGCTACGTCATTCATTGCGCATTTTGATTTTGACGAATAAACGAATGGTAAGACACGTGAACGGACGAATGCTAAGACAGATGGACAGACGAATGGTCAGACAGATGAACAAACGAATGGTCAGACGGATGGACAAACAAATGGTCAGAGAGATGAACAGACGAATGTTCAGACAGATGGACACACTAGCTGGCAATCAAGTCTAATCGTGGTGAACGTCTCCTTAAGAGTAGAGCGTGACTAGGGCAGATTTTCGAGAGTAATCTCTTGGTAAAACAAAGACATCAGTTTGAATGTGGGTTATTGGTTATTGCCAGTGGGTATCCTCGTTATCTGGCAGTAAAAATGTTGAGAGTCGTTTAACGCTTGCGCGAACACGGCGTCCATTAACGGGTACTGGACTCGCCCGATAGCGACCTGAGGACGAAATTAAGCTGTGTCGCGTAGAGGCAGATAATAAGCCTAATGTAGCGTGATGTATCTTGTAAATGATCGCAACTATTCGCTACTTTATAGCCTCACACGTCATTATGAAAGCGGTATAGCCTTCTCCCCAACATCCCAATTGAGGAATACGATATGTGCACTCACGTATCTGACGTCATAATCAAAATACGTCACTTGTTAGCTGACGTTACAGACACGTGGCGTAGATCCGTCACGAACATAGCAAAAATCCCTCATAAAAGTCTCTAAATTGTGTCTTTTGCTGACTTTACAATTTATTTAAAAAAAACATTATGTTGAATGTTTTGAAACTAATTTGACTGTGCGCTGTTTCTGCCATGGACAGCAACAGATCTCAGTCAAATTATTTTCAAAATATTCAACAGATTATCTGTAAATTGTGAATCTGGGAATTCAGGTATTAAGTTGTTAAATTCGATTCAGTAGCATCAGTAGCGTTTGTTCAAATTACTCTTAATACATTCAGAATATTATATGATTATAAGAAATAGATTCCCTAAGTTACTTGTCTGTACATAGATGTATAAATTTGTACATATTATATATATATATATATAAATTTGTATATATGTTAATGAGGGCCTCTGCTAGATCAGGCCGTGTACGTGTACTTGAAGTGCTACCCTCAATAAAAAACGATTATTATTATTATTATTATTATTATTATTATTATTATTATTATTATTATTATTATTATTATTATTATTATATAGTGGTGCAAACTGGACAGAGCTTGAAATGGATCCCTCCATTAGCCCCCCCTCCCCCTTATCCAACGTAGAAGAGCACATATCCAATAGAGAAATCCAGCTTTAGCTATGCCCCACCCATCTCTAGCTAAGCTCCACCCACGCATCGCTCGTGTTCAGATCAATCGATCCCTGTACTCTCTGAATCCAGAAAACTATACACGGAAGTTGTTGAATATTTTGAGACTAATTTGACTTGGTGCTGTTGCTGCCTATTAAATCGTGAAGACATACTATTCGTACAACTTGACGGACTAAGCGTTTACGACGGATTATATCGCGTCATTCATGACGTAATTGATTATGACGTCAGTCTACATGTGAGGTAGTTGATGATGACGTCATATGATTGCCTGGGAGACTGGATTCCTCTATTGGATATCCTCGTGTCGGTTGTCTTAGTTATATAAAATGCAGTTAAACCTGTCTATAGCGGACACTCTGTGTGAACTATCACTTATGTTGTCACTTAATGGGCCTGTTAAGTATGATGTCACTGAGCGTGATTCTCACCCCGGAAAGGTGTATTTTGCTTTATTACATCATAAGTGCGTGTTTGATTTGTGTATTAATCGAACTGAACCCGGAAATATGTCATCAATTAACAAGCCTATATAACTCACACCGACTGAGCGACAGACCGACTGACTGACCCACCCACCCACCCACCCACGCACCCACCGACTGACTGATCCCAACACCCACAACCACCCCCCCCCCTCCCGACCCACAGACCCACAACTCACCCACCCACCCACCGACCGATCCACCGACCGCGGCCGCCCGATGGACAGTGTTCCTGTACATAGATTATTTATACTAGCTAGTACGCATGGGCATAGTACAGTACTGCACTTTCCAAAACAAAAGTATAATGATGTTAGCCCCTGTTTAAGACTATATGCTCGGCCTCAACGTGGCGCAGGGGTGTAACCCACTGGGTGTCAATCCAGACATTTGGAGGGGCTAACCAGAGCTTTAGGCACAACGCAAATGAATGACACTTGGAGATCGAATCAAACGAAATAGTGCTCGCCCTGTGAGGATCCGCCAGGCAGGTGCAGCGCCGGGCTCCACGCCTCGAAGGAGCCCACCCTCAGCTACTGGAGGTCGCATCAACTCGTCTTGTGGAGCCAGGGGACGAGGATGGAGAGCTACTGGCCAACCGAAAGAGAAGACCAAACCCAAAGAGAACCCCAGTATCAACATCATGCACTGGAACGCAGAAGGGGTTACCAACAAGAAATCAGAGCTCGAACAGTTCCTGTACGAAAACAACATTGATATCTGCTGCATCCAAGAGACACACCTGCAAGAAGGAAAACCATTTAAGATCAGAGGTTACCAGATTTTCCGGTGTGATCGAAGAGGAAGAAAGAAAGGCGGGGTGATCACCTTGGTCCGAAACAGCGTGAACGCCAGCCAGATCAAAGCCTTTATGGAAGAGGCAGAATATATCAAGATCAAGGTAACAACCAGCAACTCTGTGATTGACATTGTCAATTATTACTGCCCTAATGACAAGAATCTCTCACTTGACACAATCCAGGTCCCCGACTGCCACTTCCTCATTGCGGGAGACTTTAATAGCCAGTCTCAGAGCTGGGGATACAGAACACTTGATAAACGAGGAGAAGACATTGAAGCATGGCAAGATGAAAAGCACCTTTTACTTATCAACGATCCCACAGATCAGCCTACCTTCTACTCGCGCCGGTGGCACTCAACAACAACGCCGGACTTGGCATTTTGTACAGAAGACATTCACAGAAACCTCAGTAGAGTGGTCGGATCGCAGTTAGGAGGAAGGGACCACCGCCCAGTCCTCCTCTCTTTTTCTGGAAGAATTTCAACAAGTTCACCTCAACATCCAAGGTGGAACTACAAAAAGGCAAATTGGAGTCTGTTCGGCATTCGTTCCAATGAGCTTACCCAAAATATAGCAGTAGAAGGGAGAAACATCAACAATGTGGTCAAGGAATTTAATTCAAGTATCCTCAAGGCTACCAACGAAGCGATTCCTCGAGGGTTCAGGAAAAACTACCGCCCATACTGGACAACAGAACTGCAAGCAGCACATGATAAACTAGACAAGGCCAGAGAAGATGCAGAGGGTAATCCGTGTCATGAAGAACACTTCACAATACAACAAACTAAAGCCAGGTATCTAAAGACTAAGCTGGAGGCCAAAAGAAGAAGCTGGAGGGAAAAGACAGCAGGGTTTAATTTAGAGAGAGACACAACAAAGCTATGGAGACTGACTAAAGCACTGAATGATGAGGGTGTCGGGGGAGAGAAGATTACTCTTGAAGAAGATGGACAAACACTGTCAGGAAAGATGGCTGCAGATGCCTTTGCGACGGCATATGCAAAAGAAAGCAACATTTCGATACCACGAATGCATCAAAAAGAGGTTAGAAAAGAGCAAAATGAAAGAACAGACACCAACACTCACGATGCAATGAAAGTTGACGTTAGTTTAGCAGAACTGAAGAAGCCTATCCGCCAATTGAAGAAGAAGAAATCTCCCAGGCCAGATGGCATTACGAATGAAATGATCCAACATCTTGGTAATGCATCTCTCCGCAAGTTGCTATGACATCTTTAATCTCAGTTGGACCAATGGAGAGGTTCCTCAGTGCTGGAAGGAAGCCAGAATGACTCCTATTCTGAAAAAAGGGAAGAACAAGACGAATGTGCTGAGCTACCGCCCTATCAGTCTTACAAGCTGCATATGCAAGACCATGGAGCGCATCGTCAACCAGCGGTTGCAGTGGTACCTGGAGTCGGAGAACACTATAGTTTCAGAGCAGGCTGCCTTCAGAAGATACAGGAGCACAGAAGATCAAACAACACATCTTGCACAGG
Organism: Chaetoderma sp. LZ-2023a; assembly: GCA_034401795.1. NCBI lineage: Eukaryota > Metazoa > Mollusca > Caudofoveata > Chaetodermatida > Chaetodermatidae > Chaetoderma > Chaetoderma sp. LZ-2023a. The sequence goes on along the minus strand of CM067363.1, from coordinate 39,313,178 downwards.
TCATAGAGGACACTTTTCAAGCCAAGAAGGTGATGCCAGCTGCCTTTATTGATCTGCAGAAGGCATTTGACAAGGTGTGGAAGGATGGCCTCCTCGTGAAGCTCCGGCGCACAGGCATCGGAGGCAACATGTTCCGATGGACCAAGTCATACCTACACAATTGCAGAGCTAGGGTGCTGGTGGATGGACAATCTGGACAGAATGTATTGCTGAGACAAGAGGTACCACAAGGCGGAGTTTTATCACCAACTCTGTTCATACTCTTCATTAATGATATTGTAGCAGAGCTGCCCAATGGGATCCAAGCAGCCCTCTATGCAGATGACCTCGTACTCTTGTGCACCGAGGAGTACACAACGACTGACACGTACAGAATGCAGCTCGCCTTGGACAGAATTACAGCTTGGGCCAATCGCTGGTGTATTACCATCAACAAAGAAAAATCATCAGCCATGCTATTCTCACTGTCCACCAAAACCAAGGTTGGCAATCTGACACTGGGCGGTACTCCACTCGAGTACGAGGACCAGCAGACATACCTGGGAGTCACCTATGACAGAGGAGTAACATGGAAGGAGCACATCCAGAACGCAGAGGCAAAGGCCAGAAGAAAGCTAAACATCATGAGGAAGCTGGCAGGAACAAAGTGGGGTGCCAATGAAAGAATCCTCAAGACCATCTACCTAGGTGTCGTACGACCACACCTTGAGTATGGATCCAGCTCATGGATGACAGCAGCTAAATCTCATCAACAGAACCTCGACAGAGTACAAAACCAGGCACTGCGCATCATCACTTGTGGAATGAGATAAACACCAATAGAAAAAATGGAGCAGACAGCAGGCATCCCCCCACTTAGTAAAGGAAGGGAATGCAAAGCACTGATCCAAGCTGCAAAGTTCAACTCGTTCAACAACCACCCGATGAAGATCAGGCAAGCACAGCTGTCATCAGGAAGAATTAAAAGATCAAGTTTTGTGAAAGAGACAAAAGCACTTCAAAGGAAACACCAAGAAATCTTGCCAGCACAAATAGAAGACCCAAACCACACCCTTGATCCTCCACCCTGGGAAAACAAACTAGAGAGCATAGCTATTCGCACCACAGTACCTCATCTCACAACCAAAGATGAACACAGTGATGTAAGCAAGAAGGCCCTGACCCTAGCCATGCTGGAAGAAATGTACCCTCAGGAGACATGGATAAGGATCTACACAGATGGATCAGCCAAAGATGCAATTAGGAGCGGAGGTGCCGGACTGCACATACAGTATCCAAACGGACAACATGAGTCAGCTGCAATACCGACAGGCAAACACTGCACAAACTACAGAGCTGAAGTCGAAGCACTGGTCCATGCAGCTAACACCATCAGCAGAACAGCAGACCCTATTGCACAGATTGTCTTTTTATCTGATGCCCGCTCCGTCCTTGAGGCTATCACCAAAGGTAAGCTGTCACAACTTGAAGAAGCACTACAAACCATCAAATGCTTTCGGATAGCATTGCAGTGGATCCCCTCACACTGTGGAGTCCAAGGAAATGAGGAAGCAGACAAGATGGCAAAGGTGGGTGCAGAAGAGAATCAGACAGAAAACATGGTTATGCATACAGAGATGAAGATTATCATCAAGTCACTCTAAAGAACACCTCAATCAGAAGATGCCTACCATCATCTCTTGAGGCCAAAGCAAGTGACCATTTTTCGTCTCAGAACTGGACATAACAGACTAAACCAACACATGTACAGGCGGTTCCACCTTACGACATCGCCCGCTTGTCCTTGTGGAGAAGCAGAACAGACCACAGAGCACATACTTCAATGTTGCAGTACGTATCAGCTGCTGAGAGAAGAGATCTGGCCTTTGTCAACCTCTTTTCTTGAAAAGCTGTATGGGCCTGTGGAAGAACTTCAGAAAACCACAGATTTCATCTTGAGAACGGATCTCCAAGTGTGATACCAGCGATCGAAAAGAAGAAGAAGAAGAAGATGATGTTAGCTAGTGCAAATTTGGAAACATGCGAATTTATTTCCGAGGGTTACTTACTGTATCACGGGCACGTGTTTTCATTGGTTAACGTCCACGTGTTTTCATTGGGCTACACATTTTGCAGCGTATTTATCAAATGCTTTTTCACTAGTTATAGAGTATTGGACACAACTACTTAAATACCCCACACGAACTGACCAGAGTGACGTAGCCAGCGACCGCCAGTTAGTGTTAAAGAAGTAACAGAGATGGTCACGAAATCTACAATGAAACGATTTCTACTAACTAATTTTCGTCATTATGAATCATCCTGGGATTCATCCCATGCGGTTCTATGCAATATCAAAATTATTAAACGCATTTATTAAAGACCCACATGAGCACAACCAATACCTAAATGAAAAATGGTCTAAATTGTATATTTTAGAGGTTTAAATTATGCACCTGAATGTAATGACACGAAATAAATCTTAACAAAATGACGATGTCATTTCTTATGACTTAATATAATTAGGGATACGTGTCTGCAATTCAATTTCACAATTTAATAAGTAATAAAATAAGGTCTTATACGGAATGAAATTATCATATATGCTGAGATTTTTTTCTTCGTTTCATTACAATGAGGTGCACAGGCTAAGCCTCTAAAATTATACATGTTTCGCATTTTTCAAGCATTTTGGTGTGAATGTGGGATTTTAAATGTGATTTTCAAATATCAACTTACTAAAAGTTCATCCAAATAAATAATGTTAATTAAATACCCAATTTCACAACAGAACACTTGAAAGTTAAATTGTTAAAATTAAATATTTCTAGAAACTTAAATCGTGTACCTCCGTGTGAAATAATGTAAGGAAGCGATATAAATCTTAACATATGATGATTTCATTCCATACAGGCCTAAATTAATATTAAAATTTGTGGTCATGGAGTTGAATTAGGAATAGGTCGATCATGAGTTTGCTATCCAAAATCATTGAACTATCTATATCTCGCATGAAGGGAAGTCAACGATTTTGACACCCAAATCCCAGAATCTAAATTTCAAGACAACAAACACTGGAAATTATTGAATATTTTGAAATTTGAAACTAATGTAACTAGAAGCTATTACAACCAAATTAGGCTAAATTTATTCAAGAAAATCTAAATATTTACTTATTGAATGTCTATTTACAGGTCAGGAGAAAACAATTTCTGAGGTTTTACCACTGGAATGACTGGCTCTGTTACCGAGCCAGTCATTCCAGTGGTAAACTTTAAAAAATATTCCTCTTTTGGCCTGTAAATGGACATTCATTTAGACCACTACGGAGGCTGGTTTTGGACGCTTTCGCCCTGACAGGGTTAAAATGCCTAACATAAGCCGATTATTTATCAAATTGGATTTTTTTTCCCTCAATTGGACTTTTCATATTCGAATGGTTGAATGCATGGACGCGTGTTTCTGATGTAGATTTGCGCTATAATAAACACCACGCCAGTAACCAACTCGTTCTGAAAGGTGCGCAGGCGCGGGTAAATGACACGCTTGGTTTGATAATGTCAGATAACGTATAACAACAAAGTTTATCTGCGAGAATCTAACTTATACCCGCTCCGGAAAGGTTGATAGAATTTGTGTTATCTCGCTCAAACCAGCCGAAATGTTTTCTTTTCATTTCGACCGTGAAGATTCAATTATCATCCGAACCGAGGCGATCACGTGACTTCGCGTCTCGATGTTCTAGTCCGGGAGCCACTTTAAGCTATCGGTGCGGGGTTATCCTGCACCCCATCTACCCATTCTACTCCTATTATATAGGCCCGCATATATACGTTGTAAGTCTGTACCATTAGCCAATTCCGAATTAAATCCGTATTCTATAGCCTGCTCAGTTTGTGATGGCGAAAGTGACGTAACCGTGACAGGCATGACGTCATTCGTCTTTCGAGTATCATGTTTGATACCAAAATTGTAGGGTGTTGAATGTTGATAGGGGGGTCGGGGGTCGGGGTGGGGTGGGAGGGGGGACTTGGTGGGGGGGGGGGGGGGGTATGAAATTTATGCTTTGGTATACGTCATTTCAGGCAGTTTTAGTAATAACGCCATACTCACTGCATCAGTATCGTATGAACGCCATACTTTAATCATTATGTTATCAGTTATTTGAAAAATGTACCACAGTATTGTTGTTGGGGGAACATGACGTATAGTGTCTCCACTTAAAAGCGTTGGCGGAGTAGGCACGTTCATCCTCCACTCCCGTTCCGCCGCTCATAGAATTCATTACGTAGTTTTTCATCATGTAATTTCCGACATTGGTCGCAAAACAAGATATGTCTATAATCCATTGTCCAGTAGCGCCAGCATAAAGTTTTGTTTTGGGAATATGAGGGGTGGGAAAATTCTAAAATCTAGACTCTCTTATATGGCCTCTCCTGCCTTTCTGGAGGTGAATAAGAACTAAATCACATGCAGATGAGAAGACTATTTTTGAGGATTTACAACTGGAATGACTGACGATGTTCTCGAGGAAGACTAAATATTTGGGATGAGGGTGGGGGTGCAGAAGGGGGTGTATGAGTATTGCCCCCCCCCCTTCGATGCCATGATCGGGGTGGGACGTGTTCTCTCCCCCCCCCCACCCATCCACTCGCTTCCGGCGCCTATGCCATTGCCTCATTCCCGTTATCATATTCGGTATGCCATACAGATGTGGAATTAAACAATGGTAACAGCTCCTCTGTGTGCTACCATTGTCAATGGACTTCTATATGTTACAAAATAGTTAGGTAACGAGTCTCTTTGTCACATGATGTCACACTCTGCATGGTGGATGGATAAACTTGAAAAGGTCTATTAAGACCAGCAATGTCATATGTCACATAGGCATATATTACATCATAAGCGTATCCTGCAAATGATGCTGAGGGAAAGGGCTCCTGTTAAACATTTTCGTTCAGCACAGAATAGTTTAGATAGAGATCGCGTTAAAAGAGACCGTTTGAAACAATTTTTTGCACCTTCTAATGAACGTCTTATACTATTTTTTAAAGATATTATAAAATACACTCTAAAATATCTATTTTCGTTGTTTCCTCTTCCTCTTCTTCCAAATCCTGTAAATCACCTGATATACACATAAGGTATGTGTCTTGCTGCACATACACAGTACCACTAGCAATAGTAGAATAATAGTCATTGCTACTAGTACTAGTTTTAACAATACTATATGTGTAATGAAAACATCCATTAATACTGGTACAGTGAGATGTTCACTCAGCTCGCCATGTCGCAAAATGAGCAGCAGAAACAATGTTCACTATTTATATCAGACTCACCTGTAAAACAGCACAACCTATTATCGATTACCTCTGTAGCGATGGATGCACAATCATACTAGCTGTAGCGATAGACATGCATAAATTATAGGTACACCTGCCAATCAATAGATTGATTATCCCTGTAGTGATGGACACGCAACCTGATTGTCTGAGTGACAAATGTGCATAAATCATTGATTACCCATGCAGCAAAAGATGCGCAATTTGATTGGCTGATCAGTAGATGCACAACTAACGATTAGGATTGTAGCGATAGACGTGCATAAATTACTGATTACCCCTGTAGGAATCGATGTGCCATCTGATTGGCTGAACAATAGAAGCCCATAAATTATTGATTAGCCCTTTAGCGATGGAGGTGCAACCTGATTGGCTGAGCGATAGCCGCACATAAATTATTGATTACCCCGTTAGCAATGGATGCGCAATATGATTGGCTGAGCGATAGAAGTGCCTAAATTATTGATTAGCCCTGTAACGATGGATGCGCAATCTAATTGGCTGGTTGATAGCTGCGCATAAATGACCGATTACCCCTGTAGCAATTGATGCGCATTACCCTTGTAGCGATGGATGTGCATAAAATATTGATCCCAATATTGATTATTGTCCACGTGACCATTTTTAGCCATCTGCAGTGTTACGGAACAATCAAAAGTGACATACACAAATAAGCAAACAGAACCAATACACAATCAATTATTGAATATTACCTCAATGTGACAGTCTCACATTTTGTCATCTGTCCTCACAATTATTGATTATTGGAACCGGCAAAAGTGACAGACATATGTTCATGTTGATTAATTAGTAATATCATTATATATCAGGTTTCCCCCACAAACTCATATAAATTTCAGTAAATATATAGAAATACGCTATGTTTAAGATGGTAATAACTTACCAATGGCTACTAACAATCTGATACCATAGCCGCATACGCTTCGTAGTAAACATTATAACAGTAAACTCCATTGTTGCTATTACAAATGCTTAATGAAATAGTACCACGATTCTTTAGAACATTTATGGGTTGATATATCCGTGAATTCTGTCTTGCTGCACTCACACTAAATTTTTTTTTAAACGTCAGGGATATTGTAATCGCCTCCGTCCGTTTGTCTGTCATTCCGTCCGTCACGCTATCGCCGCCCAAACAGTTAGGTTGGATGCGACCAAATTTAGCATGTGTGTTGCCCATATGAATCCACATAGCAAGACAATATTTACATTTGGTTCCACCCCAGGGGTTGGGTGTGGTGGGGGTGGTGACGGGCATGTATCAAAGTGGCAAATCATTTGTAATGCAACTCCTCTGAAACCATTTACATTTGGCTCCGCTCCCAGGGGGCGGGGTACGTGTCAGATGGTCAAATTTTAACCTGCGGAAATAGATTGTAACACATCTCCTCCAAAACCGTTGAACAGAATTCAACCAAATTTGGTATGTGAGTTATCCATAGCAATGTGGAGTTTAGGAGCACATGTACATTTGGCCCCATCATACGGGTGGGTGTGGGTGGGGGGGGATTGGGGTCAGCAGGTAAAAAATTGATTGTAAGGTAACCCGTGCGAAACCGTTGGGAAGAATACAACAAAATTTGGTATGTGAGTCACCCGTATAAATGTGGACTGGATGAGCACATTTACATTTGACCCGCTCCATTTGGGTGGGGGATGGGGGATGTTCAAAAGGTCAAGAAATTAATTGTAATCCAGCTCCTCCAAAACTGTTTGACGGAATACAACCAAATTTGGTATGTAAGTTACTCATATCAATGTGGAATGCATGAACACATTTACAATCGGCCCGCCCCAGGGGTTGGGAGATGGGTCAAAAGGTCATGAAATTGATTGTAATGCAACTCCTCTGACACTGTTGGACGAAATTAAACCAAATTCGGTATTTCAGTTACCCATATGACTGTGCTCCCCCGGGGTGGATTGTGTGGGATGGGGGTCAAAAGTTCAAAGTGGTGAATGTGGGGATTTGCGATGATGCGTCATCGACCGATCACTCTAGTTTCACTTAAAATGAGATAATATAAAGCTCATAGTCTTTTGGATGAAGAATAGTTTTAAAAATATAGTCCCTTTCAATTTGTCTTAAAATTCAAAAGGCACACAAAATGAGAAGAAGGCTGTGCTGACATTGTGTAGATGCTGATATCACATGAGCCACCGAATGGATCGGACAGATTTTAATGTCTGTATCAAGCTAGGGATACAATGTTTAATATGATACCAAAAGCTACACGATCCACGGTTGTGCATACAAGGTCCCGCTACATAGACAGACTGGGTCCCGATCTGTTGTATCTCAGAGGTGGCGTCTGTGTAACAGTCCAGTTATTTTAATGACGTAACAAGATGGCCGGTCATTACGTCAAATGCGTATTCTCGGCACGAAGCCACGATTCTATTTTTAGACTGTTTAAATCAACGTTACAATTTTACATGTCGCGCAGAGCATTCACTATAACTGGTAGCTACTCTACGGTGGCATAGCTACTGGGGGGAACCTGGGGGGGGGGGTGCTTAGCCGCCCCACCCCCCCAAACCCCCTAGCAAATGTTGGCCCACCTTGGTCCACCGCCCACCCCCAACCCCTGTAAAAATTGTTGTTACATGTAATTAATTTGCTGATACCTTTAACATTTACAAACACGGAAATAAATAAAGCAAGTCGAGAATATTATTTTTATTGAACAAATGTCACACCGACTAATGAGGATGAGGACAAAACCGGACCAGAGTCATTGTTAGAATTTGTAACCTTGCTTAAACCGTTTGAAGAAGGATTTCCAGAGGTCTGTATATTGGCCAAAATTGCTCTAGTAGGCCTATCACCAGTTTCATCCGCATCTGCAGAGAGGAACTTTCCTGCGTTGAATCCCATTACGATTACGGTTAGAAACGCCATGGATAACACCAGCTTGAGCGAGCTCGGTCTGATATCAATCGAAAGTGAACGAGTCAATAGGCTAGATTTGGAGTTGTTTGCTGACAAATTTTCTGAAAGCCACAACAATAGGAGATTTCAACCTAAGTACAATTTAGTGGACTTTGTCTAAACTGTAAAGTACTGAAAAGGCTTCTCCTCTATGCATCACGATCTAAACCCTGTTAGTATGACATGGATTACAAACTACCAACTAATAACAACGCGTTACTAGTTGCTAGTTGGTAAATCTTGTTAGATGCTAATGGTTGCTAAATTGGTACTATCACAATCCACTTGAGTATTCTGAAACTAATTTGTTTGTGAGCCATTGTTGCTAACTTGCCTTCGAAGCAAATTTGCTTCAAAATACTCAACAATTCACCTTTGCAGAGTAGGCCCTATCCATCTATCATCTGACGTCATATGACGTCATAATCATCTAAGCGGGGTGTAGGATCACGTCATAATCATTACGCCAAAACGTTCTATTGGGCCCGTCTTTAACTCTTAACAGTCCGACACGTTGTACGAATTGTATGTCTCTGCTATTTAATAAACACGCTGTTAAATATTTTGAAACCAATTTGACTGAACGCTGTTGCTGCCATAGTCCTGTGTGCCTGGTTGTGTCCACTTGTGCAAGGGTATATAGATGCTCGTGAAAACACTTAAGTTTTAAAATATCCCGCATTGTCGCTTCCCTTGACCCTAAGTAACCATTAACGTGGCTACCCAGCCACTCGGGGCATCTACATATGAAAGTGTTCTAGGGGAGGACCACTCCCTGCAGTAACATAGTAAGGGGAAAGGAGCACTCATGCAGATTTTAATTTTTCCGGAGCCGGACCCCCATCACACCTTATTTGCCATATGACGTGGGTTTTTTTTTTATTTATTAGTGTTTGATTTTAAAACCTGCCTAGCCGCTGCCCACCCCACCCCCACCACACCCGACCAAAGGAGGGGGGGGGGCACAAAGGATGGTGCACCCCTTACTGACTTACCCACACCTGATGTCCCCTACCCGGACCTACCAAGGCTTAGTGTCCTCCTACCAAAGTTTCCTCGCTACGCGATTACTACTCTAACAATTCCTAATCCTCAACCATAGAGTTCACGAACTAAATAAACCCGCTCATGCTTGAAGAGAGTTACACTTCCACTAGGAGCGTTGTTATTATTTTGTGACGTGTTGTTATTATTTTGTGACGAGTTGTTATTATTTTGCGGCGCGTTGTTATTGATTTGTATGTATGCTATATTTACGGATACCCTCGAGCGTTTGTCTGCATCATTTTGATAACATAATTCAACGAAAACAGCTTTCGGGACTAACTTTATTAATAATTTTGACAAGCTTTCATTAATATATATATATATATATATATATATATATATATATATATATATATATATATATATATATATATATATATATATATATATATATTTCATCAGCTTTCTAAGCCTATTATAGGCGTACAGTAAAGCTCATAAATAAGTTAAAACAGAAACATGTTGGTAGGGATAATCTTGAGCACGATGTAAGAACTGTTCTATTGAATACCTTGGACTTAATTTGATTGAAAGTCATTGCTGCCTTAGGCACCACTTGCTTCCAATCAAATTACGTCCAAAATACTCAACAGTACATTTTCATTTTATCTTTGAAATAGTATTATGTTATTGCTGAGCTGTACTGTATAGGAAAATCTAAATGAATCGTGTTACAAATCTTTACACACAGACAAACACAACATCGAGTTTGCATAGCAGTCTTAATCATAACGGACTAAACAAGCTCTTGAAGGCGCTCATATTTGTTCAAATTAAACACGTTCAATCAGAAATTATTTCGCAATAAATACGAGTCTCGCGGGTCAATAATACCCCTAATCGTCAGCTATAGAAGCCAAGTCGCTTGCCGCCATATCCCGCTGTGACGACATTGTGATGTTACCTCGAGAGCTTGATACAGATCCAAGAGGGAACAGAAGGACTCCATCGGTAACCGATACAACGGCTTGAAACATGAATGCGAAGCATTGAAAGCGTGGTCATAGAGTCAAACCTGCTAAAAAAAACCTGACTTTTGGAGGTAAATTATGGTGGTTCTCTAGGGCGTGTGCTCTAATGACCACATGTCTTAAAGAACCATCAAAATTTGCCTCCAAAAGTCACATGATATAGCAAGTAAATGCAATTCACTTGTGTATTTATCTATCGTGACTGTGTTTGGGTACCACAAAGTGGTTGCATAGGACAGGGTTTGCTTAAGCTACGGAAACTGTGAGTGTTTGTGTAACGCCACACTCTAGACAACTCAACTCAACTTAACCGAATTACGTCATAATTTTATACACAAGGTACCGCCATATCTAAGGCACGTATTTAATAATAATTTAATTATACACGTTGTAGAGGACTAGAAAAATAAGTCTGAATACGCAGGTTGGGGTGGGGGGGTTATCATAGACCACTTCAAGTACTTTAAGGAGTCTATGGGGGCCAGTATGAGTAAGAAAATCACTTACGGAAACACTGGTTAAATACACATAACGTTCGACGTAGATTACCTCCCTTTTCGAAGATTGAGTTAGTTATTCTGGATAGATATATAGATCTGCCCTCTCGTCAGCAGATCTGTCCCTAGGTTACAGGAAGTTATTGATTTGATTGGTCTATATCGAGTCCCTAATTTCTTGGTACCATTCAGACCACATAGGCCTATCGACTGGTATTATTTTCAGTATATTTCGCCATTACTCTGGGGCCACGAATCTAACGCAGGACATAAATCGGGCAAACACCTTCCTACTCTCAAAGCAGGCATACTGATGTCAGCCATAGTTTACCATAGAGCAAGTGCCACTCCACAGATAACATCCACCCTACTGCTCTTACTCCAGCTGCTGACCGCGGTACCATAGAGGGTGCCGCGTAGCTTTCAACATATGTGTTGGTTGGTACTAAATGGGCAAGGCAGGCGCTATTTTGTTGCTCATGGTTTCCCTTCAGCTCCTCTGGATGTTCAGGATTCATTTTTTTCAAGAGATGAACTTAGTCTAACTTTTGCTTGACTCAAACGTATTCTGGCATATTCTTCCATAATACCGCTTGCTGCCTGATATAATTGCTTTAGCGCAATCATCAACAACTCACCATAATGATTGGCGTGCGCTCCTACTCTTTTGTTCAAACAGCACGGTGGTATGAGGGGCATCTATGTAAGTGCGTTTAGTACATGAAGCAGACCTAGAACTATCGCACCTACAGCCGTGTTTTGGTCCATGAAAAAGAGTGGGAACTAACCTAGCCTGAAGCTATCATGGTTCGAAGCCTAAATCAATGCAAACGAGATGGTAAATCACTCTGTTGTATATGATTCCTTCTGTTTCCGACTATGCATACTCTTCACATTGGCCTGATTCCAGTCTTTATGTGTCCGTATTAGAAGGGCGGCTGCATATGACCCAGCGGGACACCCTGTGTGACGTCAGTTTTATGGTTGAACCTCGAAGTACAACTCCAGAGGAGTCCAAAATCAATCACTTGTTGCCACTTTCAAAAAGTGTCCATTATGGCCGCCATCTTGAATTCAAAATGACCGCCATTTAATTGCCTGAATATAAGTTTTTGTATATAATTAACAGTAATTCCATCTTAAAATAATGCATAATAATCAAAAAATGTTGTTAACCTGTTTTTTAAACATATTCTAGCTTCATCATTCATATCAACGTTAAATATTTATTTATAGCCTCTTTTTGAAGCCAGAATGGTCGCCACTGTGATATCAATCACATCCATCACTGGGAATATGCATAGGAGAATATGCATCTAAAGGAGAACAATTATATCAATCACTTACTTCAATGAATAAATCAAATGATTTATAATATGAACAAAAGTAGTTATGGAGCGACAATGCTTGTATGTAGTGTAGTAAAGCTGGTCTATATGGGACACTTTATGGGCCATCAGAGAGTGATCATTAATGACACATGCTTGTTTAACAAAAACAATTTACCATAGTGAATAGCATTTTGGTGGTGTTATCTAAGAGAGCTAGCCATACAACCATCCTAAAGAACCATCAGCTGTGTCCCCGAAAAAAAGATGACCGTGATAGACAGTTTGACTTAACTCTTCTTATGAATGTGATTCTTTATCTATTATTATGCTAATTGAGCAACTGTAAAACCAGATGCCATTCTTCGTTGTTATTGATCACATATAAGAAATACAAATTGTTAGTCTATGGACATGCAGTTATCTGTATGCCCTTGTGTCCATGAGTGCCTGTATGCTGTAAGGTCATTCTGGTATATGCCTCCTCTTGAAAGCACAAAAGATCTTTGCACACTTGTGCATTTCCAGTGTTACCATTCATCTTTAAAACCCCTTTCATATCTTGTCACATGCAGTTGTTTCCTGATAAAGTAGCAACGTACTTAATGGTTGACTACTCCTTAGCCTAGAACTCCATTAGGGGCATTTCGTTCCTTCCAGCCAGCTAGATATTGTATCCAGCATTGATGATTTGATGTGTCTCTGCCAGATATTTTGATGTGGATCACTACTACATCACTGTACACTGACTACATTTAGGATTTTTGATAGAATTGGACCTGTGAGCATCAGCTACAAAATCTACCTGATTGGTTTTTACCTGTAACGTTGCAATATGCATTTTTGGAATATCTGTGCAACCAGCTCGCCACATGCTTATGGCATATGAATCAAACTGTGAACTGTGGCCACAACATCACTGAGAATACATTCATTATGTTTGTTTATTCTTGGATCCTTTGCATATTTCTTTAATGCACCAGTTAAAACTGACTTTCGAGTCCATCTGATGTAGTGAATGAGGTAGCAACTGGACTAAGCCGATATGTTCATTACCTCTCCCATTTCCAGTGTTCGCTTTTGCCCAATGATAGCCATATGAACAATTAGTTACCAATCAGCTTTCCATACCATTTCGTGATTATAAATTGTAACTTTGCCTTTGATGGTTTGATTAATGACTCAATTCATGTCTTTTTTGTAGGAGCATAGAAGTCTTCCTTTGCGGAAAGTATGCACTTGGTAATAAATGATGTCCTGCCAGCTCACCTATCTCCTCCGCGTGAACTGGATTGTCTGTTGTCGTGCCATCAATTTCGAAGCCAGAGATCATCACTATACTTATGTTGCATGGTGGTGCAAAGGGATTTACACCCCAGTCCATGCCAGTTTGAGTAATTGTATCCATATCAGGTTGATCTTGTGTCATTCAGAGATGACGCGGATCATAATGCTAATCAATATTGCTACTAGCCAGCTCACAGCATTTAAGAGCCACACTGCCTCTAACATGCTCCAACAATATGCACCTATCAACAGCTCTCATGGTTCGGATGAATTTAACAATGCCACATTTGACAGTCATTGCTCTGTTTTCTTTTTCTTCTAAATAATCATGTGGAACTTTGCCAAACTTGTAGGAGGCAATGAGTTGAGCTGCAAAGCCACCATTTACCAAATATTCATGCGCTGCTAAATTTGATATGGGCATTTCCACCATCTGAGTATGGCAGATGGCTGCCATAGATGTGTTGTCCAGAAGTAAGCATGGACGGTATTATCCTGTAAATACCTAGCATGCAGAGGATCCAGTTGACTTGTCTGAATGACCTGATTTGATTGAGCAACAAATGACACATATAGCAAAATGAGTTCTAAAACCGGAACATTGGCCCATGGTTGTCGTCACTGAACACTCGCAAGAGTCTTGCAACATTAGTGAAACTGTTAAAATTGGTTTGAACTTGTAGTGAATCGTGAGAGATTTGTTCTCATAATTTTCAAGTAGGTACTGTAATTCTTCTTTGTTTATATCATTCTGTGTAGCAGTAATGTCTCTGAACTTTGGTGTGATAGCCAGCAGATGAGCATGAAAGCACAAAGTTCCATTCTGATAATTGTTTCGTACAAAATTTTCAGAGACCTTGTGCATTTATTGTAATGTCTACAATTAAGGACATCATCAGCAGGACCAGCTACAATTATGCCCGATTCTATCATGAGATCTCTCAATCCAGCAATTCCAATTCGTGTACCAATTACAGAGGTAAAGATAATTATGGTGTGGAAACATCCCATGCATACAATAACCTTCAAAAGTAATTCTTTCTCCATACATAGTGCTCCCACAATTTGTAATATATTGCATGATCAATTGCCAATATTAAATCAAGATTGAGTGTTTTGCAGATTTTATCACTTCTGCACAACATTGAGTAGATGACTGACGTTTCTGTTGGTGACGAGATGTCACTGGGATGTGTTCTACTAACGCGTTTTCACAGATGGCATCAGCAGTGTTATGATTGAAACCTGTCCTTGAGGCAACTATTTATTCAGATCACGGAGTTGAAATACGTTGTTGCTGTATCTGGAACTCATGTAGGAGGAATCCTTTTTTCAGCATAGTAAGTCTGGATGTCACTTTGCCATGATTTAAAGCAGCACTGTTGTGTACGAGACATAGATAAGTCATCAGTCTTTGGTACCTCTATAATGGTTTCCTTTGCATTAGACACCCACTAGGACCCTTGAAGGTGCCACCGCCAGTAAGTGTCTCTTCATTAATATCCGTGTTAGCAAATACAATGGTAAGTGCTAGTGATAATGACTGCGGAACAAAGTTTTCCGCATGGTTGGCTTTGTCTGCAATTGCTGTCTCTGTTTCTCTGGTGATTTCATTGCATGCACCATAGCCCAATCTGTTTAATACACTGACAATTTCCATGGTACGTGTAACCTGCCTAACTGTCCAAGATAATACTAAGCTCTTAGGCGTAACAATCTTTCCATTTGATGCACGACATATAATCTCTTGTCCAAGACTCAGGCTCCTTCTGTGTAACACCTGGCAAACTGCTACTCTAATCTATAGTCGCATTAACAATCTGGCTCTAGTTGTTGCAGACACACTCCATTCCAGAAACACAGTAATTGGGGGGGGGGGGGGTAGTGTTAATATTACATTCACATATATTATCAGCTTTTTGCGGCCACCCAGTTGGTGATTCTATTTGTAGAATTTCTCTCGTACTGGTTTGCTGCCTTCATAATTATAGTTGTAGAGAAGCGTCATCCACAATCTGTTCTAAGACACCGCACTCAAGGCACTCAATCACTTCACCAGTATCAACATATGTAATCTCTGATGTGGACACTATGTGAATATCAGATAAAAATTAAAATTAGTGATCTTAATTTAAATGTTTAGAACGTATTTAATAGTAATGAAGTTATATCAACGATAATTGTCTCTTTATCCAGCTGAAACCAGATTCTTGATGAACCTAACAATTACAGGGATGAGCGAGCATGGGCTGGGGTTGGGTTTGGTGGGGTGGGGGTAACTCTAGAAAATATGAATGGATATGATGAAATGCAATCCAAAGCATCCCATTCCAATGAGCTATTAACATACCAAATTTGAAGCGAACCCACACTGTATTTGTAGATTTATCCTTTTGTAATGAATTTTCATGAGTGGGTATATGGACAGATGGCCAAACACGCGGATGCACAATGGGCGTGGGTGAATTTATATGTCTACTGCCAATGGGGTAGGTGGGAAATTAGCGTTAGGAAGCTATTTCTACCATATCTATGGAGAAAATGCAAACATCTTAAGCGTGTGTAGGTTTTGATGTGAATATTATGTTGTCAATTTATGAGAAATGGCGGCCATTTTAAATTCAAGATGGCGGTTATAATGGACACTTTTTGAAAGTGGCAACAAGTGAGTTTGGACTCCTCTAGGGATGCACTTTCAGGTTCAATAATAAAACTGACGTCACACACGCTGACACGCTGGGTCATATGCAGCCATCTAACTATATAAGAGGCGGATCATTCAACTGATTGATGTGGAATCTGATGTTGTGGGTGCCCGGATCTTACTTGCTGTTACTTTGAATAGTTTACGTTTACATGACGGAGAGTGAATTTCTTTCTCACCATCGTCGGCCGTATGGACGTTCCAGTTTTTGCTACGCCCCGCCCACCTCTAGCTAAGCTCCACCCACACTTCGCTCGTGTTGGGATGGATCGATCTCTGAACTTCCTTACAATCAATTTCCAGAAATCCGTCTTCAATTATGCGTTCGTGACGCACTTATCTACGCCATTCGTGACGTCATTGATTATGATGTCATTCTACACGTCAGTTAGTCAATTATGACGGATGGATAGAGTGGAAAGGTCTATTGCCGCTGCGACCTATGAGCGTGCGTGCGTGCGCATGACTATCAATTTCCAGAAGACTATACAGGTAAGCTGTTGAATATTTTGAAACTGATTTGACTGGGTGCTGTTGCTGCCAATGCCAGTCAAATTAGTTTCAAAATATTCAACAGCATGCATGTTTATTAAATAGTAAAGACATTACAATTCGTACATCATCGCTTAGTCCGTCATCAATTAAGGGTTAGTGACAAACTTAGCTACATCAGCCACGGCATAATTAATCATGACGTCATCATACACGTCATGTAGTTGTTTATGTTGTCATATGATTGATGAATAAACAGGAATCCACCATTCTGGCATCAGGGAGACTTTATGATGATCTAGCATTCCTCTCTTCGTTAGCTCCCAGGAAAAAAGTTTGTTTAAAGGGATTCTAATCTCATCTCAAATGTTGTATTGTACTGATAGATTATGGTTTATAGATTCAATATCCTTCATACCGTCACATTCTGTTATACCTGTATCACAATTATCTACTTTGTAATATCGAGTAAATGTTGAACAGCGATCGCCACCATTTTGTCCCCTCTATCGATAGTGCGTGATGCCGTACAAGTGCCTATGCATTACATACTTTATTATGTAATAATCATCTTGTTGAATATTTTGAAACTCGTTTGACTAAAAGTTGTTGCTGCCTAAGGCAGCAACAACTTCCAGTCAAATTAGTTTCAAAATATTCAACAGCTTACCTGTATGATTGCTTTTATACCACATTGCACCTGTATGACTGAGTGCAGAGACCGAGGCAGACACGTTAGGTTTTTTCCTGATTGGTTGAAAAGTAAATCTTGACAGCCATCATAAGCTGTAGAAATGTACCAACATTTAGCTACTAAAGCCTGAATATCTTTCTTTAACAGCATGAGCAAAAGCTTAGAATTTCATGCATAGTTTAAGAGTGGTCCACTAGAATCATCTGTATTGCTATCGTGAGATGAGGTTGGTGATCCTTTAAGAGATTCCCATGCTTAGCGCGCCCACCGTGACTCACACTTACTGTGTTTCCTTTACTGATTCATTTTCCACATTACTAACACCATGAATCAATCAACAATCGTTATTTTGCATATTTACAATGGCCTACATGTGGGTATGAAGGGGGGTGGGGGGGGGGGGGCTGGCGAGGTCTAAAAAGGGCCACCCCACTTGAGTGAGGACCTAAAAGCCGTCACCCCGCATACCAATTGGGCATCGGAATCTGCTTAAAGTTCTTTAATAAAGAGAAAATAGCATCCCAGCGTTGCCAATTATTTTATTCCACCGAGAAAGTAGCGTGTATTCTACTATTCTTTGTCTTGATGTAGCGCAATTAAAAAAAAAGTCTCAGCATAGCGATGAGCAAGCATGACAAGAAGACATTAACAACGTTGTAAATTCAAATAGTTCAGAAACTTGTATGTGTTACGGACATGATTTAGGCGCCACATTTGGGAAGATTGGTCCAGGGGGAGCGAGCGCTCCCACTGCTCCCCCTGGCTACGTCACTGGTAACATATATCCCACAGCGGGGAAAGCCAGTTGGAACACCATTGATTTGTGTCGCTGAGAAAACGTTTCGTCCTTTCCTCGTGCTTAATTTTGTTTCCAAACTTTAAAAAATCTGGTTATGATAGAAATTTCTGGACAAAAACCTATTCTTTGTTGGAACGATCCTCTCACTACTGTCTGAACTGAAAATTCGGCCATCTTTATGGCACATAATCTGGTTTTGACGGAGTTGATTACACTGAGATCGACAGAGGAGAATGTTGGAGCCCTGTAGGTGGGCAAAATACCTGCTGGTACCTGGGTTCACAGCTGTGATCGCTTCCTCGCCTCAGAAGCTTCCCGTGACTCCGCTAAAACGTGCGCTAATAGAGGGATCAATTTCTAGCCATGCCCGCCCATTTCTAGCTATGCCCCGCCCATTTCTAGCTATGCCCCGCTCATTTCTAGCTAAGCTCAATGGACCTTTCCATTTTTAGCCATGCCCCGCCCATCACTAGCTAAGCTCCACCCACACCTCGCCGTGTTGGGATTGATAGATCCCCAAATGCTCTAGCTATCAATTTCCTGAAAACTATACAGGGAAGCTGTTGAATATTTTGTAACTAATTTGACTGGGTGCTGTTGCTGCCTATGGCAAATTAGGTTCAAAATATTCAACAGAATATTTTTTAAATAGTAAAAGCAAACAATTTGTACAACAACGCATAGATTGTCTCCAAATATGCGTTCGTGACGTACTTATCGACGTCATTCATGACGTCATTCATTATGATGTCATTCTACACATCGCGTAGTTGATTATGACGTCATATGATGGGTGGGTACTCTGGAAAGGTGAATTCCACTTTTACGCGTGTTGGAATCGATTTATACACATTGAACCTGACTTCCTAAAATCCCATTTTAAAGGTAACTATACAGGTAGGCTGTTGAATATTTTGAAAAATATGTACTGTGCGTTGCAATAACGTATCCCAATTTAGCCCTAGATACACCATTCATTGCGCATTTTGATTGTGACGTCAGCCTACATGTAGCGTAATTGACTATGACGTCATATGTTTGAGTGACAGATCGGATCTCTCCATTGATGTCACTTGCGGATGACGGTGGATATTATGTCGGATCATGGCAGAGATAAATGCGTCATTCATTTCGAATTTTAGTGTGACGTCCACATACATGTGACGTAATTGATTATGACGTCATATGCTTGAGTGACACATCGGATCTATCGATTGGTATGTTCTGTTTGACAATCTATAGCCAGTTGTGTGAAGACTAGGAATCGAGCAAAACATCTACATTCACATTCTGTTATTGCTGGTAAATGGTATGATTTACAACAACAATTAACATAGTTACCGAGGATGAGGAGGAGAAGGATAATGATGATGATGATGATGATGAGGAGGAGGAGGAGGAGGAGGAGGAGGAGGAGGACGATGATGATGAGGAGGAGGAGGAAGAGGAGGAGGAGGAGGGGGAGGAGAGGAAGATGATGAGGAGGAGAAGGAGGAGGAGGAAGATGAGGGGGAGGAGCAGGAGGAGAAGGAGGAGAAGGAGGAAGATGAGGAGGAGGAAGAGGAAGATGATGATGAGGAGGATGGGGAGGAGGAGGAAGAGGAGGAGGAAGATGAGGAGGAAGAGGAGGAGGAGAGGAAGCGGAGGAGGAGAATGAGGAGGAGGAGAAGAAGGACGAGGAGGACGAGGAGAAGGGTGAGGGGGAGAAAGAGTAGGAGGAGGAGGATGAGGAGGACGATAAGAAGGAGGAGAAGACTGAGGAGGATGAGGAGACTGAGGAGGATGAGGAGACTGAGGAGGAGGGGGAGGCGGAGGAGGAGGATGGGAGGAGGATGATGATGATGAGGAGGAGGAGGAGACTGAGGAGGATGAGGAGACTGAGGAGGACGCGGAGGCGGAGGAGGAGGAGGAGGAGGAGGATGGGAGGATGAGGAGGAGGATGATGATGATGATGAGGAGGAGGAGGAGGAGGAGGAGGAGGAGACTGATGAGAAGGAGGGGGAAGAGGAGGAGGAGGCGGAGGAGGAGGAGGGGGAAGGGAGAGGGGGAGGAGGAGGAGGGGCAGGGGGATGATGAGGAGGAGGATGGGGAGGAGGAGGGGGAGGAGGGGGAGGAGGAGGAGGGGAGGAGGAGGAGAATATGGAGGGGGGTGGGAGGAGGAGGAGGAGGAAGAGGAGGGGGCAGAAGGAGGAGGAGGAGGAGGATGAGGATGAGGGGGAAGATGAGGAGGTGGGAAGTGGGAGGAGGAGAAGGAGGAGGAGGGGGAAGAGGAGGAGGAGGGGTGAGGAGGAGGAGGATAAGGAGGGGGGGGGGAGAAGGAGGAGGAGAAGGAGGAGGAGGAAGATGAGGAGGGGGGGGGGGGGAGGAGGAGGAGGTTAAATTATGAAATTTCAAGTTGCATCTAGTTAATATTTGTACAAATTATACAAATTGTACTATTACACGTTCTTCCGATTTCGCTCAAAAGCTATCAAGTGGGAGTACGCCTATTTCACTATCCTGGCATTGTACAGGGCTCACCCTGACTGGAAAGATGGATGCATAACTATCAGACATCACGTGACAAAATACCCCACGGGCAACTTCTCCTCCTAAGTCTTGTGAAGATCTCTTGAGATATGGCATCAGGCATACGCACACACGCACGCGCGCTAATTAATAATAATTAGATAACAATAGATGGATCAATTTCCGGCTATGTCCTGCCAATTTCTAGACATCTCCGTGCGTGCGCGTGCGCGTGCGGTGTGTGATGTGCGTAAGGCCGTGCGTTGATGTAATTCGCCAGTTGAACGTGAAATTACCAAAAACATTTGAGACATTGAGATTAGTTTCAAATGGGTAAAATGCGATAATTTTATGTTATTTGACGGCCCCTTACTTTTCGGGGCCAGGGGCTGTAGCCCCCTAACCCCCGTTAGTCCTTGTAATATATCAACCGGGTGTAGGTTCACATTTTACGTGAGCAAAGTCAGCTCCCTGCCTCTCTTCACCCGGGAGTAGGCCTATGCATGAGTACCATTGTAAAGAATATGGAAGTTAGCCGTAATTTACTGAAGTAAAAATCAGCCTAATATGGCGTGAATGGGACCTAGAATCAGGGCCTCGATTGACGCCAATCAAAACCACTAACTTCCCGCTCACATTTACATTTAGCCCGTGAATCGGAGATTTGGGCGGAGCGTGGTTCAGCCGCGCGTTTATTGGTGCATTCAAACCCCGCCTACTGGTAATTCTCCGGAGGTTGTTATAACTACGCGTGATTCTCGTGATATGAAGCAATTATCTCGCGAGAAGTGCCGTGTAAACAAGCAATTACTACGCGTGTGAGATTAACTCCGAGCTCTAGCGCTCTCCTTTTCTCGCTAAATCGTTTGTTATGATTATGTAAACATTGTACTGAGACTCCTTAGCGTAAACAAGTCACTCGCACAACTACAGGCACTTGTTTATTTGTTTATTAAAAGCTTGAGGATGTTTTAATTAGTGGGACTTCGAGAAATAAAAAACATTTTATGTGTGATTTTTGTCTGATGGGAGATGGACTTATCTAAGGTATGGTCATTCTAACGCGTAATGTGTTTTGCTAAGAATTGATGACAGTTTAATCTTTGGAGGATATACGGTTAGTCTTCTTGAAAGTCTACCACGATGTCAAATTCTGCTGAAAATTCAGGGCATGAGTATACCCCGGACCCGAGAGAGGAGTCTAGCGGAAGTCCCAATGCGGAAATAAATAACAGGATTCAACCGAATCCAGAACCCGATATCGAACAGGATGACAATGACAACGAAGATCCAGATGACGATGACAAACCTATAGAGCGATTTACAAACTTCTACATCGATGAGATTTTAAAACCAAATTTTGGTCGGAATGACTTTAGTTGCTGCACCGTGTTTTATCGAGACAATCACGTGATCAGATCGCGACCGAGGAATATTGGAAACGTTTTACGGGGTCAGTCTGTGGCTGTTTCAGGGAGCAATCGTGATTCAGTGTCCAGTTCAGACAGTGACGTGTCCAGTGATTCTGAAACAGGAGCGAGAGAAGGACGATCAGACAACAGAACGCGTCACGAAAACTATAAACTATTCTCTAAAAATTCGTATTATCCATTGTCTGTGGACGATGATGAAATCCCTACAGATCTTAGTCTGCCCAAGACTCAGAAGCAGCCATCGTCCGTGTCGTCGCGCGATTCA
The DNA here is from genome assembly GCA_034401795.1 of Chaetoderma sp. LZ-2023a. NCBI lineage: Eukaryota > Metazoa > Mollusca > Caudofoveata > Chaetodermatida > Chaetodermatidae > Chaetoderma > Chaetoderma sp. LZ-2023a. Next base: position 39,290,879 of record CM067363.1, on the reverse strand, counting down.
TCGTCTCCGTCTTCTGAGACGGGTCCTGACAAGAAGCCAGTGTTATGGCCAGCCTGGGTGTACTGTACGCGATACTCCGACAGACCTTCCTCAGGTAAATATGTAGGTCAACTCAAGACAAGAAACAAAGAATTCCTAGTTTCATCTCGATCATTAGAAAAAAACCCCAAGTCGGACATTCTTGGCCCTAACCCCAGACATAACCCTTTAATACTAAAATCTGTTTAAGAAAATTTCAATTTTCTCATAGAAAATGTCAATCCGCAGACCAAGGGAAGAGTATTTTTTGACAATTTACCAATGGAATTCCAGTGGTAAAATTTCAAAAATAGCTTCTTTTGGCCTGCAAACAGACATCTCTCAAGATTAAATATACATAGCGACTGTTGCGACTGTTAGCAGCAGCAGCAGCAGCAGCAGCAGCAGCAGCAGCAGCAGCAGCAGCAGCAGCGGCGGCAGTATCAGCAGCAGTAGTAGCAACAGTAGCAGTAGTAGCAACAGTAGCAGTAGTAGCAGTAGTAGTAGTAGTAGTAGTAGTAGTAGTAGTAGTAGTAGTAGTAGTAGTAGTAGTAGTAGTAGTAGTAGTAGTAGTAGTAGAAGTTAACATTTTATCACCACGGCGTATAGCTTTAAAATATTTATCAACATCGTCTGTAGTGGATATTATGAAATTTAAACGAGTTAAATTTAATATAGAGATTGACTATTCGAATATTAAAGGTCCACTTTCTCATCAAAATACTTGAAAATATGATTGTTAAAATTGTAGGCCAAGATTTTTAGACCTTAAATTGCGTACCTCGATGTAATCAAATGAAGCGAAATAAATCTTGACATATGATGATTCTATTCCGTATTTTATAGACCGTGACGTTAAATTTAAGAATACGTATAAAGAAAGTTATATCAATTTAATCCGAATGAAATCATTACAATTTTTATAATCATTTTTATTTTATTTCATTAGATTGAGGTACACAATTTAAGCGTTTAAAAGCACACAATTTTAACATTTTCTTTATTTTTAAGCATGTTGAGTGTAAATATGCACCGTTACTCATCACTTACCGGAATCGTAAAAGTCCTTCAGATGTAAAGAATATTATGATGAATATTTTGGAACTAATTTGGCTGGGAGTTGCTGAAACAATAGTTCAAAATATTCAAACAGTCTTTCTATATAGTTGCCTTGAAATAGAGACAGTGGAATTTCCAGTCCTCCGCCTACTTTGAACATTAATTCCTAGAATCGTTATGGAAGAATCCAGTATTAGCTATGCCCCGCCCATTCCAAGCTAAGCTCCTCCCACGCTTTGCCTCGTCTGGGATCGATCAATCCATGGCACTCCCTGAATCTCAATTACCAAAAAACTATACATGTAAGCTGTTGAATTTTTTGAAACTATTTTGACTGGGTGCTGTTGCTGCATATGGCAGCAACAGCGCCCAGTTAAATTTTGATTCAAAACATTCAACAGAACATTTATTAAATAGTAAAACCATGCAATTTGTACAACTAATTGACAGACTATATCGCGTCATTTATGACGCAATTATTTATGACGCCAGCCGACACGTGGCGTTGGTGATTATGACGTCATATGATTGATCGATAAATTGGATTCATCCATTATACCTATAAGGGCAAGCGGTTGACTATCTTGAAACAAATTTGCTGGATGGGAGCTGTTGCTGCCTATATATTCAAGAGAAAGTTTCTGAGGCCTAATTTGTAATTTCACAAAATGCAGACAACTTAGACACTTACTCCACTATTATTTCCCACTTTCAGGACGGACCTGTCAATTTATTTACGACGTCAGGTAACAAGTAGTGCATTTTAATTATGACGTCAGATACTTGAGTGTCATATCGGATCTCTCCATTGATAATAAAAATTGATTTTAAGCTAAAATTGTAAAACAGATTGTAGTTTTTAAGACCACCATCTCAACGAACTCCCTTCATTTGATCCCCCCGACGTCACCCACCACCATCATCACCAGCCCACCACCCGCCCACCACCCGCCACCCAAAAGCTAATCTACCACAAACAATGACTAGATGGATATAGTTACGAGCCGCCCACTCTGGGGTGTGTTGAAATCGATTAATATGCTATCGCAGTAACAGCTCCCAGTCAATCATTATCATCATCATCATCAGCAGCAGCAGCAGCAGCAGCAGCAGCAGCAGCAGCAGCAGCAGCAGAATAATAATAATAATAATAATAATAATAATAATAATAATAATTTTTATTATTATTATTATTATTATTATTATTATTATTATTATTATTACTATTATTAAAATAATAATAATAATAATAAAAATAATAATAATAATAATAATAATAATAATAATAATAATAATAATTATTATTATTAGTATTATTATTATTATTATTACTATTATTATAATAATAAAAATAATAATAATAATAATAATAATAATTATTATTATTATTATTATTATTATTATTATTATTTTTATATATATATTTTTCAAAACATTTGAATTTAATAATAAGTATACTTTTTCAAGCAACTTAAGCATAGCTTCAAGAAGAACAGCAACTTATGACACTTACGCCTAAGTGATATTATGCTGAAGTAAGCCCACATCAATCAATTTGGGAGCCACTTTGACTTTTTTTAGCTATCTGTTTAACAGTCATATCCTATCTATTAAATATTCTGTACGCTTAGCACGCCCGTGGCATGAAACTATTTTAACAATATCGCCTAAACACAGCGCACTATCAAGAATCATTATCCCATTTCTTATCGTAATCGAATTCCGTATGAGTTATTGTCCACTCAAACCTGTCTATAGCGGACACTGTATGGCCCATCAAAAATGGTCATCAATTACAGATGGTCGGTCGCTTAATACTTACTCATTTGCTGTGGTGAGTGGATTTTTGGACCAATGGAGGTATCCTGTTTTAGCTATGCCCCGCCCATCTTTAGCTAAGCTCCACCCACACTTCGCCGTGTTGGGATCGATCGATCCCTGAACTGCCTGACCATCAATTTCCAGAAAACTATACAGGTAACCTGTTGAATATTTTGAAATTAATTTGACTGGGCGCTGCTTCTCCCATAGGCAGCAACAGCGTCCAGTCAAATTATTTTCAAAATATTCAATATCATCGTTATTAAACATTAAAGACATACATTTGGTACAACAACGTTTAGTCCGTCATCGATTAAGCGCTCGTGGTGAACTTATCTGCGCCATTTATGACGTCATTAGCTATTACGTCATCCTACACGTCACTTAGTTGATTATGACGTCATATGATTGATGTATAAACTGAAAAGTTCCATTGATGGTGGTTGTGAAAGACGAGTAGTGTAACACCCACCCAACTTAACGACCCGCCATCATATGGCACCAACACCAGGTGTCCACAATACACAGTTTATATTATATATGTTCACACTCAGACCGATAAAGTGTGTTATTTACTACGCCTTTATAGGCATGTACAGTGAGTGAATTTCTGCCAAAAATAGTCAATATATAATGTTTCAGGTTATATATGTATTTAGTGAGGACCCACAAATAATGTGTTATCGAAATCCGAGCAGCCATTGTTCAGATATAGGCTTAAGTATCAGAAAAAAGGAAATGGTTTCATCATTAAAGATAGGATCTCTTTGAATAATGGTAAATCGCTTGCAGGAATGTGACAGGATTTTCAGATTTCATATGACCCATGAGCATGTCTCTAGATAAATGGGGTTCTGACCCGAGTATAGAACCACATAATGGGCCGTAACTTTCATGTTTAGCTATGCCCCGCCCATCTCTAGCCAAGCTCCACTCACGCTTCGCCCGTGTTGGGACCGATTGATCCCTGAACTCCTGACTATCGATTTCCAGAAAACTATACATGTAAGCTGTTGAATATTTTGAAACCAATTTGACCGGGTGTGTGCAACAGCGCCCAGTCAAATTAGTTTCAAAATATTCAACAGCATGTTTGTTAAATAGTAAACACATAATTCGTACAACAGCGCTTAGTCTGCCTTTAATTAAGCGTTCGTGACGTACTTATCTACGTCATTTTATCATGGCGTCATCATACACGTCACGTAGTTGATTATGACGTCCATTCTACTAAATATGAAGATTACATAGCCGAATGCATTTTGTGTCCCTTTCCAGATAACGCAGCTTACTGGGCCGATACCGTGCCGGTACATTCAGCATCGGCCCGGTATCGGCCCAGTAAGCTGCTTTATCTGGGTTGTCTCTGGATTTGCACATTTATTTTATGCATGGCACACTTGCTAACTCATCAGTGTGTTAAGTACTCGCCACTACGTTGGTTAGTGAGTAAGATACTGTAATGGAATTCACAGATGTTAAAGTAAATATTAAAACATGTTGTATCACCAATTAATGTAGTTTTAGGAAATATTGAAAATAATACGACAAACCCCTGTGGACCGTTCCAGTTTTAGCCATTCCCCGCCCGTCTCTAGCTAAACTCACCCCACGCTTTTACCCGTGTTGGGAGCGATCGACCCCCCGCAATCTCTGAATCTGAATTTCCAGAAAACTATACATGTTGATGAATATTTTCAAACTAATTTTGATAGGGTGTCAACAGCGCCCAGTCAAATTAGTTTCAAATTATTATAAGAATGTTTATTAAATAGTAAACACATACAATCTGTACAACGTTCCGGACTATTAAGCGTTTACGATGGACTAAATCAAATCATTCATGTTGTATTTGATTATGACGTCATCCTGCACGTCACGCGTTGATTATTGCGTCATATGATGGATGGATAAACTGGACAGGTCCATTGAAAGAATAATTTCACTAAATGTTTCAGGCAACTAGAAAAAGCGCGTACGAGCTAAGATCCTGAACATCGCTCAACAAGTAAGGGTGGGCCACCTTCTAAGGCCCATTATGAGGTGAATCGAAAATCTGGCACAGTAGGGATAATGATGGAAAGAGTTACGCATGGAATATCCCTACGTTGTTATCGAGATCCGTTCATCAGCAACGGAGGAGTAACGATTATAGCATTTTAGGGTGGGGTGCCCTTTAAAACCCAAAACCTAGCAGGGCAATCAATGGATCTTTTCAGTTTTAAATAAGGCCCGCCCACCTCTAGCTAGGCTCCACCCACACTTCGCCGTGTTGGGAATGATCGATCCCCGAATGCCCTAACTATCAATTTTCTGAAAATTTTACAGGTAAGCTGTTGAATATTTTGTAACTGATGTATACAACAGAATATTTATTAAATAGTAAAGACATACAATTCGTACAACAACGCATAGTCCGTCTCCAAATATGCGTTCGTGACGTACTTATCAACGTCATTCATTATGATGTCATTCTACACGTCGCCTAGTTGATTATGACATCATAGGATGGATTGAGAAAGTGGAAAGGTAAATGGGAAATTATGTTACGAGTTGCTCATAGAGTATCCTCCCTCAAATTGTATCAAGTTACATTCAGTGGTAACGGTGGGGTGAGGTGGGGGTGATGGGGGAGTGGCGATTAAAAAATTTAAGGGTGGCCGCCCTACTAAAACCCAGCAGGGCAGTGAACTTACATTTTCACTCAGCAATGATGTCAAGAGTTACCCATAACACCCCCCCCCATCCCCCCACCCCACCTCTCTCTGCAGTTTTATCAAGTTATATTCATTATTACCTGAGTAAGGGTGGGTATCCTACCAAAACCCAGCAGGGCAGTGAATCGTAAGTCGGGCTCCGTATACCTACTGATGTCGGCACTTATGCCTAGAATAGATGTGTGAAGTAGCAGCGAGATTGGATGAGTACCGGTAGTAAACAACAACAACAACAACAACAACAACAACAACAACAACAACAACAACGACAACAACAACAACAATAACAACAACAACAACAACAAAACCCCAAAAACCCGACAACATGGTCAAGCTTTAGAGATCCATTCCAGATCAAAAAACCGAATCATAATAAACAGCCGAGTTTTTACAGAATGTATACATCCGATCTGTCACTCAAGTATAACACATCATAATTAATGGAGGAATCCAGTTGTAGCTATGCCCCGCCCATCTCTAGTTAAGCTTCACCCACGCTTCGCCAGTGTTGGATTGATCGATCCCTGTACTTCCAGCATCTCAATTCGTACAGCATCGCTTTAGTCCGTCATCAATTATGCGTTCTTGATGAACCTATCTACGTCATTCATGGCGTGATTGATTATGGCGGCATCGTACACGTCACGGAGTTGATTATGACGTCATATTATTGATAGATAAACTGGAAAGGTCCATTACGTCACATGTAGACTGACATTACAATCAAAATGTGTAATGATTGACGTATCTATCTCCGTCATAGACATTAAATAGTCCGTCACCTGTACGAACTTGTCTTTAATAGGTCATATCTATTAAACAGTCTGTTGAATATTTTGCAACTAAATTGACATCTCCATCAACATTACTCAGTCAAATTAGTTTTAAAATATTCAACAGCTTACCAGTATATTTATCTTGATATTAGGATTCTGGAATTTCAGGATACGATGAATCCCAACATTGGCAAGGCGTGGGCGGAGCTCAGCTAGAAATGGGCGGGGCATAGCTAGACATTGAACCCTCAATTGTTGAAATCCTCATCTGAAGCTTCGGCGGTAAGATCATTGTAAAACCTGTCTGTCTATGTGCACACCCGCGTGCGTGCGTGCGTGCGTACATGCATGCGTTGGCGCGCCCGATGACATAACTCAAGATCTTTACAAGAAGTTGCCCTTGGGGTACTTTGTCACGTAAAGTGATATATGATAAAATGTATCCACCTTTCCAGTCAGGGAGACCTCTGTACAATGCTGGGATAGTGAGAGGCTTACTCCCACTTCATAGCATTTTAGCAGAATCGAAAGAACGTGTATTTACACAATTTGTATTTGAATAAAAATCGTTTTCTCTTGGTCTGCAAACGAACATTTTCTACGTAAAAAATTGAATTTTCGTGAACAAATTCGATGGTTAAAGGGATAAAAGTGATCTACACAGCTTTCCAGTCAGGGAGACCTCGTTCCAATGCTGGGATAGTTAAAGATGCTTACTCCCACTTGAAAGACTTTGACCAAAATCGAAAGAACTTGCATTTACACAATTTGTATAATTTGTGGAGGAAAAATTAACTAGTTGCAACTTGTAATTACATATAAATAGTTTGAACAGTATTTGATTCAATTTCTGCTAGCTATATTAAACTCTCCCCTCCCCCACACCCCAGCTCCTCCATAACAATAATAACCACTACCCTTCATCATCATCACCATCACTGTCGCAGTCGTCATCTGTGTTTCGACCAGTTGATAACATTGTCTTTGCCGTCATAATCATTTAAGAAATTATATTATTATTATTATTATTATTATTATTATTATTATTATTATTATTATTATTATTATTATTATTATTATTATTATTATTACTACTACTATTATTATTATTATTATTATTATTATTATTATTATTATTATTACATCAAGGTCCAAGAACGAGACGAATACGTCGCAAGCAGCAGACGCACGAGAAGCGGCCACGAACAGCTTTCACATCTGACCAGCTTGAAAAACTCAAACAAGAATTCGACCATTCTCAGTATTTGACGGAAGACAAACGCGTGGACTTATCTCGGAATCTTGGACTAAACGAATCACAAATTAAAATCTGGTTCCAAAATAAACGGGCAAAACTAAAGAAGTCCAATGGCGCGAAATCTCAACTGGCTCTCACTCTGATTGCACAGGGACTTTATAATCACGCCGGATGTGCAGGCGCGAGAGCGCAAACAGACGACAGTGCGCAACAGGAAATTGATGTTGAAAGCTGACACCCGAACTTTTTCAGAATCCTAAACAATCGTATCGAAAAACTGTATTTAAGTCTTTCATCACTGGCAACAGCCAATGGATAGATCCGATCTGTCACTCAAGTTTGTGACGTCATAATCAATTACGTGACATGTAGGTTGACGTCGCAATCAAGATGCGTAACGAATGCCGTATCTAGGTCCGTCATGGACAGTGAATAGTCCGTCAAGAGTACGAATTGTGTGCCTTTGATCGATTTACTATTTAATAAACATTCTGTTAAAAATTGTAAAACTAATTCGACTGGGTGACAGTAAAATTAGTTTCAAAATATCCAACAAGTTATAAGTAGGCCATATAGTTACCTTGAATCTGGAAATCTGGGAATTCAGGATTCAGAGTATACAAATCGATCCCAACACGCGCAAAGCATGAGGGGGGCTTAGCTAGAAATGGGCGGGGCTTTTCTAGAAATGGATGGGGCTTAGCTAGAAATGGGTGGGGCTTAGCTAGAAATGGGTGGTGCTTAGCTAGAAATTTATCCATCTACTATAAGGGCGGTTGCTAAGTGACTCACAACTGCGAACAGCCATTGGACCTTTCCAAGTTTATCCAACCATCATATGACGTCATAATCAAGTACGTGACGTGTAAGATGACGTCATAATCATGACGTCATGAGTGATTCGATTTAGTCCGTCTTTAACGCTTAATAGTCCGACACTTTGTACGAAGTATCTGTCGTTACCATTTAATAAACATTCTGTTGACTATTGGCAGCAACAGCACCCAGTGCAATAAGTTTCAAAATAGTCAGTAGCTTACCTGTATAGTTTTCTGAAAATTGATAGCCAGTGAGTTCAGCGATCGATCGATCCCAACACGGACGTGGTGCGGGTGGAGCTTAGATTGAGATGGGCGGGGCATAGCTAAAAGTGGAAGGGTCCATTGATTCGGCAGTGCTGTCTACAAGTATATTGGGCAGATCGTCCAGAGCACCTCTGCCAGCAGTTATTTGTGAGAAGAGTTCCGAAATGCAGGAAACCGTTGGTGAAGAAAGTTGCTATTTATATTTGTTTATTTATTCGGTCGCGCACATACATAGCCTATAATCAGTAAATACTGGAGGATTCCCGTTTCTCAGTCAATCATATGACGTCATAATTAACTACGTGCCGTGTATGATGGCGTCATAATCAGTTACGTCATGAATGGCGTAGCCAAGTTCGTCACGAAGACTTAATTGCTGACGGACTGAACATTCTTGTACGAATTGTATGTCGTTACTATTTAATGAACATGCTGTTGAATATTTTGAAACTAATCTGACTGGGCGCTGTTGCTGCCATAGGCAGCAACATCGCCCAGTCAAATTAGTTTAACAGCATACCTCTATATTTTTTGAAAATTGATAGTCAGTGAGTTCAGGGATAAACCCCAACACAGGCGAAGTGTTCATGGGCGAAGCTTAGCTAAAGATGGGAGGGGAATGGCTAAAACTGGACTCCTCCATTGACATAAATCGTATTGTTTCCTGAAAGACGGTATACTGCAGTATGCATCATCAAATTTCAATATTGTTATGTTAAAAAATATTAGTATAATTATTTCTCCATGTATAAGATAGGAGATTGCTCATAATCTGCTATAGCGAGGAAATACTGCTTGGAGATTAATGCTTGACGTTCTAATGTCTCAATGCTAAGACAACTATAGAAGGGCCGTTAATGAATATATTGAAACTAATTTGACTGGGGGTGGGGAGGGGGCATGGCAGCAACAGGTCCCAGTCAAATCAGTTTCAAAATATTTAACAGCTTACCTGTATAGTTACCTTGAAATTTATATTCTGGTCATTTGGGTTTCAAAGCTTCAAATCAGTTCCAAAATGGGTAGAAAGGTGGGCGGAGTTTAGCTAGAAATGGACTCCTGGTCAAATTTGTTTCAAAATATTCACCCTCCATCATAGATAATCTGCAGTTTCGTGTCTGTAAGGGATAACGGGATAATAAGCTATTAGCCAAGGAGTACTGCTTGAACACTAAGTGTTGAAGATATAGAGGATATCAAACGAGCTCCCATTTAATATCGCTAATATTAACCGCGCCGAAGATTTTCATTTGGTGCGAGCTTTAGCGACCACAAATTGATAACTTTCGATGAGGTTGCTAATAGAACGACCGTATTCTGATTGGTCAATATTAAATTACTGATAACCAATGACAATACGTCGATGTGTTATTAACCGGGTTGATATTGTTAATATTACATGAAATTTAAGCCTTTGTTTAGCCTATTTGATAAAATAAATTACTACTTAAAGGTCCAAATCTACACCAGATTGCTTTAAATTTAAATTGTTGGAAATTGTAGGCCCTACGTTTAGAACCTTAACGTGTGTACTTTGATATAATGAAATATATAAAATCTTAACATATGATGATTTAAAAATAATTAATATAATTCTTTAAGTTGTCAACTTCAAGTAAAGATATGTATCCCTAATGAAACATCACAGTTCAGTAGCTGGTTTTGCTGGTACACCAAAATGTAATTGAGCTATCACACTATCTTGACAACTAAATTAATTTTATTAAAGGGATGCTAATCTCATCTCAAATGTTGTATTGCACCAATAGATTGTGGTTTATAGATAGCATATCATTCATATCCTGTCACATTCCCTTATCTGTATCACAATTCACCTTTCCAGAGTACCCACCAATCAAATGACGTCATAATGAACTGCGTGATGTGTACAATGACATCATAATAAATGACGTCATGAATGACGTCGATAAGTACGTCACGAACGCATATTTGAAGACGGTCTATGCGTTGTTGTACAAATTGTGTGCTTTTACTATTTAATAAATATTCTGTTGAGGCATAGGCAGCAACAGCGCCCAGTCGAATTAGTTACAAAATATTCAACAGCTTCCCTGTATAGTTTTCAGGAAATTAATAGCTAGGGCACGTGGGGATCGATCAATCCCAACACGGCGAGGTGTGGGTGGAGCTTAGCTAGTGAAGGGCGGGGCATAGCTAAAAATGGAAAAGTCCATTATCAACATTGTAATATCGCGTAAATATTGAACAGGGATCGCCGCCATTTTGTCTACTCAACCGATAGTGTGTGATGTCGTGTAAGTGCCAGTGTATTACATGCTTTATTACGTAATACTCAACTTGTTGAATATTCTGGAACTAATTTGACAGGAAGTCGTTACCAGCAACAACTTCCAGTCAGATTAGTTTCAAAATATTCAAACGCTTATCTGTATGTTTACTTTTACACAGCATTGTCAAACTATAGATGGCACCTTTATGATTGAGCGTATATATCGAGGCAGATACGTTAGGGGTTTTCCTGATTTGTTGAAAATTAAACCCTGACAGCCATCATAGGCAAATCATGACAGCCATCATAGAAATGTACCAACATTTAGCTACTAAAGCATTGAATATCTTTCTTAAGCAGCATGTTAAAAGGCTTAAAATTACCTGCATAGTTTATACATATTAACTCACCTGAATACCTATCAAGAGTTAGTTATCCTTTAATTTATACGAAATGAAATCATCACATGGTTAAATTTATTTCGTTTGGTTACTTTGAAGTACACAAATTAATTCTCTAAAACTACATAATTTTAACAATTTATTTTCAAGCAGTTTTGGTGCGGATTTGTGCCTTTATAGTGGGCCTACTGTACAGGAAAACGTAACATTTGAACCTGAACGATGCTTGTTGTACATAATGTATAATGGAATCGTATTTATAATTATATGTACAGTGATTACACTGTGTTCTGTGTACGCGTTATCCTTCTGAGTAGTGGCTAATGGGTGTGTATGCGTGTGCGTGTTATTAATAATTGTATGCATGTTGCGAGCTACCAGACACTAATTTCAATGGGCAATAACTCTGGTTATACTGCATCTTTTGAAAACAATTTGACTGAAAGTTGTTGGTGGCTAAGCCACCAACAGCTTTCAGTCAAATTGTTTTCAAAATATTTAGCATAGCCAGAGTTAAATCCCGTAAAAATGAATTCTGCAAACATTCATCGGACAGACAGTTAAAGGTTCACATTCACACCAAAATGCTTGGAAATAAAATTGTTAAAATTTAGAGGCTTAAGCTGTGTACCTCAATGCAATAAAACGAAATAAATCTTAGCAATTAACTATTTCATTACGTATAAATTAATATAATTTTTTTAGTTGTGATGTTGAATTAGGGACTCGTGTCTCTAATTCAATTTCACCGCCTAAAACATTATATTAATTTATACGCAATGAAATCCTCAATTGCTAAGATTTATTTCATTTCATTGCATCTAGGCACACAATTTAAGCATCTAAGGCCGCGTTCTCATACAGCCACTATTTCGGTAAATAGCAGGTATATCGGCTAGCCTTCTCAATGAACTGGCTCTTATACCGGAATAAATTCGTCAGTTATTTCGAAATTTAATCCCTAAAAATCGGAGGTTTATCTTCCGATATATCGCTATTGCTTTCATATGTGAACGCGGCCTATTCCGTCAAAATCTGCCAGATAGCGTTAAGGTTAGCATTTCCTTTCACGGTCTACCAGGTAGTGCTACGGTCATCGTGTTACCTGGCTGTCCACCAGGTAGCACCACCGTCCAGTCCGGGACTACCTTCCGCCAGTGTGAATGCAAACCGATATATCGGCTATATATTAACCTACATAGCACACAATTAGGCAATGAGAAAGAGGCCTTAAGTAAAAATTTTTTAACAAGTTTGTTTTCAGGCATCTAGTGTGAATATGGACGTTTGAAAGGTTTGAGGTGGGTGTCTTTGATATGAGGTGAAGCTGGGATAAAAATGAAAGGTCAAAAAGTTGACAATGTGGAAAGGCGACGCAAATGTATTGGTGATTGACCGAAGCGGGCTGCCGATGAACGATGGGGATAAGATGATAAGTGATAGTGTTAGAAGGACAACAGCCCTTCCAGCCCATGGTACCGACACCACAAGCCCACGTTACCATCATCTGCCGTAATAACCTTCCAAATAAAAGCCAGGTCCACTTTAGCATCAATATATAGGTCTATAAGCCCGATATCTTCAGGAAAATATAGTTACCAAGAATATCTTTGAAATTATATTCAAATTACATATAATTATGCATAGAAACTTTTAAAGGTGCACATTCGTAGCAGAATGCGTGCAAATAAAATTGTTTAAGTTGTATAGTTTTAGAGGCTTAATTTGTGTACCGCAATGTAATAAAGCGAAATAAATCTTCACATATGTAATGATTTCATTCTATGCTAATTATTTAAAAAAATTTTAATCGCGAATTTGAATTAGGGACTCGTGTCTCTAAGTCAATTTCACAGCATAAAAGACTATATTAATTTACACGTAATGAAATCATGACATATTAAGATTTTTTTTATTTTCCTTACATATAGGCCTACAATTTAAGCCTCTAAAAGTATACAATTTTGACAATTTTATTTTCAAGCATTCTGCTATTAATATGCATCTTTAATGTCCACCCTTCCCGCTGCTTTGCGAGAGTGCTCAACCCCACCGACAATGGCCCATTCATACGGCCAAGGGGCGTATGTGGGAACTTTCCCCGTGGAGAAATTTTTGGGGAAATACTTTGGGAAAACACTTTTTGTCCAGATAATAGACCTTTTCACTTTATCAATCCATCCTATGACGTCATAATGAACTACGTGACGTGTAGAATAACATCATTATGAATGACGTCAATAAGTACGTCACTAACGCATATTTAAAGGCGGACTATGCGTTGTTGTACGAATTGTATGTCTTTATTTATTTATAACAGGCAGCAACAGCACCAAGTCAAATTAGTTACAAAATATTCAACAGCTTACCTATATAGTCTTCAGGAAATTGATAGTTAGGGCGTTCGGGGATCGATCAATCCCAACACGGCGAAGTGTGGGTGGAGCTTAGATAGAGATGTGAGGGGCATAGCTAAAACTGGAAAGGTCCATTGTATTATTCAGAATGCAAGAAATCACTTCCCAGCACATCTATTTTTCTTAATTTTTTCTGAAGATCCTTATACTTCCCAAAATCTTACTAAACAATAAAACCCTCTCTGAATAAAGTCCTAGAATTGAATACGGCACCCCTGGCCCTGGCTCTGTGACGTTGAATGTCACTGTTAGTTAATAGTGATTAAGCTAATGCGTCCCGCGTAATTACAGACTACCCTAACGCAGCTATAAAGCCCATTATTGTCATCAATAAACTATTAACCTCTATCTAAGGAAAGGCCGTTAAGGAACAGTGCTAATTTACCAATCGAATATATATCACTCCGCGGGCTTCTGTACAGGTCGAAAAAACTTGCATAATTTGAATAAAACTATGGCTATAACTCTCACGCGCAAACGCGCATTCGATTAGCAAATTATATGATAAGCGGCGGCGTTACTGGCGACTCCATACTGAGTGATAGGCAAGCGCGGTCATCGCGGGATGGTTTACGTAACAGGTGAGATATGTTGGGCCTCTTAAGTTACAATAGCGGCAAGGTCGAGTTCAACATCTCTGTTTTCCTAGGGTATAGCATCATATTTTATGGGCATTATGTTTAAGTCGGGATTTAGAGACACAAACGTGAAGTTTGGCTAACGTCACACACTCTGGGTAACTCAAGTACGACTTAGGGAATCAATTTATGCAAATATTCCTATGCCTTTAAGAAATTACTGTATAAATTGATTCCCTACCGCAAACCTATTAAGTTTGATAGAATGGAATGTAGATTTAAAGGCGCACAGTCACACTAAAATGCGTGGAAATAAAATTGTTAATATTGCATATTTTTAGAGGCTTAAATTGTGTACCTCAATCAATGTAATGAAACGAAATAAATCTTAACATATGATGATTTCATTCCGTATAAATTAATGTAACGCGCTAATATCGAATTTGCGCCGTTAGTCAACGGCGCGGGGACTAATATCAAATTTGATATCGGCGCGCCCGTTAGCCAACGTCACAGGGGACCAATTTCGAATTCGATATCGGCACACCCTTTGGCCAATGGCGCAGGGGACCAATATCGAATTCGATATCGGCGCGTCCCAGGCCAACGGCGCCTGGGACCAATATCGAAATCTATATTTTAGATATGAAACAGTATCAAAGTTTTAAAATGTATGTTTCTAACTGAACCTTATTAATGGCTGGCGAGCACAATTAATAACCAACTTATCCAGAACAAATTACTCCACGTGAACACAACGAACGTCCATCATGAAACCGTATTAGAACAAGAAAAAATAATATGATTTTCAGACCGACATGGCGCAAATTCCATATTGGCGCGTTACATTAATACGATTTTTTAGTTGTGAAGTTGACTTAGGGAATCGTGCCTCTTATTCAATTTCGCAACTTAAGATAATTATATTAATTTATATGTAATGAAATCATCGATTGCTAAGATTTATTTCGTTACTTTACATCTATGAACACAATTTAACCCTTTAACACTCATATTAGCCAAAAACAGCTTCTGCTGTGCTCTTGGGAAATCTCCATTTGCAGACCAAAAGAAGACTACTTTTTAAAATTGACCACTGGAATGACTGGCGTGATAACCGAGCCAGTCATTCCAGTGATAAATTTTGAAAATATTCCTATCTTGGTCTGCAAACGAGCATTTTCTACGAGAAAATTAAAAACTTTTTGAACAAATTTAAGGCTTAAAGGGTTAAATCTGTAAAAGTATAGAATTTTAACAATTTTATTTTGAAACATTTTAGGTGTGAATAAGCACCTTTAAGTGGCATGCTCCTCTTTGCACCACATCACTAGGTCCTGCATCACCAGATCCCGCATCGCCAGGTCCCACATCACTAGGTCTCGCATCACTATGCCCCCCATCACCAGGTCCTGCATCACTAGGTCCCGCCTCACTAGGTTCGGCATCACTATGTCCCCCATCACCAGGTCCCGAATAACTATGTCCAGCATCACCAGGTCCCGCATCATCCGGTCCCGCATCACCAGGTCCTGCATCACCAGGTCCCGCATTGCCAGGTCCTGCATCACTAGGTCCCCCATCACTATGTCCAGCATCACCAGGTCCAGCATCACTATGTCCAGCATCACCAGGTCCCACATCACCTGGTGTCTCACATCTCCAGATCTTGCATCACGAGGTCCCGCATCACCAGGTCATGCATCACTAGGTCCCGCATCACCGGATCATGCATCGCCAGGTCCCGCATCACTAAGTCCCGCATCACTATGTTCCCCATCACGAGGTCACGCATCACTAGGTTCCCGCTTCACTATGTCGCCCATCACCAGATCCCACTTCACCAGATCCCGCATCGCCGGATCCTGCATCGCCAGGTCCCGCATCACTAGGTCCTGCATCACTATGTCCCCCATCACCAGATCCCGCATCACTAGATCCCGCATCACTATTTCCATCATCACCAGGTCCCGCATCACTAGGTCCCGCATCACTATGCCCCCCATCACCAGGTCCCGCATCACTAGGTCCAGCATCATTATGTCCAGCATCACCAGAACCCGCATCACTATGTCCCACATCACTACATCCCACATCACCAGGTCCTGCATCGCCAGGTCACGCATCACTATGTCCAGCATCACTAGGTCCCGCATCACTAGGTCCTGCATCACTATGTCCCCCATCACCAGATGCCGCATCACTATGTCCAGCATCACCAGGTCCCGCATCACTATGTTCTGCATCACCACATCACGCATCACCAGGTCCTGCATCGCCAGGTCGCGCATCACTATGTCCAGCATCACTAGGTCCTGCATCACTAGGTCCCGCATCACCATGTCCCCCATCACCAGGTCCCGCATCATTATGTCCAGCATCACTAGGTCCTGCATAATTATGTTCAGCATCACCAGGTCCCGCATCACCAGGTCCCGCATCACCGGATCCCGAATCACCATGTCCCGCATCACCAGGTCCCGCATCATCTGGTCCTGCATCACTAGGTTCCGCATCACCATGTCCAGCATCAATAGGTCCCGCATCACTAGGTCCCGCATCACTAGGCCCCACATCACGAGGTCTCACATCACTATGCTCCCTTCACTAGGTCCCACATCACGAGGTCTCGCATAACTATGTCCCCATCGTCAGGTCCCGCATCACCAGGTCCCGCATCACTAGGTCCAGCATCACCAGATCCCGCATCACTAGGTCCAGCATCACCAGGTCCCGCATCACCAGGTCCCGCATCACTAGGTCCAGCATCACCAGGTCCCGCATCACCAGGTCCTGCATAACTAGGTCCCGCATCACTATGTCCCCTCATCACTATTTCCAGCATCACTATGTCCAGCATCACTAGGTTCCCCATCACGAGGTCTCGCATCAATATGTCCCCCATCGTCAGGTCCCGCATCACCAGGTCCCGCATTACTCGGTCCAGCATCACCAGGTCCCGCATCACTAGGTCCAGCATCACCAGGTCCCGCATCACTAAGTCCCGCATCACTAGGTTCCGCATCACCATGTCCCCCATCACTATGTCCAGCATCACCAGGTCCAGCATCACTATGTCCAGCATCACTAGGTCCCGCATCACTAAGTCCCGCATCATTAGGTTCCGCATCACCAGGTCCTGCATCACTATGTCCCGCATTGCCAGGTCCCGCATCACTATGTCCCGCATCACCAGATCCCACATCACTAGGTCCTGCATCACTATGTCCCCCATCACCAGTTCCCGCATCACCAGGTCCTACATGACCAGGTCCCGCATCACTAAGTCCCATACCACCAGGTCCCGCATCACCAGGTCCTGCATTAACAGGTCCTGCACCACCAGGTCCCGCATCATTATGTCCAGCATCACTAGGTCCCGCATCACCAGGTCCTGCATTAACAGGTCCCGCATCACCAGGTCCCGCATCATCAGGTCCTGCATCACCAGGTCTCGCATTGACAGGTCCCGCAACACCAGGTCCCGCATCATTAGGTCCAGCATCACCAGGCCCGGTATCACCAGGTCCTGCATTATCAGGTCCTGTATCATCAGGTCCCTCATCACTAGGTCCCACATCACCAGGTCCCGCATCATCCGGTCTCTCATCAACAAGTCCCGCATCACCAGGTCCCGCATCACTACATCCCCCATCACCAGGTCCCGCATTGCCAGGTCCCGCATTACTATGTCCCGCATCACCAGATCCCACATCACGAGGTCCTGCATCACTATGTCCCCGTCACCAGTTCCCGCATCACCAGGTCCTACATGACCAGGTCCCGCACCACTAAGTCCCATACCACCAGGTCCCGCATCACTATGTCCAGCATCAACAGGTCCCGCATCACTAGGTTCCACATCACTACAACCCGCACCACCAGGTCCCGCATCACCAGGTCCTGCATCACCAGGTCCTGCACCACCAGGTCCCGCATCATTAGGTCCAGCATCACCAGGTCCAGCATCACCAGGTCCTGCATTATCAGGTCCCGCATCATCAGGTCCCTCATCACTAGGTCCCGCATCACCAGGTCCCACATCACCAAGTCCCACATCACTAGGTTCCACATCACCAGGTCCCGCATCATCAGGTCCTGCATCACTAGGTCTCGCATCGACAGGTCCCGCCACCCCAGGTCCCGCATCATTAGGTCCAGCATCACCAGGCCCCGCATCACCAAGTCCTGCATTATCAGGTCCCGTATCAGCAGGTCCATCATCACTAGGTCCCGCATCACCAGGTCCCACATCACCAGGTCGCGCATCATCAGGTCTCTCATCAACAAGTCCCGCATCACCAGGTCCCGCAACTCCAGGTCCCGCATCACTAGGTCCAGCATCACCAGGTCCCGCATCACTAGTCCTGCATTATCAGGTCCCACATCATCATGTCCTTCATCACTAGGTCCCGCATCACCAGATCCCGCATCATCAGGTCCCGCATCAACAGGTCCCGCATCACTAGGTCCCGCATCACTAGGTCCCACAACACCAGGACCCATATCACAGGTCCCGCATCACCAGGTCCCGCATCACTTCATCCCCATCACCAGGTCCCGCATTGCCAGGTCCCGCATCACTATGTCCCGCATCACCATATCCCACATCACGAGGTCCTGCATCACTAAGTCCCATACCACCAGGTCCCGCATCACTATGTCCAGCATCACCATGTCCCGCATCACTAGGTTCCACATCACTACATCCCGCACCACCAGGTCCCGCATCACCAGGTCCTGCATCACCAGGTCCTGCACCACCAGGTCCCGCATCACCAGGTCCCGCATCACCAGATCCCGAATCACCATGTCCCGCATCACCAGGTCCCGCATCATCAGGTCCTGCATCACTAGGTCTCGCATCAACAGGTCCCGCATCACCAGGTCCCGCATCACCAGGTCCCGCATCATCAGGTCCCACATCACTAGGTCCGCATCACCAGGTCCCGCATCATCAGGTCCTGCATCACTAGGTCTCGCATCGACAGGTCCCGCAACACCAGGTCCCGCATCATTAGGTCCCGCATCACCAGGCCCCACATCACCAAGTCCTGCATTATCAGGTACCGTATCATCAGGTCCATCATCACTAGGTCCCGCATCACCAGGTCGCGCATCATCAGGTCTCTCATCAACAAGTCCCGCATCACCAGGTCCCGCAACTCCAGGTCCCGCATCACTAGGTCCAGCATCACCAGGTCCCGCATCACTAGTCCTGCATTATCAGGTCCCACATCATCATGTCCTTCATCACTAGGTCCCGCATCACCAGATCCCGCATCATCAGGTCCCGCATCAACAGGTCCCGCATCACTAGGTCCCGCATCACTA
The DNA here is from genome assembly GCA_034401795.1 of Chaetoderma sp. LZ-2023a. Taxonomy (NCBI): domain Eukaryota; kingdom Metazoa; phylum Mollusca; class Caudofoveata; order Chaetodermatida; family Chaetodermatidae; genus Chaetoderma; species Chaetoderma sp. LZ-2023a. The sequence continues at coordinate 39,271,164 of CM067363.1, read as the reverse complement.
GGTCCCACAACACCAGGACCCATATCACAGGTCCCGCATCACCAGGTCCCGCATCACTTCATCCCCATCACCAGGTCCCGCATTGCCAGGTCCCGCATCACTATGTCCCGCATCACCATATCCCACATCACGAGGTCCTGCATCACTAAGTCCCATACCACCAGGTCCCGCATCACTATGTCCAGCATCACCATGTCCCGCATCACTAGGTTCCACATCACTACATCCCGCACCACCAGGTCCCGCATCACCAGGTCCTGCATCACCAGGTCCTGCACCACCAGGTCCCGCATCACCAGGTCCCGCATCACCAGATCCCGAATCACCATGTCCCGCATCACCAGGTCCCGCATCATCAGGTCCTGCATCACTAGGTCTCGCATCAACAGGTCCCGCAACACCAGGTCCTGCATCATCAGGTCCTGCATCACTAGGTCTCGCATCAACAGGTCCCGCAACACCAGGTCCCGCATCATTAGGTCCAGCAACACCAGGTCCCGCATCACCAGTTCCTGCATTATCAGGTCCCGCATCATCAGGTCCCTCATCACTAGGTCCCGCATCGCCTGGTCCCACATCACCAAGTCCCACATCACTAGGTCCCACATCACCAGGTCCCGCATCATCAGGTCCTGTATCACTAGGTCTCGCATCGACAGGTCCCGCAACACCAGGTCCCGCATCATTAGGTCCAGCATCACCAGGTCCCGCATCACCATGTCCTGCATTATCAGGTCCCGTATCATCAGGTCCCTCATCACTAGGTCCCGCATCGCCTGGTCCCACATCACCAAGTCCCACATCACTAGGTCCCACATCACCAGGTCCCGCATCATCAGGTCCTGTATCACTAGGTCTCGCATCGACAGGTCCCGCAACACCAGGTCCCGCATCATTAGGTCCAGCATCACCAGGTCCCGCATCACCAAGTCCTGCATTATCAGGTCCCGTATCAGCAGGTCCATCATCACTAGGTCCCGCATCACCAGGTCGCTCATCACCAGGTCTCTCATCAACAAGTCCTGCATCACCAGGTCCCGCAACTCCAGATCCCGCATCATCAGGTCCAGCATCAATAGGTTCCGCATCACTAGGTCCCGCATCACCAGGTCCCATAACACCAGGACCCATATCACAGGTCCCGCATCTCCAGGTCCTGCATCACTCGGTCCCGCATCACCAGGTCCCGCATCACCAGGTCCATCATCACCAGGTCCCGCATCACCAGGTCCCGCATCATCAGGTCCCACATCACTAGGTCCGCATCACCAGGTCCCGCATCATCAGGTCCTGCATCACTAGGTCTCGCATCGACAGGTCCCGCAACACCAGGTCCCGCATCATTAGGTCCCGCATCACCAGGCCCCACATCACCAAGTCCTGCATTATCAGGTACCGTATCATCAGGTCCATCATCACTAGGTCCCGCATCACCAGGTCGCGCATCATCAGGTCTCTCATCAACAAGTCCCGCATCACCAGGTCCCGCAACTCCAGGTCCCGCATCACTAGGTCCAGCATCACCAGGTCCCGCATCACTAGTCCTGCATTATCAGGTCCCACATCATCATGTCCTTCATCACTAGGTCCCGCATCACCAGATCCCGCATCATCAGGTCCCGCATCAACAGGTCCCGCATCACTAGGTCCCGCATCACTAGGTCCCACAACACCAGGACCCATATCACAGGTCCCGCATCACCAGGTCCCGCATCACTTCATCCCCATCACCAGGTCCCGCATTGCCAGGTCCCGCATCACTATGTCCCGCATCACCATATCCCACATCACGAGGTCCTGCATCACTAAGTCCCATACCACCAGGTCCCGCATCACTATGTCCAGCATCACCATGTCCCGCATCACTAGGTTCCACATCACTACATCCCGCACCACCAGGTCCCGCATCACCAGGTCCTGCATCACCAGGTCCTGCACCACCAGGTCCCGCATCACCAGGTCCCGCATCACCAGATCCCGAATCACCATGTCCCGCATCACCAGGTCCCGCATCATCAGGTCCTGCATCACTAGGTCTCGCATCAACAGGTCCCGCAACACCAGGTCCTGCATCATCAGGTCCTGCATCACTAGGTCTCGCATCAACAGGTCCCGCAACACCAGGTCCCGCATCATTAGGTCCAGCAACACCAGGTCCCGCATCACCAGTTCCTGCATTATCAGGTCCCGCATCATCAGGTCCCTCATCACTAGGTCCCGCATCGCCTGGTCCCACATCACCAAGTCCCACATCACTAGGTCCCACATCACCAGGTCCCGCATCATCAGGTCCTGTATCACTAGGTCTCGCATCGACAGGTCCCGCAACACCAGGTCCCGCATCATTAGGTCCAGCATCACCAGGTCCCGCATCACCATGTCCTGCATTATCAGGTCCCGTATCATCAGGTCCCTCATCACTAGGTCCCGCATCGCCTGGTCCCACATCACCAAGTCCCACATCACTAGGTCCCACATCACCAGGTCCCGCATCATCAGGTCCTGTATCACTAGGTCTCGCATCGACAGGTCCCGCAACACCAGGTCCCGCATTATTAGGTCCAGCATCACCAGGTCCCGCATCACCATGTCCTGCATTATCAGGTCCCGTATCATCAGGTCCATCATCACTAGGTCCCGCATCACCTGGTCGCGCATCACCAGGTCTCTCATCAACAAGTCCCGCATCACCAGGTCCCGCAACTTCAGGTCCGGCATCACTAGGTCCAGCATCACCAGGTCCCGCATCACCAGTCCTGCATTATCAGGTCCCACATCATCATGTCCCTCATCACTAGGTCCCGCATCACCAGATCCCGCATCATCAGGTCCAGCATCAATAGGTCCCGCATCACCAGGTCCCGCATCACCATGTCCTGCATTATCAGGTCCCGTATCATCAGGTCCCTCATCACTAGGTCCCGCATCGCCTGGTCCCACATCACCAAGTCCCACATCACTAGGTCCCACATCACCAGGTCCCGCATCATCAGGTCCTGTATCACTAGGTCTCGCATCGACAGGTCCCGCAACACCAGGTCCCGCATCATTAGGTCCAGCATCACCAGGTCCCGCATCACCATGTCCTGCATTATCAGGTCCCGTATCATCAGGTCCATCATCACTAGGTCCCGCATCACCTGGTCGCGCATCACCAGGTCTCTCATCAACAAGTCCCGCATCACCAGGTCCCGCAACTTCAGGTCCGGCATCACTAGGTCCAGCATCACCAGGTCCCGCATCACCAGTCCTGCATTATCAGGTCCCACATCATCATGTCCCTCATCACTAGGTCCCGCATCACCAGATCCCGCATCATCAGGTCCAGCATCAATAGGTCCCGCATCACTAGGTCCCGCATTACTAGGTCCCACAACACCAGGACCCATATCAACAGGTCCCGCATCTCCAGGTCCTGCATCACTCGGTCCCGCATCACCAGGTCCTGCATCACCAGGTCCATCATCACCAGGTCCCGCATCACCAGCCCTACATGACCAGGTCCCGCATCACTAAGTCCCATACCACCAGGTCCCGCATCACTAGGTCTCGCATCGACAGGTCCCGCAACACCAGGTCCCGCATCATTAGGTCCAGCATCACCAGGCCCCGCATCACCAAGTCCTGCATTATCAGGTCCCGTATCATCAGGTCCATCATCACTAGGTCCCGCATCACCAGGTCGCGCATCATCAGGTCTCTCATCAACAAGTCCCGCATCACCAGGTCCCGCAACTCCAGGTCCCGCATCACTAGGTCCAGCATCACCAGGTCCCGCAATACTAGTCCTGCATTGTCAGGTCCCACATCATCATGTCCCTCATCACTAGGTCCCGCATCACCAGATCCTGCATCATCACGTCCCGCATCAACAGGTCCCGCATCACTAGGTCCCGCATCACTGGGTCCCACAACACCAGGACCCATATCACAGGTCCCGCATCTCCAGGTCCTGCATCACTCGGTCCCGCCTCACTAGGTCCCGCATCACCAGGTCCATCATCACCAGGTCCCACATCACCAGGTCCCGCATCATCAAGTCCCACATCACTAGGTCCGCATCACCAGGTCTCGCATCACTAGTTCTCGCAGCACCAGGTCCCTCATCACTAGGTCCCGCATCACTAGGTCCCACATCACTAGGTCCCGCAACACCAGGTCCCACATCACTGGTCCCGCATCACTAGGTCCTGCATCACTAGGTCCCGCATCACCAGGTCCTGCATCACTAGGTCCCGCATCACTAGATCTCGCATCACTAGGTCCTGCATCACTAGGTCCCACATCACCAGGTCCCATATCACCAGGTCATCGGTATAATGTACAACATGCATGATATCTTTAGGTAGGATTTCTATAAGATCATGGATGAAGATCAAGAACAGTGCAGGCGAGAGAACATCTCGCTGTGGAACACCATGTCTCAGTACTACCTCTCCGCTTGTCTGTCGACTGACTCTGGCTCGGGCTCCACGGATTAGTTGTGAAAATATGATTTTATCCAGCGGTACATGTCGTTGGGTTGGTAGTCTTGGTGCTGCTGGGGGTGGTAAGACGTGGGTGTGTAGTTGTGGTGATCCGGGACCTGGAGGGCGGGTGGTGAGGTGTGGGGTGGATAGTTTTGGTGTTGTCTGATCTACTGGTCTATGGCAACTTTCGTGACTTGTTGGTGGATTAAAACCAAATGTGGTAGATATGTTCCCTTCGGCAATATCTATTTGGTCTATGAATATGAAGTGGCCCCGCCTTCAAATAACAGAGTTATGACTCGTGCTATATTTTCGAAGTATTGAAGCCTATGGGGAAAATATGTTTATGGCACATTTCGTCAATTATGGAAGGACTAAAACCAAATTTTGCAGATATGTTCTTTTAGGCCATGTCTATTTCAAAAATGAAAGTGAAAGGGCATGCCTTTAAACAAGGGCCAGAACTCGGATTCACTACAGCGTTCTAGGTTCAAATTTGACGTAGCTTCTCCATAAAGTAAGCTAATAAGTTTCAGTGAGGCACCAATAGTGGCATCATCAATAATTGAACAGTCATTGCCAAGATTACTTAGGCCTTTTAGTTGGTCTTTATGTTTCGATAATGTAAGCAAGGTCTTCTTCTTTCCAATACCATGTAAGCTGCTTGTGGAATCACACCCGGTCAATACATGTATGTGCATCGCAGGTAATAACTCACATATGTCAGATCCTATGCCTTTAACAGATTCATGTACAGGTATAAATCTTTCATTTTTCCCTGTACCCGTGTGGAACCAGAGCTTTTGAATCTGTAACCCTTTAAAGTGATGCCAGTATAACACTGCTACATCCGTGTCTGGAGAAAGGATTATGATTCTCTTGAACTCCTCAGACATAAGAACATTACGTGTTAAGTATTCACAATGAACAAATATCTGCTATCAGCTTCTTCGTTGTCTGATTGGAGAGGCACATTAGTCTCAGTGACTGAGTTTGTGATCTGTACTGCTGATCCATCTTGCGATGCTAGAATTAGTTTTTGGCATTCTTTGAGCTGTCTAGGAAATTTCTCGCACCAGTCAGAAAAAAGAAATGTTAACAAATTTGATTTGTTCTTGGCACTTGATAGGTACCTTTTCAGACTGACTGGTAACTTAGACTCTCTGCTTTGAATGTGTATCTCTATTGCCCTTATTTCAGTTCGTCTTGCTCTTTCACCTGATTTGATGGAATCAGCTACATCATATCTATTTGGAACAACATAGACATAATTAGCGAAAAGGAATTTAGCCAGAATTGTTGTTCCAGGTATGTCAGACAGTTCACCAAATGTTGTCATCTTGCCTTTTGTTACCATCTGAATTACTGCCAAGAGGTCAACTATGTAAGCTGTTTGGTTATAATTATCCGTTGAAAGTAGTTTTTGTGTCAACTTGTCCATATCTAACTCTCTTAGTAACACGCCTCTGTTTGTATTCCTAAGAGAGCCATCCATATTACCTAGTAGAGGAACTGATGCAAGCTCATATGACTGCACTACCGTTAGATCAATTTCACGGGTCTTTGATACTGTCAACAGTCGACTATATACTTGCCTATCAATGTTCAGTGTGTTTACTGTCTGCTTTCCTTTTGTCAGTTTTACCGGCTTATTCAGACTTTCAAAAGTTTGCAACTTCATTTTCATCACAGGGCTCCAGAAATCATCTTTCCCATTTATAAGTCTCTTTTCCACAAACTCTTTCATGGACTTTTGCCCTTGTTTTTTTTAGCAGTAAGTAATGAATTGGTGACATTAACTGGAGTAACTGCTCCAGTAGCTATATTTATTAGAGCCATTTTCTCTCCGTCGTATGAGCTGAAATCAAAAGGATTGACCATTTTCGTTTTGATAGTCTTAATGATACTCTGTACATCAGCTTCATTTCTTTTCATTTTATGTGACCCAAGGCCTTTGTGAAAATTTGAAGTCATGCTAAGTCCACTCATGACCTTGAAGGCTCTGGTTGATACAGACATCATATGGGCTGTGAGTGCCCATCAGTCTCTGGACTCACCACTGCCAGATACAGCAATGATCCCTGCTTTCGTTTTAGAATCTCTGTTCACTGTTTGCTCCACTGCCATATATGGTGAAACAGAGCTAAAGGAGGATTCTGAGAATGACCTTGATACCGCATGTGCTCTATTCACAGTAAGCTCACTATGAACAATTGGAGCGACCTCTGGTAGCATCTTCATGTCTGTGACGTACACAATGTCCCTCTTAAAATAATTTAAGTGATCAAATGCTCTATCATAAGGCAACATCGAAATAAAGGTTTCGAGGTGCAAGGGCGATTTGCATCTCTATCACCTGCAATGTAGTCTAAGACGAGCCACACCATATCCAAGTGTTCATCCCAAAACTGAAATAATGCTAAAAATTTGTTGCCATCTGCTTCATATTGGCTCGATGGAAGCCACCCAACCGAAGGACTAGATTATCCAATTCTGGCGATACAGTCCATTGTAGGCACTTAGCATCACAGTAAAGCCCTTCGTCAAAGATAATTACTGGATTCTCCTGTGTCAGGCTTTCACGGAATGTTTTGTTCAGACTTTTCAAACTAATATATACAATGTCTGGCTCTTTGACTGATGCAGGGATCATAGGTGAGAAGCCAATCTGGGTTGGTTGAGAGTCATGGAATGTAACTACTGCATGAAATCCGCTCCATACAGGAACATACTGACTATCTTGTAATTGGGCTACTTCGGTATTAAGTAGTTTCGTTGGTGTATTTCTCATAAATATCCAAGCTTTGATCAAACCTTGAAGTTTCTCTTGTTCCATAACATTCTGTTCAAAAAATGTATCTTTAGCCTTATGGATGAATGTTGGTACCGGGTTTCTATTAGGTGACTTCAACTCATAAAGCCTTGTCTCACCTGATTGTAATGCTCGCTTTCTCATTGCACTCTTGCTCAGCTCACGGCGTACTAAATCAGATGTGTTTATTGCAAATCCGCCATGATAAAAGGCCATGCCAATGACATGAAAGCTGTCCTGAACATCAGGCGTATCTTGCAAATAATCTGCATTGTCTGCAACACTTTGAACAAATGTTCCACTGACTATGTTGTTCGGTAGAAGAGCTTGATAATAACCACATGCGGTGTCTAATTGTTCCAAACTGTTTTGAACCCAATATGTGTCAATCTCCTCGCACTCCCAATAGTTTATACTATGGCCATGGTGATTTAACATTTTAATTATTTCCTTTCCACGTACCATCGTTTTGATTGCCAGGCCAAGAGCTATATTTTGGGGCATCTTTTCCCTACCCCTTGTATTGCATGTCACAATATCCTGTCCAACAGCTAGAATGCGTCTTTTCTCGCTCTCCTTTAAACCAAGTATATCTAAATGCGCCTCATCATTGATGGGCATTTGGTTGTCTTCAAATGCTCTTTGGGGCTGCATGAGCCATTCCAAAATTTCAATCCCTAGCACATCCTTTATCTCATTTCTTATTATAATAGCAGCAAGATATAAGACTTGTGTATACGTGTCTATCTCACCTGGTGTCATCTACTCAGATTCTGTGTCTATATTTTTCAGTCCAGCAACAACATTTATTATTTTCCCAAGTTTTAGTGAAGAACTGCGTATTAATTCAGCCCTGTTTCTTTCACACTGGGGATAGAACGATATGCTGTCCCCATACTTGTTAACTAAACGGGTTTTCAAATTTTGAACTTTATGCTTGTCTACTGTGTCTGAGTCTAACCTCGCATCAGCTAGCTGGTTTAAAAAAAATACTTATTCACCAACATTGTCGTGCCATACGCCCTGTCCTCCACAAGAACTTTATGGTCGATTTCATCGACAGTTTCAGAAATGCTGTATCATACTCAGCTGGTCTGGTCTTTTCTCCCCCACCTGACTTGATGATTACACAATGACTGTGTACCTTTGATAACATCCCCGGTGATACTGGGCTTCGACTGCAATAAGATCCTCAACAAATATTGTTCTAATCATACTTTCATGATTTCAATATTTAGCAGCATGGATCAGTGTGTCATAGACTTGCAATATAACTACCTATGTCAGATCTTTCTCCCATTTACATTTGCTCTATTAACACACTAAACACAACGACCAAGATGTTGGTTTATTTAAACTTGGCCGTTCTACTGATGTAGAAGGCTCAGTCATGATGGGTACTGGTTACACTGTTGCCATACGTGCAATATTAACATTACTCGTGTATGCACTGTAACATGATTTGTGCTATTTCTCAGTTACAATTGGAAACGAATTTATTTCAGGTTCAATGCGCCAGAATATATCCTCTTTCCTAACATTTGAGCAATCAGTAACTTTAGTCACGGATGCTGCAGTACCCGTCTGAAGTGTTTATATTTTCTTACTTGTTTGGCGAGAACACAGTCTCTGTCGTTTAAGCTTTAGCTTAATACCAGGACTACCTTCATTAGATGCCATTGTACCACAGGCAAAAGATAAATAAACATTCACGTGATTATATGGTTAATTGCAATAACAGTAATTTAATATTTTTATGTACATGACAAGAAGGCATATTACTAATAGGGATAACATGTAGTATTTCATACATAGACAAAACATCCGTTTTAAAGCATTTATGAATTAGCAGACGAGCACGTATTCGAATAAATTGTTAAAGTTGGAAAATTATGTATGCGTATATGCAAATTACGTAAGAGAACATTTTATAAAATTATCCGGGACTATTTATTACTGATAATGTCATGATCAAATGCGTAATAATTATCACCATTTTGATGAGACTTTTTGTAATTTATGTAAATGACATATGATTATGATTTAAGTGGTGATAGGAGATGTTTGGTAACACGATTTGGGGTGATAAAATTAATATTTGTGCTTATTAGGAACCGGATTGATGGATACTTCTGTATGCGGTAAATAGCTCCAGGTACAGATGTTTGAACATCTTCCATTAATTATGGCCCACGTGATTAGCTCTACTGCCACCCTGGTATTGACTGCCAAGACGTACAGAATAACCCTGTATGTGTCAAAATGTGTTAATTTTCGAAGTAAACGGAATCAACATTGCAGGTCATGGGCACCCGGACTATATGAGGCGTGGGTGGGCAGTTGTGGTGGTATTGGCTCTAAAAACTTGTGGTATGGAGTGGTGCTGGTAGCAATTTTATTTTCGGGATTTAGAGACACAAGCGTGTCTCACAAACGTGGTGTTGGAGCTATAGAGTGGGGGGGGGGGGGTGATGCACAGGTCTGGTATTTATGGTGGTATTGGATCTGGAAGGTAGGTGATGTGGCGTGGATACTGTTTCAAGATTGTGTGGTCTAAGACGTGGATATAACAAGGAACAGCCATGTTCAAGAATATACGTTTAATAAGTAAGCTAGCGCACCACAGAGAGAGAGAGAAACAAAAATTGTAGCAATGTATCTGGGCACGGCCGGGATGTAATATGATCATGTATATATGTAGATAGACTAAACTACGGAGTGACCTTAGGGTCATAAGAAATATTCTAGAATCAATATTGTAACAGGTACTTGTGATGGTCGTCATTTATAGTATCATGGTATTGTACGATACAATGTGTTCTCGCCTGTATCTGTTCTCTATGAGCTATTAGTCTGGTTGACACACACAGGGTTGGTCTTGATGTGATAGCGCTGTAGATCTGATCGCATAAGGGTCATGGGACTCCAGAATCTAAATAGATTGTAAGTTGTTGCTATCTAAAACAGGGACACACATTTCACAATGGATACCATTGCTCCTTTGCTAGGCACAGCTCCATCATAAGCGTCTCTAGTCTGTAGAGTAGCCAATCTCTATAAGCCGCTCTACAGCGCCCATATCCGTTACACCACCCCGCCGAGTTGTGCCGAGTTAGGCCGAAACACGAGCAACCTCGGCCTACTTTATGAGCAAAACATTTTAATTTTTGGAACCTTGTAATGATTGAACATCCGCCCAGTGCAACTGTCGAGCGACATGCGTGAGTAAAATTGACAATTTATGACTTAATTTTGATGGAATTGACGTGGAATTCATAGCCTTATTCTTGCGAGGGACGGGCTAATGAAAATTATTTTTATTACCGGCGTTTGTGTGTAGTCAATATCACGGCATCTGCTCAAAAAGTGTAAACCTTTCATACGAAGCCGGCCAAAACTCAGTGGACTTAAGAAATGTCCATTTGCCGGCCAACAGACGAGGGTTTTTTTTAAAGAAAATGTATCACTGGTTTTGCTCGACAACGTCATTCCAGTGGTAAATTTTCAAAAATACTCTTCTCATGGTATGAAAATGGGCATTCAATAAGCAGATGTTTTAATTTTCTTGAGCAAAATTTGCCGTTAAAGGGTTAAAAGTGAAAATTAAGATCGCAAATGAGAACACAAGAGATTGGCATGGATACCCACCCCCACCCACCCCCAACCCCACCCCGCTGCCCCACCCTACCTCCCCCACACACCCACCCCACCTCCACTACACACTTACCCCTCTACCAATCACCACACTACACCGCTTCAAATGACCTTGGTGAAACAGTCGTGTCCTTGTGCAGATTACCGGTACAATCTGGATTTCATTAGTATAGCATTAGTCAGAGAGATCCGAATGATAGGGGGTGGGGTGGGGTGGGGTGGGGGCTTGGATTGAACTGCGGGATCCATGTCTAGATATGCCCCTCCCATTTCTAACTAAGCTCTGACCATCTTTTACGTGTGCTAGAATCAATTTATAGACTTTGAATCCTGGATTGTCAGAATTCCATTTTCAAGGTAACTAACTCAGAATGTTTAATAAATAGCAAATCCATCAATGACATACTCTGTCAATTATGATTGTGACGTCAACCTTTATGCGCTGTACTAGATTATGACGTCATATAATTGGTTTAAACAGAATTTTTGGCAGACAGCTGAACATTAACCATACTGTAATCAGTCGTTTGATTGCAAAACATGGGCAAACTAACGAGGTGAAGGACAGGCCTAGATCTGGAAGACCGAAGAAGACTACTGCCCGTCATGATCGAGCCCTAGTACGCCTTGTTAGGAGATCTCCATTCACCAACAGCAGAGTGCTCAGCCAGCAATGGGAAACGCGCAATAGAGTGTCAATGTCTACCGTCAAAAGGAGACTGTATGCTGCTGGCATGAAAGCTAGGAGACCTGTCAGACGTCCTCTCCTCACTGCACACCACAAAGAGGAGCGTCTGAGGTGGTGCAACGAAAGAAGACACTGGAACATGAGATCCTGGAGACGGGTACACTGGTCCGATGAAAGTCGGTTCCTGCTTCATGCCACAGATGGTCGAACTCGTGTATGGAGGTCCAGACGCACGGCGTACGACCAACGTAACATCATGGAAGAAGTTCCATTTGGTGGAGGTTCCGTTATGATATGGGGGTGCATCTCATTTGATTGTAAGTTGGATCTGTTGACTGTACCTGGAACACAAAATGGACAAAGATATCAAGATTCCATACTGGATAGAGTTGTGGTCCCTCATTTTGTAAATCATGCACCTGGAACCCACCCTATATTCATGGATGACAACGCCCGACCACATCGTGCTAGAGCTGTGCATGAATACCGCCGCCAGAATGCCATCGAAACCCTACCATGGCCAGCAAGGAGCCCTGACATGAACCCTATTGAGCATATCTGGGACATTCTGGGAAACATGGTGAGAAGGAGGGATCCTCCTGTGCAGAACCTATAGGAATTAACAGACGCACTCCATCTTGAATGGCAACGAATACCACAATGGCGTATCAGTCGGTTGGTGACCAGCATGAGACGTCGTGTCCAGGCCGTCATCCAGGCACAAGGTGGATATACCCGGTATTAATAATGACAGTCTCAAACTCGTGCACAGATGTTAAACTTCGTTTTCAGACACCATTAATGACAATCTAGCCACGTGTGTCAACTGTAGGGCAATAGTTGTCAGTTGTGTCAACGTAACCATATTCAGGCCTCGTTTTCAAGTTCAAACAAAAACATACAGTGTTTCCCCACCATCATAACCAGCATTCCTCTAGTTGCATTATTACCTCTTGCACTAAGATGGATGGGTACATAAATGTTTATGCTATTGCTTTCTTCATAGCACATGAATATACCCTCGCATGTGCGTAAAAATAGGGTGGTGCTTAACTTTTGCACAGGTGTATATATAGGAAAGCTGTTAAATATTTTCAAACCAATTTGAACTTAGGCAGCAACAGCTTCCAGTGAAATTAGTTTCTAAATATTCAACAAAATCTTCAAGTTACATCAGAAGGTATTAGTCGTTTCTGGTCGTTCAAATTAACATTTCAATGGGCATGCGCGGTAAACAGACAGTCTGCCAAGTCGAACATACCTATGTTGTAATCAAGATGTAATCTTGGCCTCTCCTTTTAGGTGATGTATTTATTTCTGTCGTTAATCGCTTAATTTATAGATTTTGTACTTGATTCAATCCGCCACACAGGGAAGGAATTATCGTTAACTTGTATGTAATCCTACCCCGGATAATCCCGGGATGGATTATGTGTCGCTAGCGGTGTGATTTCTGACATGTACACTACTCAAATCTATTGTCACCTATATCTGTTAGTCAGTGATGAATTACCTCGGTAATTTGCGTGTCTAACCGCTGTAAGTCAGTAAACAAATTCAATGTGCGATAACTATGAACCTGCTGAATATTTTGAAAACAAGTTGACTGAAAGTTGTTGGTGGCTTAACCACCAACAACTTTCAGTCAAATTGTTTTCAAAATATTCAGCGTATGCAGAGTTAAGCCCCGTGGATAATATAGTCTGCAGAAATTCAGCAGACAGGCATTTAAATACACATTTCACGCGTGAAAATCTGACTATCTATGACAAATATATGGCTAGAATAGGTGTATCTATTACATACAATTGGGTGGATAATAGCCGGTTAAGATGACTATCGACACCCCATACAACGCAACGCATCCGGAACCACCGAGCCGCAAATACGACGCACCCTGTCACCAACACACAGAATTGTTGGTTTCGTATTAGAAAGCGTAGAATTGTTGGTTCTGTATAAGAAAGTAAAGAATAACTGATTCGGTATTTGAAAGTACAGCATCGGTGGTCCGTGTTTGCAAAACACAGAATTTTTAATCCAGTATTTCAAAGCACTGATTTGTTGATCCGGTATTACCATTCACAGAATTATTGATCCGGTATTGCAAAGCGGATGATTATGGATCCAGGTTTACAATGCATAAATTTTTTTATCCGTATTTACATGTCGTGTACAACTGGACACATCCACCCATCATACACCCATTTCCATCTATGACCCGCCCTAGCATTTCTAGCTATGCTCCGGCTTAGTATTTCTAACCATGCCCCGCCCATGTCTAGCTATGCCCCGCCCATTTCTAGCTATGCCCCTCCCATTTCTAGCTATGCCACATTTTACTCATGTTGGGAAATGTTCTGGTGTATATTTTGGATTTAGGCCTAATTTGAGTGAAGGGCATTGCTGCCTTGACTTCGATCAAATTAAGTTCTAAATATTCAACAGTACGTTTTATTTTGTTTTGGAACCATCTTAAGCTGTGTTTAGCTGTACTGTATATGAAATATCACTATCTTAGGAGACCACGCGTTTACAATGACGGATTGTCTGTGCTCAATCCCGTGGTCGTATTAGACAGGTCTTTTCACTAATCATATCACCCATCAATTAGCATCTGTCAATCAACTGACATGCGGGTAGTAGGAATCGAAGGTTGAAGGACATCTCAAGTAATGTCGTTTAGTTTCAAATCAGTGATGTGAAGATTCGCCTCTAGTACGCGCGATGTGGCAGTAAATATCCAATTAATAACGGCCTTGTTTAGAATGTAAATTAATTTGACAAGTGTAAATTGAAATGTCTTCAGGGTGTATGATAGCGCGAGTGCTGTTTTAAAAAAGCAGTGAAATCTCTCACCTACACCTACTGCAGGTGAAGGCAATGATGGGCGCTTTGACAGCGCCTAGCTGCAGGTGCGATCGCAGTCTAGTTAAGATGTCAAGCGCTGATTGCTTCAGGAGAGCGCTTCTGTTTGAAGTCGCCTTTTCACGATTTAAAACGCCCATAGTCATAATGACAAGGTAAATGTTGATTTTTCGAAATTGCATGACGAGTTTTCAATCAGATATTAAAATAATTACACGCTATCTATAGTACGCTGTTGTGTATGTATTCAAACATTTTAAATGTTAAATTATAGGTATAGTTGACTCGGCGCAATTCTTGAAAACATTCTATCAATAGTCCGCATAACCAATCGAGGAATCGGATCTGTAGCTCAACTATATGATGTCATAATCAATTACGTCACATGTGGGCTGACTGAATGATGTCTCAATCAAAACGGAGTGTTTTATTCCCGCCATGCACCTGGTAATGTCCAGGGGGTGGGGTGGGTGGGGTGGCAAAAAGGGCCGTTTCTGGAGGGTGTCCTTGTAGAGACATACCCACCAGAATACACCCATTTTTGCCACTCCGTATATGGCTAATCAAGCCACGCCCATGAAAATCACATGACTTGCGAGGACCAACGAAAACGCGTGCCTATCTCACACAATGGCTAGTAATATTGATGATCAAGGCATGCCGGAGCAGATGCAATGGTAAAACATTAAAATACATTTTTACTCATTCATTTTAGTAATGGCTAGTAGAGATGTTGACTATCTATCTCGCTAGTTGTCAGAATGGCTAGAAAAACAGTCTCATATTTATATCACCACCGCCCACCCCACCATACCCCCACCACACACACACCCACACACCCAACCCTTGTCAAGCAAAAAAGTTATTATTGATTATGGGATATAGCGATAGATGCTCAATGTGACGGGTTGAAGCGATAAATACAGAATTATCGATTATCGCAGTGGCGTAGCGTGGGTGTGGCATGGGGGTGGGGGTGGGGGGGGGGGGCGGCGACTGCCCCACCTGACCATGGCCATTATGCTCCAGTCGGAAATTTTAGACCAATTGTAAATTTTTATCATAGTTCTACGGACTTTTCTACTACCAGCTGACCGAGAAAATTCCGACTGGGGTATGCGAGATTAATAACTTTGACCGACTGTCTGTATCCGCATTGCCATTCCAACACCCCACCCCCACCCTCTCCACGTAGGCCCGTATAGGTGGGCGAAAGAAGAAATTTATTATTTCCTAGTTGTAATAGTATATATAAGCAATAAATTAATCCACAAGCGCGTGCGTAATATGAGGTCACAGGTCTCCCATCAGACCCGCACAGAGGAAGTCGATCCTATGTGTTCATTTCATTGCTTGGTCTGTCAATCACTCAAGTGAAATTTACACAATCTCGTGAACTATTCCGCTGAGTCGCTGACGTCTAGACAACGTAATGCACGATTGCTTAATTATGCGTCATTTGTACATACCAAAGCCAGGCAACATTAGCCACCTCACTGTAAGTCCGTGTACTTGTCTGTTTGTATTCGGAAGTGCATTTTATGCTGGCATTTGACTGGTGAGTTTTCTTTAGATGTAGGTTAATTACTGGAAGTCCGAAATTACTGCTGTATAGATATAAATTTAAATTATGTATGTAATGTATAAGATTGTCTAAATATTTTGAGAGCAATTTGCTGATGCAATCGACAACCGTGCACGACACCCATGATATTGTGTTTTATTTTAATACAATACTCTCTCTCTCTCTCTCTCTCTCTCTCTCTCTCTCTCTCTCTCTCTCTCTTAATTTATTGTTTCTCTCTCACCTCGGTTTAGTGTTCTCAATCATTGGCTGCTTATAATAATTCTGTAGGGAGAGGGCAAATCTAAGTTGTAAGAACTTGTGCCCGATCCCATTGTGCAATTGTTACAATAAAATATGTTTAAATCAAAAAACCAAACAAGGGCAGTCGGACACTACAAACCCTCACCCTTCGGACTTTCCTATTTTCTAGATTTTATGCCGAATATAAAAGAAATCGAAATCTGACTGAAATCCTGGATCAGAATCTGGATCTGGATCATGGTCATTTTATGTAAAATAACCTGTTTGTGAAAACCAAATCTTGTGTTAAAATTTGAGGCAAAGTGGTGCAGTAGTTTCCAAGAAATCCATAAGTCGGTAAATTGATCCGAATTCCGAATTCGGATCCATGGCCAAACTGGGAATCCTAGTTTACCATACGTTTGTTTCTTGTCCCGTATTTTGAAGAAAATCAGACCAGTAGTTTCATGAAAACTGGTAATACAGGCTTGGGGATTTACGTAACAGAGTACCTTTGTCATCCATTCAGCCATCTATTTCCCTTTTCTGTTAATTTCTCTCTCTCTATTCCTTTATTTTTGTTCCGTCTACTAGGTCTATACCTAACGATGTTCCATATTAAAGTGGCTAACTCTAATCATATTTTTATATTTTACTATCAGGCCTAAGGCGTGAAACACATTATGTCATCAAAACCAAAGCAGATAAAGGTGGAATGCCTCTTATGTAATAGTGTGTTTGATAGTGATTTCCGTTTGAAGCACAACCAGAAGCAACATTCTGATGCTGTAAAATTGTGAAAACAAATTCCCTACAAAGTAGCAGGTGCTCCTAAAATCCATGGGAAGCAGTTCGCTAATGCTATGACTGAGCTTCCAATATGGCAGGAAAAAAGAGCGGTTTACAAGACCGCATCAAGGAACTGAGTCCACTTGCGTTTTTTGTACATTGCTGTGCTCACAATCTAAATCTTTGCCTAATAGACTCGTGTGTCAAATGCACTGAAACAGTTACATTCTTTGGCACATTAGAGCAGATATATTCTTTCTTCACTCCAAGCATAGTTAGACTTCAGGCATATTCAGATGCATGTAAAGATCTCGGTGTAACAGAAATAACGTTTAAGAGATTGCAAATGACACGCTGGACTTCTCGTAATCAGGCTGTCACTATGGTGCTACATGTATATCCAGCATTGTTGCAAGCATTAGAAAAGATTCAAGAAATAGACAGGCGTGGTGAGATTATTACAGAAGCAAATGGAATCTGGACTGCTATGAATCGCTTAGAATTTATTTTACAGCTTCTAATATGGCAACAAGTTTTGAAGGAAATCACAATTTTGTCAAAATACATGCAAAGTAGTCAGATAGATTTAGTAAGTGCATCTCAGTTGGTAAAGTCACCACTTAAAACGGTAGCGAATTTAATGGATGATGCCTTCTTTGACACACAAGTGGAATGTGCTAAAGAGAAGGCGAAAGAATGGGAAATTCTAAATCATGATTTTCAACAGAAACGGATTAGAAGGAGAAAGAGAATGCCTGGTGAATTTTCAGTGGACGCGCCTATAGTAGATGCAAAGGATAATTTCAAGATAAATATCTTTTTCACTGTACTTGACACGCTGTGTACACAACTCTCAGAATGCTTCGACAGCTTCCATGAGCTAGTTATAAATTTTAGTTGCCTTTTACCATCATATTATAAACCAGAGAATGCACTGACACAATTGCAATGATTATGTGAAATATATAAAGATGACATTTGTAATTCGAATTCATGCATTCACGAATATAATAGTATGAGAACACTATATGCAAATTGGAGCAATGACTTAACTGACAAAGAAACACCCAAAACAGTAGAAGAATTGCTGCAATTTCTAATTGCAAGACATTTGATACAAGCATTTCCCAATGTGGTCATACTTATCCGAATTTTTCTTACTATCCCTGTGTCAAGTGCTGGTGCTGAACGATCATTTAGCTGGATGAAACTAATCAAATCTTACCTCCAATCATCTATGTCTGAACAGCGTCTGTCAAACCTGGCTATTTTAAGTATTGAACGAGAGTATGCGCAGCAATTTTTTAACTGTGATAAAGTTATGGACACATTTGCTAAGATGAAAAAGCGGCGCATGATTATTGTCTGAAGTTACAAAGTTGTATATAACAGTACGACCCATATTACCATAGCAACAAAGTATACAAGTAACTATGCTGTTGGACAAACAGTTATGTGCGAGATAAGTAGGTTACCAACTTACCTACCTGTCTCTAACACAACTGCTTGTCCCACACTCTTATGAGGTAATATCGGGAAAATGTGTAGCCTATCATGATCTATTTTGTTTAATTTAAGTTTAATTTGATGCTAAAATTAAAATTACCCTGGGTAAAGTTGTGGACAATCACTTTTGAGAACCAGTATAGATAACTGTAATATTTATCTCAATCTCATGTATCATGATCTAAAGTTCCATTTGCTTATTATATAATCCATAGCAATTCATCGGTAGATTCGAAATAAATCGAATGTATTTAGCAGTGTAATTAGTATATCTATGAGCAGATTTGGGCATCATAATCCGTCTAGACTTGTTCACAGGATCCCCTGACGGTCTGACCCATCCCACCTATCATTGAGGCTTGGAAACACCTCACCGTGACCATCCTCAAAAGTCGGAAATTTACAACCAGCTCGCCTGAAGCAGCCCCACCTGAAGAAATATGACGCTACGCCACTGCGATAATGGGCTATAGCGATATACGTGCATAAATTATAACCCAGCTGTCAATTAATATTGCTTATGCTGTATAGCAATAGACCTGCAATCTCATTGGCTGAAGGGATAGACACGCATAAATTAAAGCCACTTGCCAGACCAATATTGATTATGCCCTATAGTGATAGACACACGATATGATTGGCTGAACCGATCGACACACATAAATTATATCCACCTGTTGCCAATGTTGATTATTGCCACAAATGATAGTTGTACCTTTGGCCATCTGCGGTGTCAATAATTATAACAGTCAAAGTGGCATACGTACAAATTGTCAGACGGAACCAATACGCAATCATTTATTGAATATTTGGGTGATCCCAGAACCACCTTGTTTGATGGAAAAGATCACTCCTCTCTAACCCTCGTCCCACCCCGATTCAGCTTTTGCTTAGGGCGCCATGAACCCTTGGGCTGGCCATGCACTAACATAGACTCGGGAGTCTTATTGATTTTTTGTGGCTATAGTATCATCAGTAACAACACACAATGTAACTTTATACAGTTACCTGAGGGTTAAACGTGTACGAGAGGTGTACGTTGCTCTTGGGGTGGGGGGGGGGGGGACTGATCATCCTTGTAAGTGTTTTAACTAGTATATCAGTATATCAGGGGTGTTTCTGTAAAATATTGTTTTCTTATTAATTTTTAGTAATTAAGATACATACCAAAATGCATAGTGTGGGACACGCCCCTAGTCATTTCACTAGCCATCGCCTATGGAGCGTGTCTCCAGTTCCGAAACATTGATATTAAGATGTTTCAAGAAACACTATTTGAGCCGGACATCCATAGGTACAGAATCGTAAAAAGAGGACACTTCCGCAAGTACCACGTGGAAGTTCCAGAAAATACATAGCTGATCACTATGTGACAAAGAGGTTTTTGGTTAAATTGTTATACATTATTTTTAACGCTACACTATGGATAGTAGTCAGTAATAATCAACGCAGGGTTTAACCAGATGGTATGTTCTAGCTCGCGACTTTTGTGACAGAGTGAAAGTTTTGTGATGTCATAAAGAAGTTCTGTGGGAGTGATATAATTGATTACTGTAATTCACATATAGCATGTGAGTTTCACAAGTAACACTAGGTGTGTCCTACAGCACAGAATTTCCGTGAAATTAACGATAGAATCCATGACAACTAAAGAATGATCATCAGGGAAAATAAGAGGGTTACCACTAGGTGGTGGTCAGCAGCATTGAAAGAAAATGGAGAAATTATTGGATCTGGGTCTTCGATATGACGTCCGAAGGCCAGGATTTCTTGGGGGGGGGGGGAAGGAGGAAAAAGGCCCTTTCGAGGCCATATTTTGAATATGTACTCTGCTCTGGAAGTTCAGTGTAAAGTGGAGGGGACTCCGCGGAGTTGTGTACCCACAGATTTAACTCTATATCTACTAATTATTTAAACATGAATGCTCCGATGAGTGAAACACCTACCAAACTAAATGACGTTAAAGAACCCGGTACTCGGATGATCAGGGGCCAGAACGGAAGTGACACTCATGCGACGGATCACTAAAGCCAGTTAGGAGATCCAATCCTAATTAATCATGTATCCCCATTTCAATTTTATTCATTAAGGAGATAGCCCTCTTGTATGAAGATAAGGGTAATGGTTCGCTTGCTATCAGGATTCTCCGAGAGGTGACACAGGGGCAGACTGCTGTGAAAGGAATAGAGGACTATGGAAATTAATAATTCTGAGGAAAAGTGACAAAGCCAAGGTGTCGCTCCACACATTAGCTCAGCTACATATCACATAGAGTTCTAACATAATTCAGTAAAAATGATACTTGAGTGATTGGATGGTTCTCCAAATGAAGCCGGCTATTGGGGTGCACAGATCATGGGAAGCGAACGCACTGCAGAAGCTGTCGGTCTTGTCCAAAACTTCGATGAATTTCGGCAAGAACAGATAATCTAACTAATATATAAATTAAAAGAGCATTAAAAACTTTAACATTCTACTAATT
The DNA here is from genome assembly GCA_034401795.1 of Chaetoderma sp. LZ-2023a. Lineage (NCBI taxonomy): Eukaryota > Metazoa > Mollusca > Caudofoveata > Chaetodermatida > Chaetodermatidae > Chaetoderma > Chaetoderma sp. LZ-2023a. Next base: position 39,250,089 of record CM067363.1, on the reverse strand, counting down.
ATTGGTCCACAATAAACTAAGTCCAAACCACGCAAAAATATGGAAATAATTTGACAATCATTTCCATTATGATAGAGTTGGGATGTGATGATGGAACAGAATAAATCTGTACAGCTTTATTGTGATCGGGTAATCCCTTAATGAACTACATGTCCAGTGAAAACTTTAACATTTACATAATTCTTGGTGCTAAATAGTCCAAACCAAGTAAAAGATGGAAAACATTTGGAAACTATTTTGATTTGATGTAGACTTGGTGCAATTATGGTACAGAACAAATCTCTAAAGTTCTAATGAGATCGGATAAGCTCTTGATGAATGAAATGTTCATTGAAAACATAAACATTTAGTAATTCTTGTTGCAAACCCCATAAACATATGGAAAAGACTTGAAAGTTATTTTAACTATGATGCAGACCAGATGCAATGATGGTATGGTTCAAATCTCTAAATATTTATTAAGATCGGATAAGTACTTCATGAATTAAATGTCCAAAGAAAAACTTTAACGTTAACCTAATTCTTGTTGCAAAATAGGCTAACTCCAATCCAGGTAAAGATATGGAAAGAATTTGAAATTATTTTTAATAAGTAGTAGTTTTATTGAGATCTGATAAGCTCTTGATGAATTACATGTATATTGAAAAACTTTAACATGCCGCATGCCAGATGCTGCACGCTACATGTCATTTGAATTGCTATGTCAAGCCATCCTATACTTCGCATAGGGGTCGACAAAAATAGAGTTTTATACCAAAGTTAGAGTGACCTGAGGTCGAAGATGCATTGACGAATATCATAGTTAAACTGCAGTTTCCGAAGCATCCACTGAGACTCTAGTGGATTTTCCTAACACACAGTTGTAGAACCCATCATTAAATCAAAGGCGAAAAGGCAGATACCGAGCCCCAAACACTTTACAAACTAACCTACAGCATTGATGCGAAAACATCGGAGTTCAACAGTGGTGTGAACCACGAAAATCATGAAAATCTAAGGAAGAAACCTGACATCCCATTGGAGCACTTGGCAGCCTATAAACAATGGTGCAACACCAAATAAAATTAGTACATTATGCCAATGTTAGTGATTGGTTGGCATGGCCGCTGTTGGCTATTTGGCATTGGGACAATGTTGGCAATTGGTTGGCATCATCGCCATTTGTGATGAAGGGTTGGGACAACGTTGGCATAACGGTGGTAAAATTACAGTTGGGTTACATTTGTTGGGTCAACGCTGGCCCAACAATTAAGGTATAGGCAATGTATATTATAAATGTTATATACATACATTTGGCCAATGTTGGCATAACAGTGGTAAAATTACGTTGGGTTACCATTGTTGGGCCAACGTTGGCCAAGCAACTTATATCCAATGTATATTATAAATGTCATATATTTGCGTTGGTCAAACGTTGGCATAACAGTTGCAAAATTATGTTGGGTTACCATTGTTGGGCCAACATTGGCCTGACAACTTATAGCCAATGTATATTATAGATGTTATATACATATGTTGGGCCAACGTTGGCAAAACAGTGGCAAAATTACAGTTGGATTAAAATTGCATACACCCATTGGACCACTGTTGGCATAACAGTGGCACAATTAGGTTGGGTTACCTTTGTTGGTCAATATATATTATAAATGTAATATACATGTGTGGAACAATGTATTTATCTTCTGTTTGTTATCTAAGATTAGGAAGCCAATGTATCCGATAATTAGATGGCAAAATCGAGTTTAAAACAATACGTTTTCACTTCTCAAGGGAGGTAATTTCGCAACTCAATATTTCATTATTTAATAGCTTAAATTAAGTTCGTGTTAGGGATAAACCGATTGGACTTATTGTTTCGTAAGCAGCTCTATATCTAAAAGCAAATATGTGGTATAAAGAGTATCCTTTCTCCAAATACTTCTATGCTGAAATATAATTTCACTATGTCTTGGGAAAAACCATCTTAAGAACTTGACAATCTCCTATGAATAAAGGCAATCTGTTAAGAGAAATAAAAGTAATTTCCCATCCCACCACTCCGTTACACGGCATATGACATTAACACTTGCCAACAACAGTTCACTAGGGAAGACAGGTAACACGCCTAGCAACATCGTAATCTGTAGATTTTTTTTAATAGTTTAGAATTATTTAAGCAACCCTTCGGGGAAGCAATGCAACCCTTCGAGGAAGCACCTCAAAGAATGTCATGGCTCGAATATCTCTAGATGTGAGTGGTCAATAAAACTAAAATACATACCTACCTAAGTTAGACGTTCAGTAGAGGGAGGGGAAGTAAAACCATCGTCCCGCAACCCTTCGGGGAAACACCTCAAACATTAACATGAGAATACATCTAGGTGTGAAGTAATTGGAATAGAAACCTGTAATTTATTTGGGGAAAAACAAGTCCAGAGTTCCAAAGATATCTCCTAACGGTTAAGCACAGTACACCAAAATATATGATATATGGCGAGTTAGGAGAAATATCGATACAAATAGTGATACAACAACGCATGATAACATACTGGCTAAAACTAATTTCAGGGAAACAACCTAAATTCACTAAATTATACAAGTACGTTTTACTAGACTCACAACAAAACGGTACATAATACAGATGGCTAAACTCTATAAAAACGATACTAGATTCAATTCAATTCATTTTATTTACACCAAGACTTTTACAAGTATGTGGGTTACTATATTGCCACAGTAATGTTGTGGTGGACAAGCATTTGTCATGTTGCATATTATTATTATTATTATTATTATTATTATTATTATTATTATTATTATTATTATTATTATTTTCGCCAGTGTTACCATTCATTTATTTTTATTATTAGTATTATTATTATTATTATTATTATTATTATTATTATTATTATTATTATTATTATTATTATTTAGAAGGTTAGCTTTTGGCGTGATAAGCATCCCAAAATAAGCATAGTGTGAAGGGCTATGGTTGGAGATAATTTATTTTCGGTTTAAATTCTGCAAGGATTCTCCGAATAATAGAACATAATTTATGTAGTAAGCTTAGTTTATGTGTTCCAAGTAATTGTTTAAATCTGAAATAATTTGGCCGCAGATAGTAGTATTTGGGAATTGTTGATTTCCGGATTTCCGAGAAGTAGTCACAAATAAATATGTAGTGGTATTCATCCCCAATATCATCCTGATTACATAATTTGCATTTCCTCTCTACCATGGGGTATTTTTCCAGCTTCCGGTTTCGATTGGCAGTCTGTGGTTTGAGGTTCGGAATTTGGTAAGGGTTGTCCTGTTGTTGTCATTTAGTTTTAAAATATATCGTTCGCTATTAAGTACTTACTACCTTAAATATTTTATATGACCTACCTTTAGATGAGTTTTCTGGTAGTCCATTCCACTTTTGTATATATTGGTCAACAAGTCGCTGTTTAATCAGTTTTATAGTGTTTTTTCTATCTCCTATTATTTTGTCGTTCGAGCCAAATGTTCCCAAACCCCGTAGTATTAAGCACTGACTCTATACTTTTAACCCATGTGTATGTTGCTCCATTCATTGTATATTTATCATACATATATTTGTAGATATTATACGACAGTGTATTACGATTTCCCATTACAAATGATGCCCATAAGTTTAACATTTTACATTGGAATCTTATCTGCATGGGGTATCTTCCCAATTTGCCATATACCATGTATAATGGGGTAGTTTTTTTAAGTTTCAATATAAATTTCAAAAATTCTAATGGATACCTTCTAATATTTTGGTGTTTTCAAAGCCCCATATCTCACTAGCATATTCTGCTATTAGTGATATTGTTGCATCGAACAATTGGAGTTTACGGTCTATTGTCAGATCTAAATTGGTGATGCGCCGAAGTAGGCAGTACATAGCCTTTCTACATTGGTCTCTAAGGTGTTTAATAGCATAAATTTAGCCTTTCAGCTGAAGTATATACCTAAGTATTTATAAGTATTTACAATTTCTATTTGGGTATTTTGCATGTTAAAACTAAGCGATCTTATAAAACGCATGGTGCCGCCAAATACAATGATTTTAGTTTTTTCTGCATTTATTTTTAGGTTCCATTCATTACAGTATTGGCAGTACTCGTCGAACATATTTTGTAAGTCTTGCTTTTACTTTGCAATAATGGTTGTGTCATCAGCATAAAGTAGAACCAGCAGTTTTAAGTATAAAATGGCGTTGTTTTTTTTATTTCTATTCCTGTGCAATTTTTGCTATCTAAATACTCGGTGAGATCGTTTAATAAAGACTGAAAAGAATTAGTGACAGATTTTCTCCTTGTCACACACCCCAGTTATACACTAATGTGTCAGACATCATATCATTTAGCAGAATTTTAGATTTAATGTTTTCATACATATTTCTAATTACATTTAGTAAGTCTATGGACACACAGTATAGTGCTTTCTTTGTTTGTGCACATATTTCTATTTTAATTATTGAATGGAAACTAAAAATGTGGTCGGATGTGGAGTAACCGTGTCTAAAACTAGCCTGATTCTCTTTTTAAGATGTGTTCCTCTTTGATATATTTAGTTATTCTTATGTTGAGTGTAGAGATAAACAGATTTTCCTAAACGGCTAACAAGCGTTATTGGTCTATAATTTTTTGGTCCAGCTCTACTCCCTTTATCTTTATAGATGGGTAGACAACACAAGACACGGCCACCTCTGGAGGAACCAAGTAATACCCTTAACCAAACACAAACAACAATAACCAAAAACCTTGAGGATCGATTTATACAGTCATGACACGCACAAATGAATGAATCATGGAAAAAGAAAATATTTAGCAGTTTTAAAATAAATTGGGGAAGGGAAGGGTATCTCTTAAAACTTGGCGATAGAAACAAAATACTGTTTACAAGATTTAGAACAAGCAACCATTGTCTACCTATAGAAAAGGGACGATGGGATGGAACTAACAGAGCAGAACGCGTTTGCAACCTCTGCAAAGACGAGTTTCACTATTTATTCATGTGCGACTTCTTTCAAAATAAGCCAGTAAACATTTTGCCAAAATATTATCTCAAAGGATCAAATTTCTTCAAATTTCTCCAACTCTTCTCAACACATAACAAGAAACTTCTAACAAAGATTTATCACTTAATTACGGAGATTACAAAACATTTTCAACGCTGATTAAACTACTACTACTACTACTACTACTACTGCTACTACTACTACTACTACTACTACTACTACTACTACTACTACTACTACTACTACTACTACTACTACTACTACTACTACTACTACTACTACTACTACTACTGCTACTGCTACTACTACTACTACTACTACTACTACTACTGGTGCTACTACTACTACTATTACTACTACTACTACTACTACTACTACTACTACTACTACTACTACTACTACTACTACTACTACTACTACTGGTGCTACTACTACTACTACTACTACTACTACTACTACTGCTACTGCTACTACTACTACTACTACTACTACTACTACTACTGGTGCTACTACTACTACTACTACTACTACTACTACCACTACTACTACTACTACTACTACTACTACTACTACTACTACTACTACTACTGGTGCTACTACTACTACTACTACTACTACTACTACTACTACTATACTACTACTACTACTACTACTACTACTACTACTACTACTACTACTACTACTACTACTACGACTACTAGGTTATTACTATTTATATAGATAAATATTCACTTCCGCCATAAATGCTATATTATACGTTACTCATATGCTGTGTAAAACGGCCTGAGTATGAATAAAGAATCTTTTACATTTACCGAATTCTTGATGTAAAATAAGCTACGTCCTAAATCCGTAAGAATATGGGAAAAATTGAAAATCATTTCACTTATGAAGTAGACTAGATACAATAATGGTATAGATCAGATCTGTAAAGTTTTATTAAGATCGGGCAAGCCCTTGATGAATTAAATGACCATCGGAAAACTTCAACATTTGTCTGCACGCCGCGCGCGGGACGCCATTTATATCGCCATCTTGGACTTTAAATAGGGCTCGACAAAAACTGCTTGTTGTTAAAATGTATCTAAAAAGGAACGTGGGTCGGCCTTACGACGATCTCGACAGGTTCTTCAGGAGACTACTTTTGAAATTACATCTCCATCTCCCATCACACTACTAGGATGAATATTCAAACGCCACTATCTCCCCCAACATTGCCACTCCCTGCCATTCTAGCAATGCCTGTCCATTTCTAGGTAAGCTCCGCCCACTTCATAAGCGTGTTTGAATCAATTATAACTCTTTGAAATCTGAATTCCTCGAATATCAATTTCAAGGTAACTACCGAATACACATGTCAGCCACAACTCCCAGTCAAACTAGTTTCAAAATATTCAACAGAATATTTATTAAATAGTAAATCCACCAAAGACATACAATTCGTTCACTTGACCGCTCCTCTTCCAGCTTCATGACGGAGTATTTATCCAACCGACGTAATTCATTATAACGTGTAGTCATATATGCTTGAGTGACAGATCGGATTCATCCATCGCAACTTCAAACATATTAATACTGTCGAGACCCAATCTATTTGCAACCTTGGCCTGGTGAACATACCGCGCGAACTCAAACGCTTGTTTTAAACGCTTTAATGACTAAATTTCTTCGAAAAATTAAAATATTTACTTATTGAATGTCCATTTGCAGGCCAAGAGAAGACTACTTTTGAAAATTTACCACTGTAATGACTGGCTCGGTTACCGAGCCAGTGATTTCAGTGGTAAAATTTCAAAAATAGTCTTCGCTTGGTCGGCAAATGGACATTACTCAAAACCACTACAGAGGCCGGTTTCGTCACGAGAGTTAAACACCAGGATGCACTCGATGAAGATCTCATTATTTCACGCTTTACATGTATTCACGGCATGACGTCATCTAAGGTGGGTGTGTGTGGGTCGCGATCAGAACTTTTTTTTATTATTTACTTCCACCCACCACACTTGTCAGGCATGGTAATAGGCCCTATGTGTCGTTGCATACCTAGAAAATAAGGGGGAAATTAACTAATTTACGTCTACTACACCCGGCTCCTCAGTTTACATTACGTAGTACACTACTGTATGTTATTATCAGTTTATCATATGTACACTATTAAGACATTGGCGTCTGCTTTAAGTCGTTGCTATTTTAGAAACGCATTTCACCAAAATGGTATTTGGACCCATAGCGGTAATATGTCTGGTACGGTAGTTTTACAGCCTGTACCTCTATACCTAAGTCAGTACACTTCAAACAAATCAACGTGCCAGCTCTTAATCAGCTGCAAATACAGTAAAACCTGTCTAATACGGGCACTGTATGGTCCATTAATGTGACCAATAAACGTCACGTGGTCGCTTAAGAGAATTAATTTGTCATGGGGAAATAACTTTTAGTTCCAAAAGATGATGATTCGTTAAAACGGGCGGTCTTACGACCAACCGTTTTATCATAACCACAACCGTTTGGAACCACAAGCAGGTGTCCGCTATAGACACGTTTAACTTTCAGGTGTCCGCTATAGACAGAGTTGACTTTATGATATCCTCTGAAGGCTCCCAGCACGCGCCGTACTTACGGAGTGTTTGATAGCGATGTTACGAAAACTGGTAACATCTCTGATGATCTCTCACATCTTCAAGTGTACGTACTTAAACATAAGTGTCTATTTTTCTTGAGATAATTAGGGAATTGTACGAATGGTAATTCAGCGCTCGCGCGTGGCGCCGCTACAAAGAACTACTGGGACACTAAATCCGGGTTATGATTAATGGCGCGTGCCTCAGGAGGCTATAGCTTCATCCTATACTATCAATATTAACTTATTAGTGGCAGGCGACTTCACCCACCCCATACCCACCCCACACCAACACGCATCACCCCCACTTGCACCTACCCAACTAGGAAGATTTAGATACGAAATACCATTTACATTAAATTAAGAGATATTACGTTGCATTATATTTTGCAATTCACCTTTCCAGTTTTTGCTAAGCCCCGCCCACATCTAGCTAAACTCCACCCACGCCTCGCTCGTGTTGGGATTGATCGATCCCGGAACTCCCTAACTATCAATTTCCAGAAAATTATACAGATAAGCTATTAAATATTTTGAAATTATGTCAGCAACAGCGCCCAGTCAAATTAATTTCAAAATATTCAACAGAATCTTTATTCAATAGTAAACATACAATTCGTACCACAACGCATATTCCGTCTCCAATTACGCGATGTGCTTATCTACGTCACTCATGACGTCACAATGGCGTCATTGATTGTGATGTCATTCTACACGCCGCGTAGTTAATACTGACGTCATATGATGGGTGGATAAAGTGAAAAGGTCTATTAGTTTTGGCTCGAATCAAAATGTTCATTTCTATCTATCCAATATCTGATCTATATAATTCTTGTCGATTTTAGATTATGGGACTTCGAGTTTGAAAGGGTTAAACTAATAAAACCAAGAACTCACAAGGATTGCCAACACTAGACTGCAAAACGCAAGAGAAAATGTAACAAATTTACTCAAATTGTAGAGTTTCCTAGGCAAAACACCAGACAGACAGACGGACGGACGGACGGACGATGCAATGAACTCTAATGCTCACGGAACGATGATAATGATTAACCTGTAGAACAGACGGACGGCTCAGCTTGTGGATAGCCCAAGCACACAGCTGATTCCAGTTTACCCAAACGCCACCAAAAATAAGCAGAATTCATTCTACCCTCAGTCGGAGAGTATCATAGCAAATTCCTGCATTTACAGAACCTGATTGACAAAGCACGCCACCTGACAAAGTGCTTGTAAGTCAGATCGTTTTCGCCTCAGAAAGACGCGTGATTGATTGCAGAGTATGTGTTTATCAGGAAAATATAACTTGTTATTCCTAGTGTGAACAACGTTATGACATCTCAAGTGCGCCTAAAACAAAAATGACTTAATTAGAAAACAAGATGGCGTCAGGTTTGGCAACCGTAAAAAAGACAGAGGGCTGTGTTGTAGTTTTGTTTATTCTATTGATTCCACTATCTATCTATCCATCCGTCCGTCCATCCATCTGGCTCCCAACCGCATGACATCCATCCACCGACCCACATGCCATTCGTCTGTCCTTCCACGCGTCCGTTCATCCATCCATCCATCCATCCAATGGTCGGTCGGTCGGTCTTATAAATTACAACACACATAGTTAAGCAAACTGCTAGTTATAGAAGTTATTTAGATGGGGGTTCCTTCCATTCAGACTTATTTGAACTCGGACAATGAGACACGAACCTGCGGATTAGTGCACGATAAAGGTGTTTGTTGGTCGGGCGTGAAACCTCTCTTACGTAACCACATTTTAGACAGGCTTTTTTTAACACCAGTGACTTTCTATATAATATAGTTTTGGTATGTAACATCCTACAAGGCGGACAAGAGAGGGGATCCATTTCTAGTAAGTGAGTTGTTGAATATTTTGAAATTAATTTGAGTGGGGGGGGGGGGGCTGTTGCTGCCTATGGAATTGAATAAACATTCTCTTGAATATTTTGAGACATACAATTGGTACAGTTGACAGACTTCGATTTTCATGACGGAGATACGTTATTTTGATGGTGACGTCGGGGTAACAAGTGACGTATTTGATTATGACGTCAGATGTTTTGAGTGACAGGTCGTAACACTCCATTGCGGCAACTGCCTTTATAGTTTATTAGGCCCAGTGATCACTGGACGCGAATGGCACAGTACTGCCGTCTCTTGCCTTTTTAACACTCATATCACCAAAAAACAGCGTCTGCAGTGATCTTGAGAAAAAACCAAAACAAATTCAATGGTTAAAGTGTTAATCCTTTAAGGGCTAAATCTGCTACAGAAAATAAAGATATGTGCAATTGCAGGTCCAGAGAAGACCATTTTGAAAATTTACCACTGTAATGGCTCGCTCGATTATCGAGTCAGTCATTCCAGTGGTAAATTGTCAAAAATAGCCTTCTCTTGGCCTGCAAATGAACATTCCTCAAGACCACTACAGATGCCGATTTTGCCGTCTTCGGCATGAGAGGGTTAATATCCACTGAACCCGAAAAATAAAATACTAATAAAAACTCCTTTTCAATTTAATAAATATGCCGTTGAATATTTTGAAATTAATTTGACTGGAAGGACGGTTCCTGTCAAATTAGTTTCAAAATATTCAACGAATTACTCTTGTAATTAAGATTCTGGTAATTCAGTGATTGTTCAAAGTCATAACGAGGATTAAGCGTAGATAAAGGAAATCAAGGAAAGATAATCACTAAAATACACAAACTACCTGAAAGGAGTTTCCTCCCTTGCGCTTGCAATTCATTGTGCAGGGTAGTTAAAGGAAGATAACTCTACAGAGTAAATAATAAAACACTAATCCTACCATGAGTTACCTCCATTGGTACATTGTAGATGTTGCTCTTTGCGTTATATTACAATACTCCTAAAGAATTTAAATGCATATTCTATCACGAATCTTAAACAAGGCCGTGTGGCTTCGTGCCGAGAATGTGAATTCTTTTCTCGATCTCGTATCGAAGGAGATCTCGCGAGACTATCACCTGTAACACGCTGTATGATCTCGGTATGATTCAGTTCGTGATTATATGGATTCATTTCTGTTCCTTCCTTCCCATTTCTAACTAAGCTCCCTCCACCCGTTTCGTAAACCCGCTTGGACCGATTTCAAAAATAAAAATTGAACATTGAGTTCCCAGAATCTCAATTTCAAGGTAAATATACAGATAAGGTGTTAATTGTCCAGTCCAACCATTTTCAAAATATTCAACACAATGTTCATTATATTGTAAATCCACCAAAGATCAGAGGGTTACCTCTGTTTCTTTACTGTTGGGCATTCGTTAATATATTTTGATTATTACGTCAAATATTTGAGCGACAGATCACATCCATCCATCAATGTACCTTTCCATTTTTAGCCGTTCCCCAGCTAAGCTCCACCCACACTTCGTCGTGTTGGGATTGATCGATCCCCGAATGCTCTAACTATCAGTTTCCTAAAAAACTATACAGGTAAGCTTTTGAATATGTTGTAACTAATTTGACCGGGTGCTGTTGCTGCCTATGGCAGCAACAGCGTCCAGTCAAATTAGTGTCAGAATATTCAACAGCATGTTTATTAAGTAGTAGAGACATACAATTTGTACGACGTGTCGTCGGACTTTTAAGAGTTAAAGACGAGCCCAATAGAATCATTTATGACGTAATGATTATGACGCCATCCTACACGCCGCTTAGCTGATTAAGACGTCATATGACGTCAAATTATCGATGAATGCTCTGAAAAGGTCTATGACTTAATGAGATTAACCTAAGTGAGAAGAAAGAGAAGTAGCAGGCCAATGGGCTTGTTACGTATGACGTCAATGCGCGTGATTCTCAACCCGGAAGTCTGTACATTGATTTATTACATCACAAGTGCGTGTTTCTGACGTCATCATTTGTTGTTAAACAAAAACTTTATTTTGTGCATGTAACAATCGAGCTCGGCCCGAGAAATACGTCATCACTTAACAAGTCAATAAGTCTGATATAATGGATAAATCCAGTTTTACCTATACTCCGCTCATCTCTAGCTAAGCTTCGACCGTGTTGGGATCGATCTATCAATTTCCAGAAAACTATACAGGTACGATTTTGAATATTTTGAAACAATGGCTGCAACAGCACCAAGTTAAATCAATTTCAAAAATACTCAAACCCATGTTTATTAAATACTAAAGACATACAATTCGAACAACAACGCTTGGTCCGTTATCAATTATGCGTTCGCGACGAACTTAACTTAGCTACATCATTCATGATGTAATGGATTATGAAGTCATCCTACACGTCGCGTAGTTGACTATAACGTCATGATTGACTGAGAAACTGGAATCCTCCATTACACAAAACTCTTGCACATCGTAGAGTACGTGGTGGCATTATGGAAACTTACAAGAGTACAGGAAGTCAAAGGGCCTTAACGATCACCTGGGCCGAGTTTACGCCCCTAGTAGGGTAGCTACTTGAGTCACTAGAGTAGCGCCTAAACCGCCGGAGTACGTACTCTAGTAACCTAGTCGAGGCTACCCACCTTATCAGCAAGGGTGCATCGAGTAGTCACATGTTTGCATTGAAATCAGTGTAAATTAAACACGTGGTTATTTACCCGATGGTAACTGATCACATGCTCATCTACTCTAGAAAAGGTACGCGAGTTTTCGCCTAAAATCGCTACTGGGCCATTAGCATTTCAACCATTGACAACAGACATAATATTTTTAATTCAGCAGTAACAACACATAACATACAAAATTGGGAAGTCAGTACAATCGATATTTAGAGGGAATTAATGACGAACGCTGACCATACAATCAGATTGAACCTTAGCTTCAATCCAGCCAATACAAAAATCCAACACGGCCATCAAACTCAAAATTTTGCTTGGTTCATGACAACCATGTTTTATCAACGATCACTTTCTCCTGAACAAACTTTAATCACATGTAGTTATCGATGAAATTAAATCTAATGAATTTCAGCCCCATCCGTACAGCAGTTCCTGAGATGTCATTTTGGAAAACAAGATGGCCACTGGAACAAGTGGTTAATAAAGAGTAGCGTTTTAAACGATTTCCAGCCATTTTTTTGGAAAATTCAACATGGCCACCGAAAGAATTGGCCAATCAAGATTATGTATACAAGCTCTGAAGCAACCCACTCTAGAGTCCTTCCAGACGAATTTGCTTGAAATCGGCCGAGAGGTTTACGAGTAGGCTTTTAACTGATTTCCAGAAATGTTCAGAAAATTCAAGACGGCCGCCGGAAAAATTGACTAATAAAAATCGGTATATAGGTTCTGAAACCTACCAGCCTAGGAGCTTTCTAGCTTTGGTTGAAATTGCCCAAGCAGTTAATGAAGAGTAGCATTTAAAACGATTTCCCGCCATTTTTCGGAAAATTCAAGATGACCGCCAAAATTCTGTATACACAATCTGAATCATATCACTCTAGGGTCTCTCACCCCCACCCCACCCCCACCAGCCAATCCAAGATGGCCGTAGGAAAAATTTACCAATCAACATTCTGTATACAGGTCCTGAAACCTACCAGACTAGTGTCCTTCCCAGCCCAGTCTCGAGCCAGTCATTCCAGTAGTAAATGTTAAAAAATAGCCTTCTCTTGGCCTGTGAATGGACATTCAACAAGAGGCCCAAGGGGCCAGTCTCGCTCACCTGGAGCACTATGCATTTCTGTCAAAACTGTTGGTGGGTGGTTTAGGAGTAGTCTTTTAAATGTGTTTGTGGACATTTTTGCAAGTGCAATATGGCCGCTAAACACGCTACATTTTGATTGGTCCACCGCGGCCATGTTTCTGATATAGCTCCTTCCCTTCAAAAAACTTTAATGGCACTCAGTGCCTGACCATATCTTCCAAATTTCGGCCCAAGCCGCTCAGTGATTCTGGAGTTGTTTTGGCAAAAAATAGGTTATCCAAGATGGCCGCGAAACCATTTGGCCAATCAAGTTCCCTTGAACAAACTTGGTGCAGCTCTTGCACTAGATGATATTTCATGCGTTTTGAATTGATCCTCCAAGCGGTTTTGGGGATTTTTAAAGACATTTCTAAAAATCGACCAAAATCCAAGATGGCGCGCGAGATTACGTTTTAAATTTCCCATATGGGGAGATTTTGGCTGGTAAATGATCCACGATGGCCGCTAAACCGTTTATCCGACAGTCTCGAAAATGGAAAATTTGAAATAACAATACGCAAAAACATACATAAAACCAATTTCGGCCTCAAAATCCATCAAAATTAAAAATCCAATATGGCCACCAAACATGCTATATTTTGACTGGCCCACGGCGGCCATGTTTTTAACGGATTAACTTCTCTTGAACAAACTGTACTGGCCCTTAGTCCTTACTCATATCTGCCCAATTTTGGCCTGGTCCCTTCAGGGGTTCTGGAGAAGTCATTTTCGCTAAAACTAGGTCAACCAAGATGGCCGCCGAACCATTTGACAAATCAAGTTCCCTTGAACAAACTTGGTTGAGCTCTTGCCATGGATCATATTTCATGAGGTTTCCTTCAATCCCTCAAGCGGTTTCGGAGAAGATTTTTAGACCAGGTGAGCTAATAATGAAATATTTAGCTTTTCTTGATCAAATTTGGTCCTTAACGAGCTATGGACACTGCTCACTTTCTCATTATCGCACTTTTCCTCCTAAACCACGAGGCAATAGTATATGGAGGGATCCAGTTCTAGCTATGCCACGCCCATTCATAGCTCAGCTACGCCCACATTCTAGGTGTCTTGGAAAAGATTTGAAATCTGAACTCCCAAATTCTAAATTTCATGGTACCTATAGAGGTAAGCTGTTGAACATTTTGAAACTCATTTCACTGGGGACTGTTTTGCCCATGGACTTTGTCCTTCCTTAGCCTGGTCCTTCCTTAACTTGGACCTTCCTTAACTTGGACCTTCCTTAACCTGGGCCTTCCTTATCTTGGACCTTCCTTAACCTGGGCCTTCCTTAACTGGGACCTTCCTTAACTGGGACCTTCCTTAACTTGGACCTTCATTAACTTGGACCTTCCTTAACCTGGGTCTTCCTTAACTTGGACCTTCCTTAACCTGGGCCTTCCTTAACCAGGACCTTCCTTAGCCTGGACCTTCCTTAATTTGGGCTTCCTTAACTTGGCCCTTCCTTAAATTAGACCTTCCTTAGCCTGGACCTTCCTTAATTTGGGCTTCCTTAACTTGGCCCTTCCATAAATTGGACCTTCCTTAGCCTGGACCTTCCTTATCTTGGACCTTCCTTAGGCTGGACCGTCCTCAAATTGGACATTCCTTAGCATAAACCTTCCATAACCTGGACCTTCCTTAGCCTGAACTGTTCTTAGCTTGGATCTTCCTTAGCCTGAACCTTCCTTAACTTGGACCTTCCTTAGCATAAACCTTCCATAACTTGGACCTTTCTTAGCCTGAACTGTCCTTAGCCTGGACCTTCCATAACTTGGGACCTTCCTTAGCCTGGACATTCCTTAGCTTAGACCTTCCACTGCTTGGACCTTCCTTAACTTGGATCTTCCTTAGCCTAGACCTTCCTTAACTTAGACCTTCCATAACTTGGAGCTTCCTTAGCCTGGATCTTCCTTAGTCTGGGCCTTCCTTAGCTTGCACCTTCCTTAGCTTAGACCTTCCTTAGTGGAGACCTTCCTTAGCCTGGACCTTCCTTAACTTGGATCTTCCTTAGCCTGGACCTTCCTTAACCTGGACCTTCATTAACTTGGACCTTCCTTAGGCTGGACTTTCCTTAACCTGGACCTTCCTTAGCCTGCCCCTTCCTTAGGTTGGACCTTCCTTAGCTTAGACCTTCCATAACTTGGACCTTCCTTAGCCTGGACCTTCCTTAACTTGGACCTTCCTTAAGTTGGCCCTTCCTTAACTTGGACCTTCATTAACTTGCCCTTCCTTAGCTTGGACATTCCTAGCTTAGACCGTCCATAACTTGGCCTTCCTTAGCTTGGACCTTCCTTAACCTGGGCCTTACTTAACCAGGACCTTCCTTAACTTGGGCTTCCTTAACTTGGACTTCCTTAAATTGGGTCTTCCTTAGCCTGGACCTTCTTTAACTTAGACCTTCCTTAAACTGGACCTTCCTTAACTTGGACCTTCCTTAGGCTGGACCTTCCTTAGTCTGGGCATTCCTTAGCTTGCACCTTCCTTAACTTGGACCTTCCATAACTTGGACGTTGCTTAGCCTGGACCTTCCTTAACTTGGACCTTCCATGACTTGGACCTTCATTAACTTGGACCTTCATTAACTTGGACCTTCCTTAACCCGGACCTTCATTAACTTGGACCTTCCTTAGGCTGGACCTTCCTTAACCTGGACCTTCCTTAGCCTGGACCTTCCTTAGGTTGGGCCTTCCTTAGCTTAAGACCTTCCATAACTTGGACCTTCTTTAACTTGGCCCTTCCATAACTTGGACCTTCCTTAGCCTGGACCTTCCATAACTTGGACCTTCCTTAGCCTGGATCTTCCTTAACCTGGACCTTCCTGAACTTGGACCTTCCTTAACCTGGACCTTCCTTAACGTGGCGTTCCTTAATTTGGACCTTCCTTAGCCTGGACCTTCCATAACTTGGTCCTTCCTTAACTTGGACCTTCATTAACTTGCCCTTCCTTAGCTAGGAGCTTCCTAGCTTAGACCATCCATAACTTGGCCTTCCTTAGCTTGCACCTTCCATAACTTGGACCTTCCTTAGCTTAGACCTTCCTTAGCCTGGACCTTCCTTAACCTTGACCTTCCATGACTTGGACCTTCCTTAACCTGGACCTTCCTTAACTTGGCCATTCCTTAACTTGGACCTTCCTTAACTGGGACTTTCCTTAAACTGGGCCTTCATTAACTTGGACCTTCCTTAACCTGGGCCTTACTTAACCAGGACTTTCCTTATCCTGGACCTTCCTTAACTTGGACCTTCCTTAAATTGGGTCTTCCTTAGCCTGGACCTTCTTTAACTTGGACCTTCCTTAACCTGGACCTTCCTTAACTTGGCCCTTCCTTAGGCTAGACCTTCCTTAGTCTGGGCCTTCCTTAGCTTGCACCTTCCTTAGCTTAGACCTTCCTTAGCCTGGACCTTCCTTAACTTGGATCTTCCTTCGCCTGGACCGCCCTTAACCTGGGCCTTCCTTAGCCTGGACCTTCCTTAACCTGGACCTTCATTAACTTGGACCTTCCTTAGCCTGGACCTTCCTTAACCTGGACCTTCCTTAGCCTGGACCTTCCTTAACTTGGACCTTCCTTAGCCTGCCCCTTCCTTAGCTTAGACCTTCCATAACTTAGATCTTCCTTAGCATGAACTGTCCTTAGCTTGGATCTCCCTTAGCCTGGACCTTCCATAACTTGGACCTTCCTTAGCCTGGACCTTCCATAACTTGGACGTTGCTTAGCCTGGACCTTCCTTAACTTGGACCTTCCTTAACCTGGACCTTCCTTAACTTGGACCTTCCATGACTTGGACCTTCCTTAACCTGAACCTTCCTTAACTTGGCCCTTCCTTAACCTGGACCTTCCTTAGGCTGGACCTTCCTTAGTCTGGGCCTTCCTTAGCTTGCACCTTCCTTAACTTGGGACCTTCCATAACTTGGACGTTGCTTAGCCTGGACCTTCCTTAACTTGGACCTTCCATGACTTGGACCTTCATTAACTTGGCCCTTCATTAACTTGGACCTTCCTTAACATGGACCTTCATTAACTTGGACCTTCCTTAGGCTGGACCTTCCTTAACCTGGACCTTCCTTAACCTGGACCTTCCTTAGCCTGGACCTTCCTTAGCCTGCCCCTTCCTTAGCTTAGACCTTCCATAACTTGGACCTTCCTTAGCCTGAACTGTCCTTAGCTTGGATCTTCCTTAGCCTGGACCTTCCATAACTTGGACCTTCCTTAGCCTGGACCTTCCATAACTTG
Organism: Chaetoderma sp. LZ-2023a; assembly: GCA_034401795.1. Classification (NCBI taxonomy): domain Eukaryota; kingdom Metazoa; phylum Mollusca; class Caudofoveata; order Chaetodermatida; family Chaetodermatidae; genus Chaetoderma; species Chaetoderma sp. LZ-2023a. The sequence goes on along the minus strand of CM067363.1, from coordinate 39,232,530 downwards.
GACGTTGCTTAGCCTGGACCTTCCTTAACTTGGCCCTTCCTTAGCATGGACCTTCTTTAACTTGGACCTTCCTTAGCCTCGACCTTCCTTAGCCTGGATCTTCCTTAACCTGGACCTTCCTTAACCTGGACCTTCCATAACTTGGACCTTCCTTAGCCTGGACCTTCCTTAATGTGGTGTTCCTTAATTTGGACTTTCTTTAGCCTGGACCTTCCATAACTTGGTCCTTCCTCAACTTGGACCTTCATTAACTTGCCCTTCCTTAGCTTGGACCTTCCATAACTTGGACTTCCTTAGTTTAGACCTTCCATAACTTGGACCTTCCTTAGCCAGGATTCCTTAACTTGGACCCTCATTAACTTGGACCTTCCTTAGCCTGGACCTTCCTTAACTTGGACCTTCCTTAGGTTAGACCTTCCACAACTTGGACTTTTCTTAGCCTTGACTTTCCTTAAGCTGGATCTTCCTTAACCTGGGTGTTACTTACCATAGGTCTTCCTTAACCCGCGCCTTCCTTAACCTGGACCTACCTTAGCCTGGACATTCCTTAGCTTGGTCCTTTCTTGACCTGCACCTTCCGTAGCCTGAGCCTTACTTAGCCCAGGCTATTCTTAGTACAGGCCTTTCTTACCCCTGGCCTCTCTTAGCCTGGGCCTTTCTTAGCCAGCCCCTTCCTTATCCTGGACCTTTCTTAGCCTGGGCCTTCCTAAGCCTGTTACTCTCGCCATGGCCATGAACTTTAATGGTCAAGATGGCTAAAAAGCATTTGCAGTGTTTTTGAGAAATATCTATTTGCAGGCCAGAAAGGATATGTTCGAACATTTACCACTCTAATGGCTTGCTCGATAATAGAATACCCAAGTTTATAGAAGGCTCAAACCTACAGAAGGCCCAGGATCTAGAGGGTGCAGCCTATAGAAATCCTACCTAACATGGCTGAGTGCGCAGAACACCCAGCCTACAGAGGACCCAGCCTACAGATGACCTAACCTACAGAGGGGGAAATAGTTGACAATAAACGGAAAACAAAGTATGTTTTTATAGTATATTACATATTTTATTTAATCGCTGTAAGCTGTTAAATGATGGAATATATGCTGTAGTGTTTAAGAAGCCATCATCTAAATAAACTGTAATATGTTGTTGTTGCACACTGTTGCTGTAAGGTGTTGCTAACACACATAAAGCATTACTGACTAGTGCAAGCAGTTAGCGGGTACTTATAAGCTTATATAATACAGGTAAGCGCTTATATCACCATCATTATCAGTGAAATACATTGAGGAAAGAATATGAATTTTGTGTAATTGAATGTCTCACTTGCCCTCCTCTTTCTCTTGATTGTTGTAAACAGAGCTCACTGGACCGTATTCACAAAGGTCCCTTTAACATTGACATTAGCCAAAAACGGCTTCTGCAGTGGTCTTGAGAAATGTCCATTTGTAGACCAAGAGAAGACAATTTTTGAAAATTTACCACTGGAATGACTGCTCGATAAACGAGCCAGTCATTCCAGGGGTAAATTTTCAAAAATAGTCTTCTCTTGGTCTACAAATAGACATTTAAAATGAGAAAATCGAAATTTGGTCTACAAATAGACATTTAAAATGAGAAAATTGAAATTTTTGGAGCAAATTTGAGTATTAAAGGGCTAAATATGTTACGAAGAGGCATGAATCAGAATGCCGCATTTGGCACATACACTGCACTGATCCCTGCTCCGATATAACAGTACTCTTTGTGAATAACTGACCATGATTATCACGTTAAAGGACAATTCCGAGATTGGTAAAAGTGTACTTTATTTGAAAGACTATTATATGACTAACATATTGGATCCTAAATAAAAACAATAGACAAAAAATATGGGTAATTATACCATCGTAAACATGGGATAATTTTATCTACCGGGCAGCGCCATTTTCTTGCAACGAGAGCGAGATTTGACGAGATCCTGACGTCATCTCCGCACCAACGCTATCTTTGCCGAGCACGAAGGCTGTACAGTAAATATGTATATGCATGGAGGCCTAAGATGTGCTAATTTGTAATCGTTAGGACATTGTCCAGTTAATCCACTACGTTTTTCAAGTGATTCTAGTGTATGAAGTCGGTGGGGAATCGTTAACCCCTAGACCGCTGAAGTATAGATTCCATTTTCTCTATCCTATCAGAATGTGTTCATTTTGGTAACAATGCTGCTGTAAGTCATTGCTGTGCACGACACCAACACGTTTCAGCAACATTTTTTCCAAAAAATTACCCCGGCATTATCTCTGTAAGTACGCTATTACTCTTACACCATGCGATATGGGTTAAATGAAGCGGCACACTTGACACGTGCGTATTGTCAAATTACTCAGCCGACTCAAGATACCGTTATAACGTGTGTCGCAGGCAGTGTAAATATATATTCCAAGAAAACATGATATGATAATATTGCCGGAACCACAGAACCGCTTGTAATAATTCTGATACCTACCTCTAGCTGCAAATTCGAAGACTTATCCAATGCTAGGGATGTTACAATCAGCCTAGTGGTTCAAAGGATACACTCTGCTGGAAAAACTAAGCCAGCAAAATTTCAAACAAAGATTTCAGGATGTGCTCTATCCATCATCCCATATCAGAATGAGTATTACAGCTACAATGACAGAATTTGCTTTGCCGAAGCTTTACAATGTTATCACATAACGAGAAAAATTCCATCAAAATATCTTAATTATTGAAATTACCACAGCTTGCCGGGCAATACTGATCGGCGATGAAAATTCCCAGATTTTATGTCAAAATGTTAATTCATTTGGTGATATCTCTGGCAATATTCATGTGAGAAAAATTATAACTGGTCAGGCAAATAGCCATTTCTTTCAGCTTTAAGCACACTCCAATTTAATGACAATACGCAAAGATAGTCTACGAGACAAAAACCATCTCATGCTGAATTTTACCAAAAAAAGGATAACATATCAGATCGAATCTTAGATGAATATTCTTTTTTATATATTCCAATCTTTTGAACCTCTTGTCCGATATTAACATCCATTATATCATATTAATCCTGAGGTCAGCACCTATTTAGAGATCCTAGAATCATTGGAATCGCTTCAGCGGTTCGTTTGCTATTATCATTTACGTATACGTCCTTAAAATATATACCTGCATCTATTGGCCTCGCTCCTTCAGTCATAGCAATAGCGGTGCTGCGGGGCTGACGTCGCTCGACGCGATAAAATGGCAGCGGCCCAATGCTCGAAAAATTGTCAGTTTTAACGACTTTATCTAGCGATAGTTGGTTATGCTATTATTCTGGTGCAATTTCATTAAACATGTAATAATCTTTCAAATAAAAGCACACTTTTTATCATCCCGGAATTGTCCTTTAAATGGTTCAATTCTGTTACGGTCCAAATATCTGCTTATTAACCCGTTAACACTCAAATTTGTTTTAAAAAATTTTACTTTCTCATAGAAAATGTCCATTTGAAGAACAAGAGAAAACTATTTTTTTTCAATTTATCACTGCAATGACTGGCTCGGTTATTGAGCCAGTCATTCCAGTGGTAAATTAAAAAAAATAGTCTTCTCTTGGTCTGCAAATGGACATTTCTCAAGACCACTACAGAAGCCGCTTTTAGCTGATAACAGTGTTAAAAGGTTAAATATTCATTTACAGGCCAAGAGAAGACTATTTTTGGAAAATTTACCACAGGTTACCGGGCTAGGAATGGACGTGTAAAAAAAAGTTCATTTGATAGCACGATTATTTTATCGTCAATATTTATTCCAGAAAAGTTCCATTTTCTCATAGAAAATGTATATTTTGTGGACCAAGAGTCCTTTATTTAGACAGTCATGTCAGTGGTAAATTTTCAAAAAAACATCTACCCTTGGACTGCAAATGGACATTAATGTTCTGATAGTCAAGCCGGCCATAACTGGCCTTTGTAGTCGTCTTTAAAACGAAATTCTGAATTCAATCACTTTAGGCACCTTCAAGTATGGATGTGAAAGGGTCCTGATGCTAATAAGGACTTCAGCTGATTATTTTGAGAATAATTTGCCTGAATGTCAATGATTCCTGCAAATAATTTGACAGAAAGTTACTGATGAATGCAAATAATTTGACTTAAAGTCATTGACATATACAAATAATTTGACTCAAAGTTATTGATGCATGCTAATAATTTGACAATGTTATTGATGCATGCAAATCAGTTGACTGAATACTATTGATGCATGCAAATCAGTTAACTGAATACTATTGATGCATGCAAATCAGTTGACTGAAAGTTATTGATGCCTGCGAATGCCTAAAGTTATTGAAGTCATAGGCAAAATTAACAGAAAATAAACTCAAACGTTCGTAACGTTGTAAGTCTGCATAAACTAACAACAAATAAAAGCTAAATCATCTGATTATTATATAACATTTTATATTATTAATAATAATTATTATTATTATATTATATTAAATAGTTAGCATAAAAAACACGAATATTATTATTATTATTAACGACATTATTATTACTAATACAAGTATTAGTCACCGGTTACTAACAGTTGTGTCAATAGTATTAACAGCTTAACACTAACCCTCAAAAAACGGCTTCAGCAGTGGTCTTGATAAACCTCCATTTGCAGACCAAGCGAAGACTATTTTTGAAAATTTACCACTGGAATGACTGGCTCGTTAACCGAGCCAGTCAACCGAGCCAGTCATTCCGGTGATAAATTTTCAAAAATAGTCTTCTCTTGGTCTGCAAATGGAGATTTTCTATGAGTAAATAGACATTTTCTTGAACAAATTCGCGGGTTAAAGGATTAATTGGTCAAGATTTGTCAAGAAATTAAAAAATTTGCTCATCGAATGTTTATTTGCAGAGCAAGAGAAAAATATTTTTTAATATTTACCACTGGAATGAGTCGCTTGGTTATCGAGCCAGACATTCCAGTGGTAAATTTTCAAAAACAGTCTTCTCCCGCCCTGCAAAATGGACATTCCCTAAGACTACTACAGAAGCCAGTTTTGGCTGGCTTGACCTTTCAATAGCCACCATGACGCTTTGTCACAGACGCGTTAATAAGTTATATGAGTGAAATTGGCATCAAAGCTGAGTGCAAGCGCGTAATGTCCAATTACAAAATGGCAGATACAGTACAGATCATAAATAAGTTATCTATAAAACTGAAACAGGTTTGTTAGTTCAATTTTTTTAAATTTTGTCCACAACACAAGAGATTTCTGTTGAATATTTTGAGCATCATTACACTCTGATCATGTCGATAGTCACTTAGGACTGGCGGTATGATCAGCGAACGAAAAGAAGAAGAAGATTACACTCTGGAAACCATTGCTGCATTATCTTCCAATCCAATTATATTCAAAATATTCAACAGTACATTTTTGTTTTCAAAACATGTTAATTTATGTCAGAGCTGTACTGCACCCTCATATACAAAATTATGACAATGTCAGAATACAATTACCAGCTCATGATTCTTCAGAAATAGTGTTTGTGCTGTCGCTATAGACATACATTGCATTGCAAACATTTCTTGAGATGGGGTGGGCTGTGCGAAAGACTATGAATCTAATTTTGTATTTATTCCAAAGATGCACGGCTAGAAATGGAGGGATTCGATTGGTCACCCAAGTATCTGACATCATCATTATTTGAGGTGATAATCAAAATGACTAGTTCCGTCATGAGAATCGGAACATCCGTCACGAGGCGTCTGATGGATTTATTATTTAATCCTTTAACTCTTACCACTCTGATGTTAAACTTTAAAATTTACAAATTAAATTAACAGATTTTTCAACAAGTTTGGTGGAAGATGGTACCGTCATAGACAGCAACATTGTCCAGCAAAATTGTTGAAAAATGTACACCAGATTCTTCGCTGTCGAACCAATAAAAAATTTGACATCAGTGTTACGGGTTAACACTCACTCACATTAGCCAAAATCACCTGCAGTAGTCTTGAGAAATGTCAATTTGCCGACCAAGAGAAGACTATATTTGAAAATTTACCACTGGAATGACTGGCTCGATAACCGAGCCAGTCATTCTAGTGGTAAATTTTCAGTCTTCTCTTGGTTTGCAAATGGAAATTTTATGAGAAAATTTAGATTTTCTTAAAACAAATTTGATGGTTAACGGGTTAATATACATTCTGTTGAATGTTTTGAAACCAATTTGACTGGGAGCTGCAGCAACAGACCCTGTCATATTAGTTTCAAAATATTCAACAGCTTACCGGAATAGTTATCATGAAATTTAGGTTCAGGGTATTGTTCTCAGTTTCAAATTGATTGCAACACACCTAAAAAGGAGGCATAGCTTAGATAGCATTGGACAAATCTTATAATGTTGCGTGGAACTTAAGCTAGGCAGGCCCTTTGACCTTTGCTACAGATTTGCAAATATTTATCTACAAAAATCTAATAAAGGGAGATAATTCAATGATGTGATGATGTTCAGTGATAGAATTCATCAATTATCTCCCTTGAACTGATAAAATGGTTAAAGGTGCATAGTCACACCAAAATGCTTGAAAATAAGTGTTGAAATTATACTTTTAGAGGCTTAAATTGTGTACCTCGATGCAATGAAACGAAATAAATATTAACTTATAATGACTGCATTCCATATAAATACATTTCGTAGGTTTAGTTTTGAATTTGAATTAGGGACTCATGCCTCTAATTCAACTTGACAACTGAAAAAAATGATATTAATTTATACGTAATGAAATCATCATATGCTAAGATTTATTTCGTTGCATTACATTTGGATACACAATTTAAGCCACTAAATATATAGAATTTTAACAATTTTATTTTCAAGCATTTTTGTGTGGATATGCACCCTTTAAACAAATTTAATTATAATACTCTCAAGTTTAATGCTTTCACCGACAAATCCCTGAAAAAGAAAATTATTTACGATATAAAACTTATTCTATTGAATATTTTTAAATAAATAAAAAATTTTAAATTTTTTAAGCTTATTGTGAGACAGTAATTTCATCAAACTTAAATTAGCCAATGAAGTATTTACATGTTTAAGTGGAGTTAATAGTGGCAAGAAAATGATATCCGCCATTTTGAAATTTACATGAATTTTGCATTGAGCAATGGCGACCGAGCTCTGGAGGGTAGTTGACTATAATTAACCCTTTAACCCTTGAATTTGTTCAAGAAAATTTAAATTTTCTCACAGAAAATGTCCATTTGCAGACCAAGAAGACTATTTTTTAGAATTTACCATTAGAATGACTGGCTCGGTTACCGAGCCAGTCATTCCTGTGATAAATTTTCAAAAAAAGTCTTCTCTTGGTCTGTAAATGGACCTTTCCCAAGACCACTGCAGAAGCCGTTTTTGACTGATATGAGTGTTAAAGAGTTAACCCTCTCACTGACAAATCCCTGATAAAGTATATTCTTTATGATATATAACTTATTCTGTTGAATATTTAGAAATTCATTTGACTGGAAGCCGTTGCTGCTTTAGTCAAATTAAATTCAAAATATTTAAGTTTTTCCAGTACGGCAATTGCTAAAAATAGTGTTCTCTAGGCCTGAAAATTAACCAAAATTTACTATTTAAAATAAAGATTTTAAGTTTCTTGATAAAATTTGACTTTTAACCATTTAATCCCAGAAACTTCAGTCTCAATTAAATAGCACTTACCTATACAGGTAAGCGGTTGGAATATTTTGAAACTAATTTGACTGGACAGAAGCAACAACAGATTCCAATCAAATTAATTGAACGATATTTGACCGAAAATTCATTTCATCAAAAATAATTTGTAGTTCCTGGTCTGTAAGGGTTAAAGGTTAACCCTCGGATCCCTGAATTCCCAGTTTCAATTTCAAGGTAACTATACAAGTAACCCGTTGAATATTTTCAAAACTAATTTGACAAATTTTAACTAATTAAATAATTAACACCTTCGACAAATTAGCTTTAAAATATTCAACAGAATGGTTTATGCATTGTAGAAGTTTTTTACATTTGTTTTTTCAGGTTCAAGGGGTTAGTCTATTTTTAGCTTCTCATTTGTCGTGGCAAATCTTGGTGTAAGCGCGAATCTACGCGTAAATAAGACTCAGCCACGCTCAACAGTACAGCTATCATTGTACTTTGTTTATCTGATTATAGCGCTCTTGTCAGCTTTAAAGATTTTAAGGCTAAGTCGGCCAAAACCAGCCTCCGCAGTGGTCTTAAACAAAGTACAATTGAAGATCAAGAATATGATTTTTGAAAATTTATCACTGGAATCACTGGGTGCAAGAACCGAGCCAGTCATTCCAGTAGTAAATTTCCAAAAATAGTTTACTCCTGGCCTGCAAATAGATATTCAATACCGGTAAGCAAATATTTAGATATTCTTGACCAAATTTAGCTATTAGAGGTATACGGTTAAAGTCGTTATGACATACTAATATAGCCAATATTAATATCTACCAGAAACAATGTTATCAATAAATTTCTGTTTTACCTAACTCTATTATGATTCCAGGTATTGATACTATTATTAAACAAGACTTGCCTAACCTTCCTGATGCGCTATAAAAGGATTCACTTGGGACTTAGAGCTCAAAGATCAAGGGGGTAGGCGGTGTTGGTGTGATCAGAGATCAAGGGGTAGGCGGTGTCGGCGTGATCAGAGATCAGGGGGTAGGTGGTGTTGGCATGATCAGAGATCAGGGTTAGGCAGTGTCGGGGTGATCAGAGATCAGGGGGTAGGCGGTGTCAGCGTGATCATAGATCAGGGGGTAGGCAATGTTGGTGTGATCAGAGATCAGGGGGGGGGTGGGGAAGGTGGTGTCGGCGTGATCAGATATCAGGGGTAGGCGTGTTGGCGTGATCAGAGGGTTGGCAGTGTTGGCGTGAACAGAGATCCGGGGGTAGGCTATGTTTGCGAAAGAAAAATGGGTTACGTAAATTTGGAAAGGCCTGCAGATGATAGCTCTGCTGTTCCATATTACCTATTACATGGTTCGTAGAACAATTTCAGATTCATTCAGGCACTTTTCACGCGCATTTCAATGACTATGTCGATGATTTTCAAGGAGACTAAAACTGTACAATACATTGAGATTGGCTTGTGCTGGGCTGTCCCCCTTCCATTGTCGAAAGGTCCATGTGTCCTCTCAGAGAAATCGCGAAAAATATTGCTCTGAGAAGCCATTTCCTGCATTCTGAGTGATAAACATCAGCCTTACCGTGTATACAACCTTTGCCAATATTGAATTATATATTTATCAGCTTGGATGAAAAACACATTTTCAAGGACTTTTCAATGCCTTACTGGTACTTTCAAATACTTATCAAGGCAAACTTTACAGTCAAACACTTTCAAGGACTGATGTCAAAATTAAAGTACTTTTCAAATTTGTGCGAACCCTGTGTTAAGAGCTGCCGGCTAGCTGATAACTCACTGTACCGAGAGAATGGTTGTGCAAGTCTTGTTTAAAGAATCAATAACCAGAATTATTAGAAATGGAAATTGATTGATAACAGTAGTTTAGCTTTAGGGATTAATATTGAATATTTTAACAAACTGTACCAGCTTTAACACAAGCCAGTTCCTAGTCATAAGAGTACAAGTTTGAATTCCGTTTCATTATCGAGGTACTCTGATCAGAAGTATAACATGGTTGCTCTGCCTATCTACGCATGCGCACACTTTTACTCTTGCTTGAAGCAGGAGTAATTGAGCACAATTTATACCATGTGATACGAATTTGTACCACGTGATACCATTCTCCGATTATACTCTCGGTTGTTCGGATATGTTATTGAGGTACCCCCACTTACCCTGATAACATATCTGAACTTTACGTAACATTCAAGGGAAGACATTCACAGACATACAAGAACTGACAACACCAGCATTGTCAGTGAAATGTTGGCTACGCTCGATTATCGAAATGAGTTAGAATAGTTTGTTTACCACACAGGTACATTGACCTTGTAAAGCAAATGATTTAGCTTATTTTGAATGGGTAAAAAAATTTGGTATTTCTGTAGGCCAAAGAATCAAGAATTTGTCCAAATGAATAACGTGAAAATGCTTGAATGTGCTAAGATTCAGAACTAACTTGTAGATATTTTCAAATGTAACCCTTTAACCCTCATATCAGGCCAAAACGGCTTCTGTAGTGGTCATGAAAAATGTCCATTTGCAGACCAAGAAAAGACAATTTTTGAAAATTTACCACTGGAATGGCTGGCTCAGTTATTGAGCCAGTGATTCCAGTGGTAAATTTTCAAAAATAATCTTCTCTTGGTCTGCTAATGGACATTTCTCAACACCACTGCAGAAAACGTTTTTAGCAGATACAAGTAGCAAAGGCTTAAAGGGTGGGCCAATCTTCTAAAAAAAACGTGGGGTGAATAAAACAATCAGGCCATGTAATGAGGAGTAATGCTTTATAATCTAAGGATGGCTGGACGATGAATCGAGAGTCAACTAGTTAGATACCTAAATAGCATTCGCTTTACAAATAGTCAATGATAGCTAACTATACTTCCATAATTGAACATAGCCTGGGATATGACAGTTAGATTACAAATTCAGTATGGCAATTGAGGTATTTTTAATGTTATTTTTGTAAAAAAAAACCCACATTTTCATAAGTTCACCGGTTTTATGTTAACAATACAAAACAAATCATTATTGACATTATAATATTTAGTTTTTCAAATGCAAAAAAAATAGCAAATAAATTCTGAAGATATTGAAGATAGCAAGCGGACTGTTTTATATATATATATATATATATATATATACATATACAAATTATAGTCACTAAATATTGTAGAAATTTACTCTTAAAAGAATCATATACTTGGTTTTTTATCCCCTCTTGTGTCAACAGTGGGTCAATGCACACAAAATGCTACTTATAACATTTAACTCTTAAATTTGTTCAAGAAAATTTCAATTTTCTGATAGAAAATGTCCATTTGCAGACCAAGAGAAGACTATTTTTGAAAATTTACCACTGGAATGACTGGCTCGGTTATCGAGCCAGTCAATCCAGTGGTAAAGTTTCAAAAATAGTCTTCTCTTGGTCTGCAAAATGGACATTTCTCAAGAACACTGCAGAAGCCATTTTTGGCTAATATGAGTGTTAAAATGTAATTTATTTTCAAGGAAATTGAAATCTCTGCCATTTGCAGGCCACGAGACGACTATTTCCCACAGGATTTTACAAAAACAGCTTTCTGTTGACTTGCAAATGAATATTTTAAAGCTGGATTGCTGATTAATTTGTCTATATGCAGGCCACGAGACGACTATTTCCCACAGGATTTTACAAAAACAGCTTTCTGTTGACTTGCAAATGAATATTTTAAAGCTGGATTGATGATTAATTTGTCTATATGCAGGCCACGAGACGACTATTTCCCACAGGATTTTACAAAAACGGCTTTCTGTTGACTTGCAAATGAATATTTTAAAGCTGGATTGATGATTAATTTGTCTATATGCAGGCCACGAGACGACTATTTCCCACAGGATTTTACAAAAACAGCTTTCTGTTGACTTGCAAATGAATATTTTAAAGCTGGATTGATGATTAATTTGTCTATATGCAGGCCAAGAAGAGGACTTTTTTGAAAATTTACAAGAATGACCGCTTCGGTTAACGAGCCAATCATGGCTCGGTTACCAAGCCAGCCATTCTCGAGGTAAATTAAAAAAAAAAGAGTCTTCTCTTGGCCCGCAGATGGACATTCCTCATGACAACTGCAGAGACGGTTTTCCCCAACTTGACCATTAAATGGTTAATGTGACACAAGAGTAGTCAGACAAATATTCACAAAATCATCTATAGTGAATCTTTATCCTAGAATATGTCCCTGACACTGACCAGATAACAGGACACTGACCAGATAACAGGAGGTCGACAAAGGTCATATGAACATTTATTTCAGGTCATTAACATCATTAATTCCTTAATGGTTCAGCTTTGGTCAAAAAATTCAAAAACTGTATCCTATATTAACGTCCAGTTGGAGAGCAAGAAGACTATTTTTAAAAAAGCTATCGAACAGTCGAACTAGCTGTAAATTGTCAAAAATAGTATACTCTTGGTCTGTAAATGGACATCCAATAAGCAAATACATCAATTATCTAGACCGCTCTTGACCACTTTAAAAGGGTTTAGCAATATTGATGTGTGTTTCATTTTGTTTCCCGTTTCTGTCTTCATATTTACAATTCTCTATGTGCATGCATGTGTGTGTGTGTGTGCATGAGCATGAATGCATTCATGTGTGCGTGCGTGGGTATGTATGTACTAGGGCTACAACGATTCATCGCGTACAGCGATACTTTTCACGTATCACAATACGTGATACACTTTTACAAGAATAGTGATACATGTAAAAAGAATTTCATAGTTTGATTTGTGTTTAAAAGTTAGTAAAAGAGTCTAGATGCATGATTTTAATGTGTAGGTTTCCTATTACTGCGAGTACCAATCCCAACCAATCCAGTACTAGGTGCTATAAATGGCATAACACTAGTTATACAGATGCTAATAGTCAGGAAATATAACATCAATATGGATTTATTTATTTAAAACGCATACATCATTCATGTACATGTATATAGTTATATCTATCATCGCAACCCTAGTACGTACATGTATATATTCATGTATGTACATATGTGTGCGTGTGCGTGCATGGGGGTGTGTGCGCATGTGAAGCAAAACTAAACAATATGGCACAGTTACTTGAACTAAGTTGAACAATAATCTGCTGTGCAAACATTTTCGTCAAATTAGTTTAAAACAATTTTATACATATTTCTATCAAATGTCCACTGGTTCTTGAACCACATACAGATGCACTAGGCACCTAATCTGTATCGAACCTGACATGAAATTATCATTTCGACGCACATACCGTATAAGACAACCGTTTGATTTTTAGAAAATAATTTGACATGAAGCGGTTCTTCCCTTAGGCAAGAACCGCTTCCGATCGAATTAATTTCTAAATATTCATGAATATCATTTTCAAAACATTTTCAAAATGTTTTAGATGGGTTTAATACTTAGCTATGTTCTAAGTCCAGCTGACTCGAAATGAATAGCAAGGGCCTTAGGTTACGCCCTAACACTGATGGTAAAATAATGCACAAACAAAAATCTTTAAAATTAGTGAGCCTAAATTAAAGTCCCGCAATCATAGTTGAAATGAAGCAAAGCTATTTTTGTAACAAAATATTACTGAAATTGTGTAGTTTTATAAACAAATGTGCCACACTATAGTTGTCACTTCGGCAGCTTTTGCACAAAATGTCAAAAAATTGACAGAGAGACAGACAGACTTAGAACAGCTCAGTCCTTTAACCCTTGGACTTTTTCAATTTCAATTTTCTAAATAGAAAATGTCCATTTACAGAATAAGAGAAGACTATTTTTGAAAATTTTCCCCTGGAATGACTGGCTCCTTCACAAAGGACCCCTTTAACATTGACATTAGCCAAAAATGACTTCTGCAGTCGTCTTGAGAAATGTCCATTTGCAGACCAAGAGAAGACTATTTTTGAAAATTTACCACTGGAATGACTGGCTCGGTTATCGAGCCAGTCATTCCAGTGGTAACTTTTCAAAAATAGCCTTCTCTTGGTCTGCAAATGGACATTTCCCAAGATCACTCCAGAAGTCGTTTTTGGTTGATATGAGTGTTAAAGGGCTAAATTGCATCCAGATTACAACGTAGAGGGTTTACCCAAAATAATGAATGCGGCCAAATTAGGTGACTCGAAAAATTTTGAATTTAGTACATGTATATATCATTGAAAATATTTCCACGAAGCTGCAACCCCTGGTGGATTAAAAGCTTAAAATACTGCAATTTAGTAATAATTTGTGAAAAAAATCTAAATATTTATCTAAAAACTTGATCTGTTGGTCATTAATAGTGCATGTACTACATAGTTTGGTTCGTACATTCCTCTCTTTTAAATAGGGTGCGCGCGAAATTAGGCACATCTAAAGCCCTGATCAACCAATCAACAAAGTCTGTTCAAACAATGTACATTCATATTAGGCTTGTGCGAGCGATTATTGTGTTGAGTGATCGCGATCGATTATTAAAATATAATCGTGATTACTCGATCAATCAGCTTGGATACAAATTACCAAGACATAGCAACAAAAGAATATCAATGACGAAAATTCCAATGTTGTTTTAAAAGATCCATTTGCAGGGCAAGAGAAGACTATTTTTGAAAATGTATCACTGGGATGCCTGGCTCGATTCTCGAGCCAGGCATTCCAGTAATACATTTTCAAAAATAGTCTTCTCTTGGCCTGCAAATGGACATACATTTAATAAGAAAAATTTAATTTTTCATGACCGATCGCATTAAAAAGTAATTGAAAGTTAGATTTTGAAATATTTTATGCACTAAAAAATATTCACGATTATTCGATTATTTAATTTTTAATCATATAAATTCATAGTTTTAAAACAATCACGATTTTCGATTTAATCACGCAAGCCCAATTTATGTTACCCTTTTAAGCCTTGAACTTGTTCAAGAAAATTTCAATTTTTTTCAAAGAAAATGTTAATTTGCAGATCAAGTAGACAGCTTTTGAAAGTTGAGCATTGGAATGACTAGCTCGGTTATCGAGCCAGTCATTGCAGCGGTAAATTTTCAAAAATAGTCTTCTCTTGGTCTGCAAATGGATATTTCTAAAGACCACTGAAGAAGTCATTTTTGGCTGATATGAGTGTTAGAGGATTAAAGCTGGTGGGTCATAAAACAGTAACTGGCTTTCAAAATAACACCCGTACTCATTACTCAAGCAAAATCAGTTCAGGAACAGAGGCGAGCAGAGACGGTAAACCCTCACTGCCTTCCTGGTTCTGTCACATTGTACCGCTTATTTTTGAATTTCCATATCTTTCATATCATGACGAAAACTTGTGGAATCCTTGTGTATGGTCAAGTGTTTCTCATGGCATCTAAATTTTGGATGTTCCAGGGATCCCACACCCTGAAATCTTGGGGTCCCAAAACTCATATTAGGATTTCCCAAGCAGTAGTATCTCCTCATCCATGCTACAATTAGAGGGTAGCATGGGACCAATGACTATGAATTATGTATGGCACATGCTAGATTTTGTACGTATTTGTATGCAAAAGCCTATAAAACTACTTAGTACTTAACAATCATACAAGATTTTTAAGGGTCCCATGGGACCCACTGTCATTACTTTGGGGGGGGGGGGGTGGTGGCAGGCTAAATTTTGGAGGTATACACCCTCAAAAGGACCCCTATGAGAATCACTGGTATGGTCCATGCTTCATTACAACTTAGATATATTAAAGTTACCATGTTTTTAAAACAAAAACACAAACGTGTTCATTAGTAAATGTTCAGTTGAATAATTTGAACATAATTGGATTATGAGACATTGCTGCTACCTTTATAGGCAAACCAATTATGTTCAAATTATCCACCAGCACACATTTCTTTTTGTTTTGCAAACATGTTCAGTTGTCTCAGAGCTGTACTGATTATTTTTGATTTTCAAGATTTTTTCATGTCTTGTCCCACCGTTGTGGTATCCTAGTATACGGTCCCTGTATTTCTTGTGTTGAAATTTGAACCATATGGTGGTACATGCAGTTACGGAGATATACATAGATCCAAAATTTGATCCGATCGGGATACAGGATTTTTTGAAATCCTGATCATGGCTAGTCAGGAAATTTGGGAATTTACTATACATAGAAGTTCTTATGGCGTGTAAAATTTCGAGCCTAAATCAGATTTATAAACTGATTACATGCAGCTCCAGACGGATGGGCAGATGCTATATGCAGCTCCAGACGGATGGGCAGATGCTACATGCAGCTCCAGATGGATGGGCAGAAGTTACATGCAACTATGAATGGGTGGGCGGATGCACACAAGCAAACACCAAACCGAATGCAATACCCTCTTTCCCTGACTGGGTGAGAGTAATAATACAAGATCCTAACTCAGTACTATAGCCACAAAAATTTACTGCTAAAACATTATCTCTACAGTAACGCCCATACATTCCAAAATAAAACACTAAACATGTTAGTTAAATTTGAACACGATGTAAGAAATGTTCTGTTGAATATTTTGAACATAATTTGATTGGAAGCCATTGCTGCCTCTGGCAACAATGGCTTCCAATCAAATTAGGTTTCAAAATATTCAAACGCATGTTCTTTTATTTTGGACAGATTTCAAGTTATTTCTGAGCTTTACTGCAGGACTATGAGAATTTACTGGTCGTTAGCCCTAGTGACCCACATCCACCCACGTTAACTTCATCCCAGTCAGTGGCAGTCAGTGGCAGTCCCTCTTCATAACATAAAATTAGGACTCTGATCTTTCGCCTACATGCTGTAACATTCAAGTACCATCATAAGTTTACAGGTGAACTCTTGAGCAGGTTAAGTTTTAACATGTACAATACGCATTTCATCGCAAGAAACATTGTGTTCTTTGATGTTATCGTCAATGACTCCTTTAAAAGACACAGTAACCTCCCTTTCTGATAGACATGTCGATCGCCATTATCGAATCACATTTCTTCCATCATCATGGTGATAAGGATTTGTTGAACATGTCATTGTTATCTTGTTTTGTTGTAATTGTTCTTTTGATCTCCGGAAGCAATCCAAAATCACCGATTAAAACTTATCCTGTAATCGTACCGAGGCAGTGCTATTAATTATGACGTTTGTTACCCAGATATCAGCACCAGCACATCATAGCATTATCTCCCTTTCTAAGTAGAACGCAAATACGTCATGCAGTTGTACTCCTTTATGATGTTATTGTCTAAAATTATCTCCGATAGCGATGTAATCGATGAGTTAAAATATGTTATTAATTTGTTGTAACAGAATTATCTCCCTTGATGTGATTGTCTTTGCAACAACACAGTTACTGCCCTTGTCTTTATAGCAATATTTGGTTTTAATCTCAAGATAGTTGTAACGGTTGTTTATTTACATTTACGTAGCGCTTAAACGATGTAACGTCAATAATTAATATTCACGATGTTGTAATCTACAAAGTAACTTATTAATAATAGTTTATCATTACGAGTCTGTTGTATAAATGATCTCCACCTGGAAGATATTACTATTGATGATGTCATTAACTCCTGTGATGTAATTGTTCATGTGCAGACACAGTAACCTCCCTTGTTCGTGTCGTGATGTTGCAATGGATTAGCATCGGAAAGTTATTTTTGTTCGATTTCTAAAATCCAATCTATACAAAACAAAAATTATCTCCGTTTGATGTAGTCACGAGTACACATGATGACTGTCTATTTTTGTTCTGTACCGCAGTTGTCTCCCCTTGCATTTCAAGACATACTCGAGCACGGTAGGCCCGGTGAGCCCATTTCAACGAGAACTCGATCCAGCCACTGAAGCGGCCCATTCAGATGGATTTCAATCCAGCATGGCGTACTCGTCACGGTTTGACGTCTGAAAATGAAAGCAGAAAAATAGAATATTAGGGATCACTAGAAAGTAGGCACCAAAGACAGGTGGTTGCCAAAGACAGGTGGTCACAAAGGACAGGTGGTCATTAAAGGGGTATCAGCATTAAAGATAAGTGGTCACCAAAGACAGTTGATCAGAGGTGGCGGCTTGGTGTAGTGGCTAGCACTCAGGACTACTTAACCAGAGAACCCAGTTCGTGCCTGAGTCATGCATTATCTCGCCATCATTGGAAACTTGGGTAATCTCCTTCGCTCCTTGCCCCTCTCCACCCAGGAGTATAAATGGGTACCAGTGTAAAAGCTGGGGAAGTTACCAATAATAGACCGAAATAAAACCAGCCTAGATATCAATATCGTGAATGGGAGCTGGAATCGAGGACTCAATACATGCCACTCAAACCAATAACTTCTAAGACAGGTGGTCGACTGGTCGTCAAAGATTGTGGTCACTAAAGACAGGTGGTCGGCAAAGATTGCGGTCACTAAAGACTAGAGGTGGGAGGTATTATCAATACGTAGTTGTATCGCAATACAATGCCATTAATAATACGTATTGCGATACATTCCTCCCAAACCGATACGTATCGCCTCAAGCAGATGCAGTGAAGCCACAAGTTTGTGAAAAGAGTTCTCCGTTCAAAAAGCATCGATCAGATGGTTACCATAAATCTATGTTAAAGGAAAATTAAACTAATATATTGATTCTTAAGTCATCTTCTTCATAGGAGTGAATCACTTGTTGTGGACCGCAATTAGTGCATTCATTTCTTGGTCCTTCCACCATCAGGTCTTGATAAAGATAAAGAATAAATGCACTGATTGCTCTATCCATGACGCGTGCTTTTCTTTTATGAGGAGGAATAGAAATTAAATTATAACTAATGGCCAGAATGTTTTCTTCAAAGTGAACAATATATCATGATACGCGCATTGTGATACAATCTTCCTGTATCGTGTATACAATAATGTTCACAGTACCCACCCCTACTAAAGACACGTGGTCACTAAAGACAGGTGGTCACTAAAGACAGGTGGTCGCCAAAGATTGTGGTCACTAAAGACAGGTGGTCACCAAAGACAGGTGGTCGCCAAAGATTGTGGTCACTAAAGAAAGGTGGTCACCAAAGACAGGTCATCAAAGATTGTGGTCACTAAAGACAGGTGGTTGCCAAAGATTGTGGTCACTAAAGACAGGTGGTCGCCAAAGATTGTGGTCACTAAAGCCAGGTGGTCACCAAAGAGTGTGGTCACTAGAGACAGGTGGTCACCAGACACAGGTGGTCGTCAAAGATTGTGGTCAAGACAGGTGGTCGAAATGATTGTGGTCACTAAAGACAGGTGGTCACCAAAGATTGTGGTCAATAGACAGGTGGTCGCCAAAGATTGTGGTCAATAAAGACATGTGGTCGCCAAAGATTGTGGTCAATAAAGACAGGTTATCTGTTAATGTAGAAAAATGGTTTTACCAGACAGTGACTTTGACCTTTTGACCCATGGTCATTGTGCCATGCCTTCTCATATCAGGGATGCGTGTGTCAATATCTTGGTGACATAAGATTAATTTAACATGAGATATGAACCGCTAAGTTGAGATAAACACAAAATGCTAATGTTGATAAAAAAATAACCCAAATTTTTATCATGGAGGCAGTGACCTTGACCTTTTGACCCCAAAGTCACTGACTGTGTCATGGCTTCCCTTACTAGAGAAGCAGATGACTAAGGGCCATTAAAGTTTGTTCAAGGGTGCAGTATGATTAACTCAACAGCTAAGAATGTCGACACAAATTCGACGCTGACGCTGCCATCAATGTCGCCGCCTGACAATGCAGAGAGCACTACACGATAGCGTTTTACTTTGTAAAGTTTAGCTAAAAGTAGTCATTTTTTGGCTAGTAAACAGATATTTACTTGAGGAAATTTCAATTTTCTTGACCGACTGTGAGCATTAACCAGTCTTGTGCTAACTTAACCCTTTAATGGTCAAGTTGGTAAAAAAAACAACCAACCTCTGCAGTGGGCATTTCTCGGCAAAGAGAAGAATCTTTGTGAAAATTTAACATTGGGATGACTGGTTCTGTAACCGAGCCAGTCATTCCAGTGGTAAATTTTCAAAAATACTCTTCTTGGTCTGCAATTGGACAACGGCTAAGCAGAAATTTGAATTATCGTGACCATTTCACTTTTGATGAATGTCCATTTGAAGGATAACAGAAATCAATTTTTTGTTTGTAAATTTTCGTTAAAATTTACAAAAATAATCTTTTGGGCTGCAAAATCAAAATTTCCTTGAAAAGTATTGGCAATTAAATGGTTAATTGAAATAAATAGTATTTTGAGTTCTTTAATGCGCCGTTGACACAAGAGGAGTTAGGGGGACAAAGAAGAACCATCATAAACAGTAGGGCTCAGAAATAACTTAGAATATTGACAAAACAAAATAAAACACGGTTTTAAAACACTGTTGAATATTTTGAACATAATCGGATTGGAAGACATTGCTGCCTAAGGCAGCAATGTCTTCTAATCCGATTATGTTCAAAATATTCAACAGAATACTTCTTACTGTGTACGTAACATGTTTCTGTCTTCGTTTTGGAAACATGTCTACTAATTTATGTACTGTATTATACATGTGCCTAAATGAGAGGTGGTCACAAAGGCACACTGAAATGTAAAGCGAAGAGAAAATAACCAAATGAACAGATAAGTAAACTAGGACAGCAGTGGTAAATTTTCAAAATATCATCTACCTGGAAAGGATAATTTTTTAGTTCTAATGCAGAGTTCTCTCCCCTGGATCAAAGAGCGGGATAGATTGAGGGACGAGATTTAATTAATTTTATTGATGCATAAAGATCAGGGCGTATTTAACCCTTTAACTCTCATATCAGCCAAAAAACGGCTTCTGCAGTGGTCATGAGAAATGTCTATTTGCAGACCAAGAGAAGACTATTTTTGAAAATTTACCACTGGGAGGACTGGCTCAATAACTGAACCAGTGATTTCAGTGGAAAGTTTTCAAAAATAGTCTTCGAGATCTTGGTCCGCAAATTGAAATTTTCTTCAACAAAAATTTGAGTCTTAACCCTCACATGTATTCAAATCTCAATCTTCTCAGAGCAATTTGCGAAGAATTTTCTTGAAAATTTATCACTGAAATAACTGGCTACAAGATATTCTCCTGATCTGGAAATGGACATTTCTCGTGACCACTGCATTTAGGTTTTTGGCTAGATTGGATGTTAAAGGGTTAATCGGCCGAGTCTTTCTTTAACCCTTTAACGTTGATATTTGGCCCAAACAATTGAAATATGCTTATTTAATGCTCATTTGCTGGCCAAGAGAAGACTATTTCCGAGGCTTAACACATTAAGCCTTGAATTTGATCAAGAAAATTTTAATTTTCTCATAAAAACTGTCACTCTGCAGACCAAGAGAACATTTTTGAAAATTTACCACTGGATTAGCTGGCTCGGTTATCGAGCCAGTCATTCCAGTGGTAAATTTTCAAAAATAGTCTTCTCTTGGTCTGCAAATGGGCATTTCTCAAGACCACTGTAGAAGTCGTTTTTAGCTGATATGAGGGTTAAAGCACACAGCTGTCTAGTGTACTAAAGCGTTGGTAGAGCGTCAGTGTCACTCCCTCACCAAGGTAACCATCGCTAAAAAATGGCCTTATCCACCCACTATTTATTGCTCTGGTACACTACACCTCAGTAGTTGTCTCCCTTGACACACACAACTCTAACCCCTTCACGACGAAGCCGGCCAAAGACGGTTTCTGTAGTGGTCTTGGGGAATGTCCATTTGCAGGCCAAGTGAAGAATATTTTTGAAAATTTACCACTGGAATGACTGGCTCGGTAACCGAGCCAGTCATTCCCGTGGTAAATTTTCAAATATAGTTTTCTCATGGCCTGCAAATGGACACACAATAAGCAAAATATTTGAACTTTCTTGACCAAAATTTGACCATGACAGGTTTAAGAGCTAGTACCTGTACTCTGCTCCCCATCCCTTGACAAAACTCATCCGTATCGTGCACATCCGCGTTAATTGGTAGACGGACTCGAATCCCTGATTTACAGACTGCGCTAACAACGCAGCAAACTCCTGATTGTTGAAGATCTTTAGGTTACAGCCTGTTGAGAGAGGGAGAGAGACGTGAAAACATTAGACCACAATTCCACATTGGTGTTTTATAGGACCTGTATATACAGCAATGCTCATAAATAAGCTAAAATGATTTTAAAAAAATACACAGGAACATATTAGTTAGCAAGAAGTGTACTGTTGAATATTTTGAACATAATTGGATTGGACGACATTGTTACCTAAGGCAACAATATCTTCCAATCTATTTATGTTCAAAATATTCAACAGTACATTTTATTTTGTTTTGTTAACATTTTACATTATTTCTGACCTGTACTGTACTTCAAGTTTAAACCCCTATAACTCTGAAGTTAAAAATTTTAAATTTTAAAATTGAATTAAAAGATGAACTCGTGTTCATTTTTCAACAAATTTGGTTGAAGATGTTGCTGTCGTTAGACAGCAACATTGTCCACCAAAATTGTTGAAAAATGTACACCAGTTTCTTCGTTATTGACACAGTAAAAGATTAAATATTGACATCAGAGTGGTCAGGGTTAATAATCTCCATTAAAAGAATGGAACATGTAACCTTTTAACAACTCTTGCGTCAACTTAACCCTTTATGGTCAAACTCACCAAAAATAAAATTGTTCATGGGCCTTCAGACATGGCTATTTGAAAGGCCTAGGGAAGAGTATTTGTTAATATTTACCACTAGAATGAGTAAATTTTCAAAAATACTATTCTCTCAGTCTGCAGATAGACACTGGCTAAGTATAAACTAACTTTTCTTACCATTACCCCTTTAATAATTAAGCCGGCAGAAAAAAATTCAGTGGTAAATTTATGAAAATAGTCTTCTAAATCATCAAATGTTTAATTGATATATCAAGTAGAATTTTGAGCACTTTGAGGCGCTGTTGACACGAGAGGGGTTAATTACTCTTTGTTTACTGATTGTTCATTTGCAATAGGCTCAAAGTTTGGCGTAACCCAACCAAATGTTGGTTACACAAAACATAAAATATACGGTACTGAACAAAAATTAAGCTACGTTAATTAAAACGAGGTCTTAATTTTACTTTTAGTTGGACAAATAGTCAAACTCCTGTTGTTCAGTCAGAAGCTTTTTGTACGATAAACATTGAAAAATTGCCCTGTAATCCATCAGGAATGTTATTTCGCTCTACATATTAATCTCCGAAATAAAATATTAAGTAACCAACCAATCAAATTACACAACTGAGTGATACATGTACATAACACGACTATTGGTCACGTGAAAAATACACCTGTAACCTATTATTAGGCATCACAGATGTTCTATGACCTGTTTGCAAGCCAAGAGAAAACGGCAGCAGTCAATGATGAATGGAGGGAAAGGGTCTGGGAGGGAAAGGGTCTGGGAGGGAGTACTAGATGGCCAGGGATGTGTTAGATGGTCGTGGAGGAGGAGGAGCAAGGGGGGGGGGGGGGTGTTCAGATGGTCTGGGAGGGTGTGTCAGATTTCCAGCTAGCTCCGCAGGTAGGACAATCTCAAATTCTCAAACTATATTGCCTTTAATGTGACAATTACGATCGTTTTGAAAACAAGTTGTTGTAAGCCGTCGCTGTCAAGACAAGACAGCAAGAAAAATGTTACAGCAATATTGTCTCCAAAATTACGCAAGGCTCTCATCTCATAGCTATAACAATCACCTGTTAAACATCAACGTGTTAGGTGTTAACTAAATTATAGATAATTCCGAGACATGTTTGACATTTTCCTTATAAAGACGTAACATTATATAAATGTCAGGATAATCAAAAACGCGGTCCAAGTCTAGCAACCTTTAATTTGTCCAAGATTTTATAAATTCTACAATAATCTGATCAGGCCACAGTCCATCCGCCCATGTACTCGCGTAGCCGTGGTTTATTACGCTCTCACTAAATTACTGCTCATGAACAGACTGATTTTGACATTTAATAGGTATATGAAGATCACAGATAATTATACATTACTTATCGTGAGCATGATGTTATGGCAAATAACAAGCTCCACATGGTCGGACAGTGAGAATTACCTCAAACTACATTCTTACGAAATGGAGGTATAGTTCAACTCTTAAACGTCAAAATTTTGTCAAGAATATTTCCTTATTGAATATCCATTGGTAGGCCATGAGAACTGTTTTTGAGGATTTACTACTGGAATGACTGGCTCGGTTACCGAGCCAGTTATTCCTGTGGTAAATTTTCAAAAATAGTCTTCACTTTGCCAGCAAATGGGCATGCAAAATGAGCACTGTTTGAGGTCGGTTATGGCCGGATTCAGCATGAAAGGGTTAACAACATATTATATATTAAATGGTAAATTGACCATTTTTAAAAGCAAAATAATTTGTATGTACAAGCAATTCGAAATCAAAAGGGCGTCGACATCGGTAAAACAACTCACATGGCGGTATCTTACAAACAGTTGCCGGATGCCATCCATAACGCTGGTTACAGTTTGGACTCTGGACAAAGACGGCATTCTCACTGAGGCACTCGGCGAATACCTCACCACCGATGTAATACAGACGGACACCTTTACCTGCAAAACAAAATAGACCTATGATTAGGGACAGACCTACCCACTCGCTAATTCACTCTTCAGAAGAATACAGGCATCTATCGCTAGCTATGGCCTACACATTTCTAGCTATGGCCCGCCCATTTCTAGCTAGGCCTCGCTCATTTCTTGCCACCGCATTGCATCTGTTGGGATCGGTTTTTATATCTGAACCCTGAATTCCAAAAATCCCATTTTCAAGATACATATAATTATTTTGGCAAGCTGTGGAATACTTTGAAACTAATTTGACTGGGTGCTGTTGCAAAATATTTTCAAGATATTCAGCATATGTTTATTAAATTGTAAATCCTTCAAAGACATACAATTCGTACTTCCAATCCAATTATGTTCCAAATATTCGACCGATATATTTTATTTTGCTTGGAAAACATGTTTAAGTTATTTCTGAGCAGCATTGTGCTTACCAATATGTCGTCGTGTCATCTCTACCTGCTGTGTTCTATTGATGTTTGAGAGGAGACCTAAGCAGAAACGCTCAGAGTTTGACGGATCCGTGAAGCCATCGACTGTTAGCGATGGTTGAGATGCATGAAATGTTTCGCCGACGCGTGTGTTGAGTTCATAGTACGCAATTGAGCACCAGAACCGTGGTTCTTTGTAAGTTACAGGCTGGACATCTACAACACACAATAACACGATTAACAGCGAATTGAAAACACAACTGGCAGCAGTAGTGTTGGGAATTGGTACTATTTTTGTGAACGATGATTGGTTTTATATACTCACTGATGATCAATTAATGATTGATCATAACGGTTTATAATTTTAGTAATAGTAATTGCATTACCTGAATTATTTTGACAATAATTTTACTGAATGTTGTTGCTGTCATTAATAGCAATAACTTTCACGCAAATTATTGTCAAAATATATATAAAAGCTTTCTCTAATTTTCTTCTGGAAGTTGACACAGTTGCGCTGAACAGTATTGAAATGTAGGCCATCGAATGTACTGCCGTGAATAGTATGCCCTATGTACATGCTTATGCTTCCAGAACTGGAGGACAAATGACTATTTGCACGTGCAAGCAGGTTGGTTTTGTTTGAGAAATCCTGGCTTGTGTAGACAATAGACTAAACGAATATGGCGTCCAATAGTTACAACGATTATGGAGTCAGGGCATTGCATGCTGGGTAGCATTGCACACCGGGTAGCATTGTATGCTGGGTAAATTGAACGGGCATCTCATATCTTGTGTAAAAGTGTCTATATTTAATGGAACATGAGAGCTTTAATATAAAAATATATAAAGGGCCACAAGATGGTGGTTCTTTATGACCACATGTCTTAAAGAGCCACTATTACTTGGTGCAAAAATGCAGGTGGTTCTGTAAGCAGGTTCGACTGATATGTCCTATTTCTTACCCATGGATGGACTTGGTGATAAATCTGCACCATCTAAAATAAAGAAGTTAAAATTAAATTAATTTTTATAACTTTCTTTATTGTAGCAATATTAATTCTTTCATCACTGAAATATTACCCATAATTCATTGGTGATGTCATCTAGCATGAAATAACATCTCAATTTCAGAACAACGATATAGGTAAGCGGTTGAATATTTTTGAAAATAATTCGACTGGAAGTTGAAATTATCAAAATAGTCATTGAATATTTAAACGAATACTTATTCATTTACCATAATGGATTTCAAAACCTTTTAATCGTCAGGCCAGACAAAAATAATTGGCCTTTGTAGTGATCATGAGGGATGTCTATTTTCAGGACAAGAGCAGACAATTTTTGAAATTTTACAGCTGAAATGACTCATCAGTGGTAAATTTTCTAAAAAAATATTTTGGCTGCGAATGGACATTCCCTAAGCAAATGGTTTGATTTTCTTGACAAAGCCTGACCCTTAAGGGTTAGCTAAAGCTGAATGATGATGATGGCCAGTGACTGTGTTCTGCAGCTGAAGAGTGAAGATTTCTCTCAGCTGCAATCAGTTTGTCTTCAACTTTCTCCACTGTATCTTGTCCACTGTGACCATTCTGAGCTTGTTTAGGTTCTTTCTCATCTTTAGTTGTCCGAGACTATGTTCTTTAAATCTATAACACTCATATCAGCCAAAATAAACGAAATCACAGATTTTTTTTTCACGAGAGAGTTGATACTTACCTCTCTAACACTCTTTGATATTTCCAATAAACACTCAGATTAAAAAACATTAGGTGCCCCTATAGGGCAGGTAGTCAGATGACAGTCCGGCGGATGCCAGCCCAACCTCGCGCATGCGCAGACTAGCACTTCCTCTGACTAATTTATTGGCTGACGCTATGCAACTTTAAGAAAGCCTGAAGACCGAGCCTCTGTGGTGCGGAGAGGCCGGGTCCGTGCTAGGGAGGTAAGTATCAACTCTCTCGTGAAAAAAGAAATCCGTGATTTCGTTTATTTCACTTCAAGAGTATACTTACCTTCCTAGCACTCTTTGATATTGCCAGAATTCGTCAGAGAATTTGGCGGGAGGGAGGCGAGGTCAAAAGACCAGCTCTTCACTATGCGCTTTTTTTGAAAACACAACCAGGGATAGATTTGAACATCGGATAACACAACCGATGGCTGAGAGAAGACCATATGTCATATGCGCTCCCGCCCCACCACACACCCCCCCTCCACACACCTTTTTTCTTGGGAGGAAGACAGAATGACCTCAATGTCCAATATGCTCTCTACGTACACATGCCATGTACTATAGGACATTAAACGAAAAGGCTCCATTTTCGTGTACTCTCAAGAATGAACCACATAAAACACGTACCATGACCATATTAATAACGAAGGGTCACATGACAACACAAGTATCAATGAACAACACATAAACAAGACTGACGTTGTGAAATGTTAGCTGCTGTCATCATCTTCCAATTGCTGAAGGCTGATGCAGTCCAGGTAAGTGGTTGTTACCATTGATAAATTGTGAAATATGTAGAAAATGACAACCTCATCAAAATATGTACACATAAATTATTTTTTCAAAATCGATAAGGGGAGAGGATTCGATGTGTCACGGAGGTAATGGTGAGTGAAACTTGACTCACAGTGCCACTGGGCTACTGACATAATGTCATCCACAAGAACCCCATTAAACAGGGCAGTGGAAGCCACTATGCCGTGAACACTGTGAGCCTTAGCTAAGTCAACTTGTTTACCTGTGGCGGATTTATGACAAAACTGAATACATTCTACAATCTGCCTGGAAATGGTGTCCTTAGACGCCCAGCCATGGGGTTCAATATATGACAACCATAACGTTGTTGGGTCCGTCCGCCATTCCTGAGAATGCTGTTTGTACCGGTTTAATGTGTTGACTGGATACCATTCTTTTGAAGTACAGTAGGATCATGTCTAGTCAAAGCAGGGAAAAATATGGGTTGACCTGCATATTTCAGACTGGTTTTTAGCCATGAAATTTATCCTAGGTAGAAGCTTAAGGACTTCCCCTGTAACCACGTAACGGTCTGCTTAGGCTGATAAGGCACGAATTTCGCTTCTACAACTTGCCGAGGCCGCAGCAATTAAAAATACAGTTTTAAGAGTTAACATTTTCATAGAAATGGAACTTAGTGGTTCAAATGGCTTATCCGCTAGTACCTGAAGCACTAGAGACAAATGAATCAATGGGGGATTCCTTGGTCTTAGATTGCGCATGCCCTTAATTAAAGTATTTTATGTACTTACTTCATCACTTCCCCTATTAGCCAAGCAAGGGATAACTGACATTAAAGCTGAGTTATAGCCAGCCATAGAGTTAGGCTTGAGGCTATAGGCATCATACAGGTGACAGAAGAAGTCGGCTACTACCTGAATAGATGAATCCATTGGAATAATACATCTTTTTGAGAACCATTCTGCAAATCTGTTGATTGTATAATTATATGCTCTGGAGGTTGACCCCCTTCTGGCTTTTGCCATGAACATGTCTGCTTGCTCAGAAAAACCCTCCTTAGTTCTCGATTCCTTGACAACATTCACGCAGTCAATCTGAACATTGACGGATAGTTGTGAAGGGCCTTACCCTGAAAGATAATATTGTCCATCAGAGGCAAAGGAACTGGATTGCAGACTAGAAGGTCCAGCAGATCTGTATAACATGATCGGCTTGGCCAATTTGAGGCGATCAGATGCGCTTGGCACTCCTGACTGATTTTCTGAAGAAATTTTGGAATCAGGATTGCTGAAGGGAATGCGTATGCATACATTCCCCCCGCCCAGCTGATAGCTAACGCATCTGTTGCGATAACTCTCGGACCTGGAATCGGAGAGACATACGTCGTCATCTTCGCATTCTTCTTCGTTGCAAATAAATCTATGTTGGGTTTCCCCCCAGTGGTTGAAGAGACGATCCGCCACACATTGATTTAGTTGCCATTCCGTAGGTAAAACACTCGTCCTTCAGCTCAATGAGTCTGCTAGCAGATTTAACCATCCCGGAATATGAACTGCTTTCAAGGTGATCCTCTGATCCCGGAACCAGCAAAGCAATTTCTAAGTCATCATACAGAGACTGGGTGGCTTCGTTCTGGCCTGGCGGTTTATGTAAGTCACTACTGTTGAGAACTAGAACAATCTTGCCCTGAACTTTCTCTATGAAATGTTCCAGACCCAGGACTACTGCTCGTAATTCCAGTAGAGTGATATGTTCTTGTGACTGATCCAGATTCCAAAGCCCTGATACTGTGGCTTCTTCCAGGCAAGGTCCCAACCCTTCCATCGATGCATCTGTATGCATCAATAACTGAGGGTGGCGAGGGGTTAGCATCACCCCCGCCAGGAGATTCTCTGTCTTCATCCACCACTGAAGGCGATGAATAAGAGGCTTCAACACTGACATGTTCGAGTCCAGTGATCCTGTACTCTGGGTCCACTGAGTCATGAGAAATAACTGGATAGGCCGCCTGCATACGGCTGCCTGAGGAATGACTGGTTCCAGAGAAACCATCAACCCCAGCATTCTCAAGTAACCCTGTGCCAGGACATGACGACTGTTAAACACTGACTGTATTAATGAGATGAGTACTTGCACCCTCTCCTGAGTAGGATACATATATTCTATCTCTAGATCGAAGAACATTCTCAGGTAAACAAACTTCTGGAATGGAGTCAGCTCTGATTTTTGAAAGTTGATTACCCAGCCTAATTCTGTGAGAGTTTTCAAAACTATCTCCAGATTTGCTGATAGACTTTCCTGATTGTGTGTTTTAAAAGCCAGTCGTCTATGTACGTGTGGATTGCTATGCTTCTCCTGTGGAGGTATGCTGTTATAGCAAGAACCACCCTGGTGAAGACCTGAGGAGCCGCTGAAATTCCAAAGGGTAAAACCCTGAATTGCCACTGTCGGCCCTGGAATGCGAACCTCAGGAAGCGACGAAAACTACTTGCCATTGGAATGTGGAAATAAGCATCCTTCAGGTCTATTGATGACGTCCACATTCCTTTCTCCAACCCTGCCAACACTGTTTTCACTGTCTACATTTTGAAACTCGGTGTGTCTATGAAATTGTTCAATGGCTTGAGGTTGAGAATTGGTCTCCAATCTCCAGTGCTCTTTGTCACTAGGAACACGGTTGCATAGAAGCCCGGGCATTTTTGTGCCGGTTGAATTGCTCCTTTTAGTATGAGGGAATTTATTTCCTCCTCTATACACAACCATTGATCTGGATCTCTTGGATTTTGAGTCCAGATTTGTACTAGAGCCAGCTGCGATGGCGGGCCTGCGATCCAGTCGGGATGATACAGCAATGCAAGAGTGGCACTGTCTCCTGGTCCAGAAGCACTGGAGGGGTTCTTACCGTGGTAACCGACCCTTCAGGTGCGCTTACCACGATCAGATCCTCGCACGCCATGGCCCGCACTGTGCGCCCCAAGGTGTGTGGGTGGCTGCCTGGCTTGCTGCTCTGGAGGAGCCTGTGGCACCCCCCCCCCCACACCGCTGGCTGAAGCGCGCATTTCCGTGGCCAGCGCTGCGCTGGTGGCTGGCCTCTGACCTGGACACCGCCACCTCAAGCCGGCAGGGGATGATACGCAGGGGGAGATGCGCGAACGACCTCTCTGCGGAGCACATCAAATTGCTCGTGCAACACACTCTGGTTATTGACCAGGGTGACTGTCTCCTGGAGGTGCTTACATCCCTCACCTCCAAAGAGACCAGGACCTGTCATAGGCATACGCAGCAGCCTATTATACGGGTCCTGGGATGGGCACAAGTTGTCCAAGGCAAACGTGCGCCGCGACCGGACACTCCTGGTCACAGACCGGGTTAAACAATCCAGAGCCAGGTTAATACCATCCTCGATGGCTCTCTGGAGTACTGTTACCAGACTAGGCTGGCGCAATGCGGATGCTGTCACTACCACCTGTAACAGCTGGGAGACGTGCGAAAGCGCTACAACAGACACCTTCGAACTCTCCTCCACATCGTGCAACGCGTATTAGCCGAACGCAGTGCTTGTGCACAGCGCTCCCGTGTCAGACCGGAAGCCTGGCCGCAGATCCTCGCCTAGCGCAGCATGGTCATCCGTGCTCGGCTTAGGCACCACACCGTACCACTGATACTCTTCAGGTCCATGCGCCTTAATGGACGTATCTACAATATGTTCCGCACGCGGCAGAGATGGCATAACGGTAGCAGTCGGTTTACCTGCCAGCCACAGGCGCTGGTCCCATTGGCTGGCTGACTGATCCACAGCAAGACCTGGCCTGACGCTTATTAGCCAATGACAAGCATCAGACCAGTCTTCCTCTGTGGCTACCTGCGAATGCTCGACCAGGCGTGGGCCTTCGTCATCCTCTTGAGCAATCGCAAATGTGTACGTGGCTGGAGGAACCGATACTCCTGGCAAGCCAGAGAAAGCATGCGGGCCCGAGAGAGCAGGCAACTAAACTGACTGGCTTGACCTGGAGCAGGCGCCGTGGTATTGCGTGGGGGAAAAATTTGCCACAGCTACACCATTGGCAACCCGAGGTAATGCTGCCCATCGGATCCAGCCTGGGCTACCTTCTGTGCCATGAATGCTACTCCTGCGTGAGTAGTCCAATGGAAAGTGTTGCCCGTGCTCCCTGCGAGGGGTGCACGTACGTCAATCTCCATGGCCACAGTGCCAGGAGAACCCAACAGATAATCCTAATCTTCCTGGCCAGATAGCTTAGTCTCCGGGTCGGCGAAGAATGCCAACCCAGACTGGCCAGGAAAGGTACCATAAGAGGTAGTGGTACCTATAGGGTGTGGATAATCCTGGGAACCCGATAAGAGGGAACCAGGCTCCAGCGACACATGTCCACGAACAACCGGCGCGGCAAGCCTGCTGCCAGTGTCCTCATAGTGGACTGCCCCCTCTAATGGGGCCACCTCTGAATCCTGGATGAAAACTGTTAAGTCCCTACAGAGTACCGACTCAGAGGTAGGGATTATCTGCTCCAGAGCATGAGAAGACGACAATAAAGGATTTGGTCCAGGAAGCATGCCACGGAGCAACTCTGGTACCAAATCCTTTATTGTCCTCTTCAGCTCTCCCATCATCTCAAGACGGAAGACCTCTATATCCATGGTGGATGAGGCCTTCCTCTTACCCTTCTTACCAAGACCCTTTTTCCTCGCTCGTCTCTTCTCCTCTAACGACTTCTCTTTGGCCTGCAATGATAGAAATTCAGACATTAGATCCCCACCCCCACTGTTGACAAATGTCACAGTTTAGCAATGGAGCACAAGGACTGCATTGAAAACATAGATGAGGGGGCGAATCTTTATTTCAGAAGCCTTTCACAAGAAGGACAACCAGGCTTCTGAAAAAGGCCAGAAGACGAAGACAATGAGAATTTTAGTTAATGAATTAGTATCTCAAAACCAAAATATAAAGAGGACTGGTGGCCATAAAGACCACTAACTAACAGATAAACCAGCATTGGACAAAACTTTATAATTGTTAATAACGGTCCAAGGTTGATTATGACGTCATAACTTCAAAAATAAGAAGTTACTCCGATTCGAAAACAACATCCAGGTATAAGGACGAATTGTATGCACAATCCAGAACATACTAACTGGAAAGGATAGTAATACAAGCTATGCAAACATCAGATAAACAATGATACATTGCCAGCAGATTTTAAAAAAATTTCTAAATAGTTTCAAGTGCCTAATATCATAACTTGAATACCTGTGTCGTTAGCATATACAAACCATCCGATCAGATGACCTGGAAGCTCCACCAATCTCTATGACCTCTTAAATCTCTCCACCATAAAGGGGATGGGAAGTGGACAAAGAGGGCAGTGAGAAGATCTTACGAGACCTCCAATTCACTGGGCATAAATTTTGATTTTATTACCTAACATGTTAGTAGGAAATGGAACCTTGGTGGAGAGAAAACAAACCCTCTGATGATTTCAATCATAAATAGATACCTGTGGACACAAACACAAAGAGAGATTAGCATTTCATAGCGCCATATAGAAATAAACCAGTTTTTTAGGAGCTTATCGCGTCTAATCCTGAGTCCCGGAAACACATTTCATTAAGACTAAAACGCTAAATTAAACAAGCATGTAGTTGAAATCACCTGATGACTTGGTCCTGGGCCCTCCTCTGGCTACTTCCCAAGCTCGGACATAATCTCAGGTGATAATAATTTCAGTGTCAACAACTAGCAGAAAACTTTTAGGAATAATTAACGCATGTGTCTCTTTGCCAATAAATTGGAAAAGAGGAAGTGCTAGTCTGCGCATGCGCGAGGTTGGGGCTGGCATCCGCCGGATTGTCATCTGACTACCTGCCCAGTAGGGAAACTTTTTTAATCCGCATGTTTATTGAGCGAAAGTCGATATTTGGAAATATCAAAGCGTGTTAGGGAGGTACGTATACTTGAAGTGAAAACAACTTCTCTTGTTCTGAAAATGTACGTTTTGCAAGACCACTGAAGAAGCAGTTTCTGACCGAATTCAGGTTAACCTTCTGGTCTATCATTGTGATAGGAGATAAACAATTTAAATCTTACTACTGAAAGAATAAAGGTCAATGTCACACAGCGGGTCTAAGAAAATAAGTAGTTATGACCTTGATGATGTAGAGTGACTGTGTTCTGCATCTGAGTGTGAAGACTTCATTCAGCTGCAATCAGTTTGTCTTCAATATTCTCCATTGTGTCTTGTGCAAGGCGAGCGTCCAAAGCACCGTTACCTTCTTTTATCTTTGTGGTCCTTGATTACATCTACTTTCTTTGAGGTCCGATCGCAAAACACTTAGCAAGTTGATGTTGTGGCATCCTTTGCATGCCTGATACCTGTTGGTACCTGCAAATTCTAGTACTTTCTGAACATGGGTATCTTCTGGAATTTGAAGAACATGTCTGAACATAGACCATCGCAGTTGCGCTACCCTCACAAGTGTCCTAAGATTCTTTACATTCTTCCTCACCTTTAGAAGATTTCATTCTTCGAGGTATGATCGCAAAACACTTAGCAAGTTGATGTTGTGGTGTCCTTTGTGTGACTGATACCTTGTTGACACCTATGACTACAAATTCTAGTGATTTCTGTGCAGACATACATGTATTCTCTGGCATTCAGCGAACATGTCCGAACATGGACCAATGCTGCTGTGCCCACCTCACAGATAGTGGCTATATGTTACACAGTTTGTGGAGTGCTGACATTGATATCACACTGTATGGCCAGCCATGAGCTGTAACGGTTCGCAGATGTCTGCAGTGACATACTGTCCATCAATTTCGTTCAAGTGCCTTTGAAGTTGCCCAGCGGTTGCAATGGCAACGCCTTATGGAAACACATGTAGCATCACATAGCTGCATCTTGACTTTCATGGGGATTTTAGAGCCACAAATCCACAACTTCCAAAATGACTGGAAGGCGATATTTTCTGTTACACAGCGAGTTCCAATGTTGCTAGAGCTGCATAGGAGAGAATGTTGCTAGAGCTGCATAGGAGAGAAGCCAAGATTCCACTCATCCTCCAGTTGTAAACGCCCTGATGGAGGGGAGGGGGCGGAGGGGGAGGGGGAGAGGTACTGTAATCATTCATTGCTGTGGTGGCGGAGATATACATTTGCAGCCTTGAGCTGATCTGAAACCGGTTGTGTATCAAGATGACCTTTTTCCTCATCGGTAGCCAACATCATCTGCATATTCAATCTCACTGTAGCTAAACAGAATCTATAATTGTCAAACATGATCAAATCAAATCAGTCAAGCTAAAAGATCCAATATTTGTTAAAGCTGGTGTATAAGTCAATCTAAACGATTCAATATTTGTTAAAGCTGAATGGTAAATCTAACTAAAATATTTGTTATTTATAGCTGGATTGCTAAGCTTAAAGATTTAATATCTGTTAAGTACTGTGACTTACCACTACTATCCAAGGTATCCCCATCTTCACTTATGTACCCAGGTGGTGGGGTATCTGAAAGAAAGGACAAATAATGGCGGTTAGTAGATAATCAACGGGACTAACAATTTACTGGCCCATGGCTGGATCTAGCATTCTATTATGGGATGGGTACAACTAGGATACGGTTTGGATGAAATGTTCCCACTAAATGGTGGTGGAATGGGTGTGTGTGTGTGTAGTGGTACGGAATCATCCCTGGAAAGATATATCTGAAAATGAGATGCTCTGAGAAGTTATTTCCCGCAACCTAGTTGATTTTTTGGCATCTCTTGCATGATACAGTATGGAACAGCTGGCATGCATGCACACACACTCCCCTGTCGCCCTACTCTTGTGGCCAATATGGTTCTGCCCCGACTCTGGTATCTTGGCCTGCATATGAGTGTACAGGTAAGTGGTTAGCGGGTTGAGCTTGTAACTCTAGGTTCACAAGTTTGCTTCCCTGCCGATCCGCCATGTTGTATCCTTGAGCAAGTCACTTAACTCTGCATTGCTCCAGTCGACCTAGCTGAAAATAGGTACCCGAGATGACATAGCTGTCTGTGTACTGTATGTGGCTGCCGGGCTTGGACTGTCAAATGAACAGGGGATCAAATGTACAGCGCTTAGAGCATGCAATCACGTGGAGTTCAGCGCAATATAAATGCACTATCTATCTATCTATCTATCTATCTCGCTACAGTATCTGAGATTTTGACATCACAGGCTCTCATATACAGTAGCAAAAATAGTGGTGAGCATAAGTTACTGAATCCAATATGCTCAATTTAAGCAAATTCTTGTGATATAAATATAGGAATATGTCTCAAAGTGATTGACATGGAAACTCTTAGGCCAGAATCTATCAATAAATAAAATATGGCATTCAGGATGAGTGGAGTATCCCTTTAATTTATCAAATAGAAATCTTTTAAGAATTTATTCTTTAATGGTCAAGACTGGTCAAGAAAATTTAAGTCTTTGTTTAGTAAAGGTCCATTTACAGGCCAAGAAGACTAATTTTGAACATTTTTCACTGGAATGACTGGCTCGGTTATCGAGCCAGTCATTCCAGTGATAAATTTTCAAAAAATAGTCTGTTCACCTGCAACTGGACATTCCACAAGATCACTGCAAAGGGCAGTTTTGGTGGGATTAACAATTAAAGGGTTTACGTGCCGGCACATCATAGTATATAAATGTATGTATCGTCCCAGGGTTAACGTGTTGCATTATGGGATACATGTGCCTTCCCAGCATACCTGGCATAGTGAATGACTCCTGTCCCGACTCTGAATCCGCCGAGTCTACTGTATCGGTAACTGTGGGCTTGATGTCATCCAGAGAGGTCCGAGAACTGAAACTGAGATTGGTACTGCTATCGCTGTTGCTGAGCAACGGTTGTCGTGGCACTAAGACTGGGGGCAGCACTAAAACACAATGTTATATATTACGTCAATAAATATGTTTTTGTTCTCTGTTAAAATATTTTGAAGCTCCATGTGTCAATCATTCTGTAAATTGTCAGTCTAATGGACCCTTTCACTTTTAGCTTTGCCCTGCCAATATCAATCTAAGCTCCACCCACACCATGTCCGTGATGGGATCGATCGCTCTCTGACAATCAATTTCCAGAAAACTATACATGTAAGCTGTTGAATATTTTGGAACTCATTTGACTGGGTGCTGTTGTTCCCAGTCAAATTAGTTTCAAAATATTCAACAGAATGTTCATTAAATAGTAGCCATACAATTCGTACAATGTACGTACGTCTCGGACTATTAAGCGTTCATCCTAAACCTCACATAGGTGATTACATGTATGAAGTCATATGACGTCATATGATGGATAGATAAACTTGGAAGGGTCCAGTGTTTCACATTTCTGCCAGAGTTGCCTATGTCTCGCATCAATAGTGCTTCACACGTGGTATGTATTGAAAACATCCGTAACTCGGCTTTACTGCTCAAGCCAGCCAAGAACAACTTCCGCACTAGTTTTGAGAAATGTCCATATATTATACAACCATAGAAGTGTTTTTGAAATTTTACCATTGAAATGATTGGCTCGATAAACGAACCAGTAATTCCAGTGGTAAATTTTCAAAAATAATCCCTTGGTGTGCAAAATGGAGATATTCTTTAGAGAAAATTTAAAAAAATTTTAAATAAATTTTAACGCTTAAAGGCTTAATTAACGTGTGTGACACATAGAAATCAATTATTGCCTTAAAATCATTAATAACTTGCATGTCGTACATCGTTGCTTTACTCCGACAAGACTGACATGACTACGATTTTAGTGACTAGTGTTGTTCCAGTTAAACGATTTGATTGATATTGATTGGTTTGCGTGTTCAACCAACAGATCAATCATGATTTCAGAAATAGATTTTGGCATTAGTATTTACCCTTTAACCCTCATATCAGCCAAAAACAGCTTCTGGAGTAGTCTTGAGTAATGTCTATTTGCAGACCAAGAGATTATATTTGAAAATTTACCACTGGAATGACTGGCCAGTCATTCCAGTGGTAAATTTAAAAACATACGTAGTCTTCTCTTTGTCCACAAATGGACACTTCTCACGACCACTGCAGAAGCCGCTTCTGGCTGATATGAGTGTTAAAGGGTTAATATCTCTTGATTGGCCAAGCTAGAAAAACATTGCAGAAGACGAATACGTTTTGGCAAAACCATTTTTTTTAATTTAATTTTTATAAATATATAACATAGTATTACTCCTTCGTCATTAACCCATGCAACACTGAAATAGTATGCTAATTTCAAAACAACCAAGATTTCAAAACAACCATAAAAATAACCTGTTGAATATTCCTAAACTTATTATTGGTTCTTAAATTATTTAGAATCTGTTGTTATACCTGCGACTCAGGTAGAAAGGGTGATGATCCATGAACATGCAATAATTAGCGCAAATAAAAATGAGTAAAAAAAATTATAAACTGTTCCGATCGATTAATATATATAAATTGATCATCGGTTAGTATGTAAAACCAATCACTGATTACAGAAATATTACTTATGACAGGTGATAATGAAAGTGCGCTTGATTGAAGTCATGAATCTAATCTTTCACTCGAGGTCACAATTAGGAAGATAAGCCCTTGTTAACCAGTTAACCCTCGAATTTGTTCAAGAAAATCTTACAGAAAATGTCTATTTGAAGACCAAGAAGACTATTTTTGAAAATTTACCACTGGAATGACTGGCTCAGTTATCAGAAATAGTCTTCATTTGGTCTGTAAATGAACATTTCTCAAGACCACTGCTGAAGCCATTTTTGGTCGATATAAGGGCTAAAGGGTTAAGAGCTGATCTCCGAATCACATGTAATGGGGGTAGGGGTGGGGTGGGGTGGGGGGGGGGGGGGGAGAGAGAGGATATGAATCTGAATGGATGAATCCACTTTTAGCTATGCCCCATGATCTCCCTGCATCTCAATTTTCAAACAAGAGGCCCAAGGGCCTTAACGCTTATCTGGACCAATAGCATTTGAACGGACATAATCCTTCCAATTCAGCAGTAACAAGACATAAATACAAAATTTGAATCCAGTACAAACATCATTTAGTTGGAAAATAATGATGAACAATGATCACGCAATCAGATCGAGCCTTATAGGTTCTATCCGGCCAATAAAAATGGCCCAAGGGCTATAGTACTCACCTAGCTAGTAAGGAACTGTAAATATGTTCAGATTAATTAATGGACAACAAGCATCATTGATCCATCAGGCAACCATAACCGTTGCCATAGACAGATAGATGGCAATGGTCCTTATCATTATTGACCATGCGGCAATCATCCTTAACACTAATACAACAAGAGGTACACAAATGGTGCATAATAAATACCACGACATGACAAATCAATGAATGAGAGCTATCAGAAGTAGATCCTATGAAGCTTAAAAGCAATCCGCTAAACAGTCATGGAGTTATTGCCTGGAAATCAATTTTCAAGATGACCGCCAGTCACCGGAAATTGGATTTCAAATCATCTACAATTTCAATCAGTTTTTTCCTCAGACCTAGTCCTGTGATCCCATGAAGTTTCAAAGCGATCCGCTCAACAGAAATGGAGAAATCAATTTTCAAGATGGCCACCAGTGGCTGGTGGCCATCTTGGATTTAGTATCATCATCGACTTCCAAGTTTCTTTCTCTAGAGCTAGTCCAACCATCCTATTAAATATCAAAGCAATCTGATAAATGGTAATGGAGTTATCATCCGGAAACCAATTTTCAAGATGAACACCCATTGGCTGGCAGCCATCTTTGATTTTGGATTATCATCGATTTCGATGAATTTCTTCTCCAGACCTAGTCCAACCGCCATACACAGGTGGATGGCGACCATCTTGGAATTCGGATCATTGTCAATTTCGTAAGATTTCTTCTACAGACCTAGTCCAACCACCCTATGAAGTTTCAAAGTGATCCGATAAACGCCTATCCAGGTAATGAGATGTAGCATTTTAACCGATTTCCCGAAATTTTCAGAAAATCCAAGCTGGGTGCCGGAAAAATTAACCAATCAAAATTTTGTCTACGAGTTCTGAAACCTACCACTCTAAGGTTCTCTCAACTGCATTCGCTTGAAATAGTTCAAATGGTTAATGAGTAGCATTTTAAATGATTTAGCAACATGTTCAGAAAATCCAAGATGTCTGCCGGAAAAATTGACCAATCAAAATTCTGTATACACATTCTGAAACCTACTAGCCTAGTGTCCTTCCTGCCAAGTCTGCTTGAAATTTCCCAAACAGTTAATGAGGAGGATTTAAAACAATTTCCTGCCATTTTTTTGTAAAATTCAAGATGGCCACGAAAAAATGTATTGCTCAAAATTCTGTATAACTTTTCTCAAGCATACTACTGTAGGGTCCTTCCTGGAAGCGAGTTTGCTTGAAATCGGCCAAATGGTTCATGAGGATTAGGCTTTTAAACTGATATTCAAAAATTTTCAGAAAATCCAAGATGGCTGCCGGAAATATTGACCAATCAGAATTCTAGTTAGAAGTGTTGAAGCCTACGAGAATAGAATTAGTCCACCCAAGTTTCGTTGAAGTCAGGCCAAATATTGGAGGAGTAGCATTAAAAATAATTTTAGGAACATTTTTTGGAAAATCCTAGATAGCGGCCAGAAAGATTTGACCAATCAAAATTCTGAATAGAGGTTCTGGAGCCTACCACATAGGATCCATCGAGTCAAATTTGGTTGAAATCAGCCAAAGCATAAATGGGGAGATACGATTTGACCGAGGGACAGACAGGCTGCCATGGCATAAGCTCGAGATAGAAACTATGCAGGTAAGCCTATAATAGCAGCAAAAGCGCCCAGTTAAATTAGTTTCAAAATATTCAACAGAATGTTTATTAAATAGACATTTAGTAAAGACATACAATTCGTACACTTGACAGACTAGTAAAGGTTCCTGATAGACTTAGGCTATGCCATTCATGTAGTTCATTGTGACATGGGATGTAATTTTTACATCTTTGTAGGGAAAATAAAACTCTTTCAGGAGATAATTGTTGTTATTAATTCTGGTATTCTTGCCGAGAGATGCTACACAAATATCTTTAGGTAGCAAAATGATGTTGATTCATCACAATGGGTGGTCCTATAACCTGGTGATTTATCACAACAGGTGGTCATATAACAATGTGGGTGATTCATCACAACAGGTGGTCCTATAATCAAGCGATTCATCACAAATGTGGTCCTACAACCAGGTGAGTGATTCATCACAATGGATGGCCATATAACAACATGGGTGATTCATCACAATGGGTGGTTCTATAACAAGGTGGGTGATTCATCACAATGGGTTGTCATATAACAACATGGGTGATTCATCACAATGGGTGGTT
The DNA here is from genome assembly GCA_034401795.1 of Chaetoderma sp. LZ-2023a. Lineage (NCBI taxonomy): Eukaryota > Metazoa > Mollusca > Caudofoveata > Chaetodermatida > Chaetodermatidae > Chaetoderma > Chaetoderma sp. LZ-2023a. The sequence continues at coordinate 39,191,977 of CM067363.1, read as the reverse complement.
CTATAACAAGGTGAGTGATTCATCACATTGGGTGGTTCTATAACAAGGTGGATGATTCATCACAATGGGTGGTCATATAACAACATGGGTGATTCATCACAATGGGTGGTTCTATAACAAGGTGAGTGATTCATCACAATGGGTGGTTCTATAACAAGGTGGGTGATTCATCACAATGGGTGGCCATATAACAACATGGGTGATTCATCACAATGGGTGGTTCTATAACAAGGTGGATGATTCATCACAATGGGTGGTCATATAACAACATGGGTGATTCATCACAATGGGTGGTTCTATAACAAGGTGAGTGATTCATCACAATGGGTGGTTCTATAACAAGGTGGATGATTCATCACAATGGGTGGTTCTATAACAAGGTGAGTAATTCATCACAATGGGTGGTTCTACAACCAGGTGAGTAATTCATCACAATGGATGGCCATATAACAAGGTGGGTGATCATCACAATGGGTGGTTCTATAACAAGGTGGATGATTCATCACAATGGGTGGTTCTATAACAAGGTGGATGATTCATCACAATGGGTGGTTCTATAACAAGGTGGATGATTCATCACAATGGGTGGTCATATAACAAGGTGGGTGATCATCACAATGGGTGGTTCTATAACAAGGTGGATGATTCATCACAATGGGTGGTTCTATAACAAGGTGGATGATTCATCACAATGGGTGGTTCTATAACAAGGTGGATGATTCATCACAATGGGTGGTCATATAACAACATGGGTGATTCATCACAATGGGTGGTTCTATAACAAGGTGAGTGATTCATCACAATGGGTGGTCGTATAACAACATGGGTGATTCATCACAATGGGTGGTTCTATAACAAGGTGGATGATTCATCACAATGGGTGGTTCTATAACAAGGTGAGTAATTCATCACAATGGGTGGTTCTACAACCAGGTGAGTGATTCATCACAATGGATGGCCATATAACAAGGTGGGTGATCATCACAATGGGTGGTTCTATAACAAGGTGAGTGATTCATCACAATGGGTGGTTCTACAACCAGGTGAGTGATTCATCACAATGGATGGCCATATAACAAGGTGGGTGATCATCACAATTGGTGGTTCTATAACAAGGTGAGTGATTCATCACAATGGGTGGTTCTATAACAAGGTGAGTGATTCATCACAATGGGTGGTTCTATAACAAGGTGAGTAATTTATCACAATGGGTGATTCTATAACCAGGTGAGTGATTCATCACAATCGATGGCCATATAACAAGGTGGGTGATCATCACAATGGGTGGTTCTATAACAAGGTGAGTGATTCATCACAATGGGTGGTTCTACAACCAGGTGAGTGATTCATCACAATGGATGGCCATATAACAAGGTGGGTGATCATCACAATTGGTGGTTCTATAACAAGGTGGGTGATCATCACAATGGGTGGTTCTATAACAAGTTGAGTGATTCATCACAATGGGTGGTTCTACAACCAGGTGAGTGATTCATCACAATGGATGGCCATATAACAAGGTGAGTGATTCATCACAATGGGTGGTTCTATAACAAGGTGAGTGATTCATCACAATGGATGGCCATATAACACGGTGGGTGATCATCACAATGGGTGGTTCTATAACAAGGTGGGTGATCATCACAATGGGTGGTTCTATAACCAGGTGAGTGATTCATCACAATGGATGGCCATATAACAAGGTGGGTGATCATCACAATGGGTGGTTCTATAACAAGGTGAGTGATTCATCACAATGGGTGGTCGTATAACAAGGTGAGTGATTCATCACAATGGGTGGTCATATAACAAGGTGGGTGATTCATCACAATGGGTGGTCGTATAACAAGGTGGGTGATTCATCACAATGGGTGGTCATATAACAACATGGGTGATTCATCACAACAGGTGGTCCTATAACAAGGTGGATGACTCATCACAATGGGTGGTTCTATAACAAGGTGAGTGATTCATCACAATGGGTGGTCGTATAACAAGGTGGGTGATTCATCACAATGGGTGGTCATATAACAACATGGGTCATTCATCACAACAGGTGGTCCTATAACAAGGTGGATGATTCATCACAATGGGTGGTTCTATAACAAGGTGAGTGATTCATCACAATGGGTGGTTCTATAACAAGGTGGGTGATTCATCACAATGGGTGGTCGTATAACAAGGTGGGTGATTCATCACAATGGGTGGTCATATAACAACATGGGTGATTCATCACAACAGGTGGTCCTATAACAAGGTGGATGATTCATCACAATTGGTGGTTCTATAACAAGGTGAGTGATTCATCACAATGGGTGGTCATATAACAAGGTGGGTGATTCATTACAATGGGTGGTTATATAACAAGATGGCCGATTCATCACAATGGGTGGTCATATAACAAGGTGGGTGATTCATCACAATGGGTGGTCATATAACAAGGTGGGTGATTCATCACAATGGGTGGTCATATAACACGGTAAGTGATTCATCACAATGTGTGGCCATATAACAATGTGGGTGATTAATCACAATGGGTGGTCATATAACAATGTGGGTGATTAATCACAATGGGTGGTCATATAACAAGGTGTGTGATTCACCATAATGGGTGGTTCTATAACCACCTATCTGAACCCATTAACCACATATTTTGTCCCAGATTTCAATTTTCTCATAGAAAATGTCCATTTGCAGACCAAGAGAAAACTATTTTTTTTAATTTACAACTGGAATGACTGGCTTGGTTCTCGAGCCAGTCATTCCAGTGGGAAGTTTTCAAAAATAGTCTTCCCTTGGTCTACAAATGGACATTTTTCAAGAGCACTAAATAAGTCATTTCGGGTCACCTTGAGCATTACGGAGACACCGTCTAGTGGCTCAAAAGCAGGTGTCTGTTAATGACAGTTTCACGTGTACACACGTACATATATTCATTCCATGGCCACTTACCGGGCGCTTCAATACGCAGATAATGGTACGGGTTGACGCACACTTCATCCCTCTTGAGATTAAATGCATATTCACAGTTATCAACATGTTTGAGTTCTTGGTGGTTCTGAAGGTCCGGCCAACGCCACAGGCGACAGTAGATCACGTGCGGAAGACCTTTACGATGCGAGACCTGTAGGCGGCCATCTAGCGATCTGGGAACGATAAAGAAGAAAAATTATTGGTAATGGTTTTGCCGGGAAATATCATCTATATTCTGGAATTTGTAAACAGAACAGATCAGAAATAAGCTTTAAATGTTTCCAGAACAAAGACAGAAAACGTGTCAGTTAATACAATTTTGAACACGATATAAGAAATGTTCTGTTGAATATTTCGAACACAATTGGACTGGAAGACATTGCTGCCTAAGTCATTGTTGCCTTAACCATAAAATTTGTTCAAGAAAATTTCAATTCTTTCAAAGAAAATGTCCATTTGTAGACCAAAAGACGACTGCATGTATTTTTGAAATTTTACGACTGGAATAACTGGCTCGGATATCGAGCCAGTTATTCCAGTCGTAAATTTTCAAGAATATTCTTCTCTTGGTCTACAAATGGTCATTTCTCAAGGCCGCTATAGAAGCCATTTTTGGTCGGCGTAGTGTTAAAGGACTAAGCCACTTTCAAAATATTCAACAGAACATTTCTTATATTGTGTTAAAAAAATTTTTTAAATACGGTAACATGTTTTTATGTTTAAAACATTCAACAGTACAGGTATAATTAATTTTTTGGGAAACATTTTAGGTTATTTCTGAATTATACTGTAGAGTCACTCTTGGCAGACCTAAACATGACAATGGATATAATAGAAGTTGATTACATTGAAAGCTCTCATTAAGATTAACCATTTTAATGGTCAACTTGACCCAAACCTGCCTTTGGACTAGTCTTGAGGAATGTCCATCTGCTCATTTATCGAGCCAGTCATTCCAGCTGTAAATGTTCAAAGATAGCAAACTCTTGGTCTGTAAATGGACATTCACTAAGGAATAATTTAATTTTCTTAACAAATCGTGACCACTATAGGGGTAAGCACTGGTTAAGACTGCCAAAGCTCGCCTTTACACTGGTCTTCAGAAATGTCCATTTGCTGGCTAAAAGAACTATTTTTTTTAAATTTACAATTGGAAGAGGTGTTTCAACAAATTTTTAAAAATAGCCTTCTTTTAGATTGCATCAATAGATATTTTCCAAGACAACTGCAAAAGCTGTTATCGGCTGTCTGCAACAGTAAATCATTAACCATTTAACCCTCGAATTTGTTCAAGAAAATTTTAATTTTCTCATAGAAAATGTCCATTTGCAGACCAAGAGAAGATTATTTTTGAAAATTTATGACTGGAATGACTGCCTCATGACAGTCATTCTAATGGTAAATTTTCAAAAAGACCACTGCAGAACCCATTTTTGGATGATTTGAGTGTTAAAGGGTTAATGGTCTAAATTCATAAAGGAAAATATATTTCTAGCCACAAGAATATTTTTGAAATTGTACCACTGGAATGACTGGCTCGGGGGGAAACCGAGCCAGTCATTCTATTCGTAACTTTTCAAGGTTTTCTCTTGGGCCTGTAAACGGACATTCTTCAGGACTACTGCAGAGGCTGATTTTGACTGGCTTGACCATTAAATGGTTAAGAAATATTCTGTAAAACATTTTAAAATTGATTTGGCTGGAAGCTGATGCTATCAAAGGCAACAAACTTTTCCAGTCAAATTAGTTTGAATATCTTACGTGCCTCAGGGAGAATGCTGAATTTCAAGGATGAGACGGTTATCAGTAATAAGCTATGGCTCTAATCCAATTGTCACTACCCTGATTGAACGGTCAACTTTCACCAGGACTGATCCGGTCATTATATATGTCCATGTTGATTGGCGGTAATATGAATACAGGGCAGCTCATACATAAATTAACATGTGTCCAAAACAAAAGGCAGAAACATGTTGGTTGGTTGGTTGGTTACTTAGTTAGCTGGTTAGTTGGCTGGTTAGTTGGTTGGCTGGTTAGTTGGATGATAAGTTAGTTAGTTAGTTAGTTGGTTGGCTAGTTGGTAGACTAGTTGGCTGGCTGGCTGGCTGGCTGGTTGGTTGGTTGGTTGGTTGGTTGGTTGGTTGGCTGGTTGGTTGGTTGGTTGGTTGGTTGGTTGGTTAGTTAGTTAGTTAGTTAGTACGATGTTCTATTGAATATTTCTTTTACATAACTGGATTGTAAGATATTGTGTCAATATTCTCCTAACCAATTAAGTTCAAAATATCCAACAGTACATTTTATTTTCTTTCGGAAACATTTAAAGCTATTTCTGACCTGTAAATACTGTAAGATTGGATAGTTACTAGTGCATATCTGTCAGGGACATTAACCATCTCGCAAGCGTCTCTGGGCCTGTTGAATATTTTGAACACGATTTGACTGAAAGTTGTTGGTGGCTTAGCCACCAACAACTTTCAGTCAAATCGTGTTCAAAATATTCAGCAAGTCCAGAGATATATTCCGCTGGAATATGTTGTCTGCAAAATCTCAGCTGCCAGAGGGGTAAAGACATGGGCTTCTGTCCAACAAGATAAAGTCCTGATCTATATTAACACTTTCAATGACAAATCCCTGAAAAGTAAATTCTTTACGATGTATATATCATATTCTGCTGAACATTTTGACATTAATATGGCTGGAAGACATTGTTGCTTAAGGCAGCAACTTAGGCAGCAATCGCTTCCAGTCATATTAATTTCAAAATATCCAACAGATTTCCTGTTTGTTGGCCCGGAGATTGAGATACAGGGAATTTATCAGTGAGAAACCCTTTAACACGCGAGTTAATCAAAACTGACCATTTGCTGGATAAGAGACTTTTTTTTAGCTGGAGTAGCTGAGCTCAATAAACTGCCATATCCCTTAGTCAGTCGGTCGGTCGGTTAATTAAGAAAATTCAAATTATTCCTTACTGGTTATCGAACCAGTAATTCCAATAGTAAATATTCAAAAATAGTATTTTCTTTGTCTGGAAATGGACATTTCTAAAGACCACTGCAGAAGCCATTTTTGGCTGATATGAGTGTTAAAGAGATAACTGCGTAAATTTGCAAAAATATTTTTTTTTAATTCTTGACCGACCTTGTGCATTAAAGGATTACCGTTATTCTTTTGGCTCAAGACCAAAATAGTTGAATCCTATTATCATGGATCGAGAACCTTCTCTTATGTCAAAATATTAGTCAGCGGAAGACCCGTGTCCTGCTCATTGAGTCCTTCTGTATTTCCTCATAATTAGACGTTCATATGTGGTAATAGGATTTTAAAAAATAGTGTAAGTCATTGATGAATCTTCTAATTCTTAGCTTAACACTGTCACACTCATATCAGCCAAAAATGGCTTCTACAGTGCTCTTGAGAAATGTCCCTTTGCAGACAAAGAAGACTATTTTTTGAAATTTTACCACTGGAATGAGTGGTAAATTTTCAAAAATAGTCTTCTCTTAGTCTGAAAATTGACGTTTTCTATGAGAAAATTTAAATTTTCTTGAATAAATTTGAGGGTTTAAGAGTTAAAAGCAGAGAAATTATCCAGACAATAATTTCAATGGGCAATAACTCTGGACCTGCTGAATATTTTGAAAACAATTTGACTGAAAGTTGTTGGTGGCTTAGCCACCAACAACTTTCAGTCAAATTGTTTTCAAAATATTCAGTATATTCAAATTTAAACACCCATGGAAAATTCAGTCAGCTGAAATTCAGCAGGCTGGCAATTAAAGATCGATTGTTAAGCTAGCATACTTATAATTATTGGTGCAAAATAAACCACGTTCAAACCATGTAAGAATCTTGAAAAAATTTGAAAATCAGTTCATTATGATGGAGACTGGATGCAACGATGGCATAGAATAAATCTGCAAAGTTTTATAACATTGAGATACATGTAAGTCCACGATGAATTAAATGGCCATTGAAAAACTTGAAATTTACGTAATTCTTGGTCCATGCCGCTCGCCGAACACCACTTAGATAACTATGTCAGACCATCCTCCGCTCCGCGTACAGCTCAACATAAAACGGACACACAAACAGATAGACAAACACAAATCTTTCCACAAAGTGTGGATAATAATAAAGAAATAATTCGCAACATCTGTCACGGCTATGTCCAGCTCATATACTGACCAGTGGTCATACAAGACGTGACAGTGGTCAACATTTTCAAAGATCTGTGCCAATTCACGACAAGGTCAATAGAGGACATCTGTATATGGACGGAATCGATTTTATACTGACCGACAAATTATGCAGTACTAAGCCAGAAATTCCCGCCTTTAACCGCAGGCCTTATAATAACAACAGCACAGTGACCAGCATCAATGGACATTACTGGACCGATAACGAGATTGATTACAGTTGGTCAGCCTTTTCTCACATAGCTAGATCAATAATTTCCAGTAGCATGGTCAAACGAGACCATGGCGTGGTCAGACAACACGATGGCATTCCAGGAAACACGTTCTCCCGAAATAACAATACTAATATATGATATGATAATGTAGTCGGAGGCGTCACTGACGATGTTCACAGCTTAAAAGCGTGATGAGGACTACGTGCAATTAAGCAGCTGGCCAACATATTGGCACATTTATGACCCATTACATCTTGGTCATGCAACTATATGTCGGGTACAGTACAGTTCAGAAATAACTTACCACATTTCCAAGACAAAATAGAACATACATGTACTGTTGAATATTTTGACCAGAATTCACCTTACCAGAGTATCCATCGATGATGTGACATCATATGACGTCAAAATCAGCTATGAAGCATGTAGGATGATGTCATAATCATTACGGTCATAAATGTTTCTATTAGGCCCGTCTTTAACTCTAACTTTAATAAACATGCTGTTGAATAATTTGCAACTAATTTGACTGGGCGCTGTTGCTGCCATAGGCAGCAACATCACCCAATCAAATTAGTTGCAAAATATTCATTATGGCAGCAACAGCGCCCAGTCAAATTAGTTGCAAATTATTCAAAAGCTTACCTGTATAGTTTTCTGGAAATTAAATCAGGGAGATTAGAGATCGATCGATTCCCAACACGAGCGAGTTGTGGGTGGCGCCCAGCTAGACCCATTAAATCGTGGTCACGGAACTGTTGAATATTTTGAACAGAATTGCCTAAGGCAGCCAGCAATTTGTCTTCCAATCCAATAATGTTCAAAATATTCAACAGAACATTTCTTACTAAATAACATGTTTCTGTATTTCATTTGGAAAACAGTTACGGTATTTCTGAAATTGTAACTGTACATTAGAGCGTTCTATACACATAATAGTATCTATATTATTTATCATCGCCATTAACACACAAAAACAACTCTGTAGTCCTCTTGAGAACAGCTTCAAAATCAGCAAAAGAAGTTAAATATTTGCTCAGAGAATGTCTGCATGTACAATGTACGTAGACTATTTTGAAAATTTGCCATTGTAATAACTAGTTCAGTTATTGACATAGGAACATTTTCAAAGATAGTTTTCCTTTGTCATAGAATTGGACATTTCTGGAGACCACAGTAGAAAACAGACTTGAAGATAATAGAATTAAGAAAGACTACTCGTCTTAAAGAATCACGATAACTGAGCCGATTCCAGACAAAATTTCAAAAATAGTCTTTTGGTCCTTTGGCATAAAAATGGACATTTCTCAAGACATAAGAAAAGACTGATTTGACCATTATAGAGTTAGGAACAACTACATGTACTTGTCTTAAAGACTCATAATAACCAAGCCACTTATTCCAGCGCTAAATTCTCAAAAATACTTTTCTCTTGGCCTGTAATTCTTTAAACCATTTCCAGACGAAGCCACCCAAAACCGGCCACTGTAGTGGTCTTGAGAAATGTCCATCTGCAGGCCAAGCAGAGTATTTTTGAAAATTTATCACTGGAATGCCTGGCTCGGTAACCAAGCCAGTCATTCCAGTGATAAATTTTCAAAAAACAGTCTTCTCTTGTTGTGCAAATAAACATTCAATAAGTAAATATTTTAATTTTCTTGAGAAAATTTGACAATTAAAGAAAAAGATCAGGGAACTAACATATGCTCTTGAATGACAGCTTTATATATTATAATCAACCTATAGCCAGCCACCAGTGAAAAACACAAATAAATCAGAATAATTAGAACAAGAGTTTTAGTGAAACTCAACATACACCCGCAGGCATACTTATGTGAGGAATGCTAAATGTGAACAGTTTGTCTTTGATAATTCTCTGAGAAAGGGGTGGGGGGGTGGGGGAGGGGGGGACTTCTATTAGGTACACATTTGGAATTCACTGCAAAGACATCACTAAAAATCTTGAAAGTCTTCACAGCTGCATTGATGATTACAATTACAACAAGACAATTTTGATGAATTTTAACCTTTCAAGGGCGATAATTTTGGTGAATATGGGCAGATTTTGCTGAAACAAACTTATGACAGTTCGTCTATGCCAAAAACATCTGCTGGAAAAAAATTGTGAGTATAGGTTCAATTCAACTCATCGAGATACGGCTCGGACAAGAACATTTTGACGAATATTAGCTTTTCAAGGGAGATGGGCAGATTTTGCAGGCCAAAATTGATGAATTTTAGCTTTTGAAGAGAAATAACTCTGGCAAATATGGGCGGATTTTTCTGAAATGAAATCATGACACTTCGGCCATCCCTAACGCATCTGATGGAAACAAATTGTGAGTGTAGGTTCAAAACTGTTTGAGATATAGTAGCCTGGACAACAAAATTTTGACGAATTTGAGTTTTTCAGGGAAGATAACTCAGGCAAATATGGGCAGATTTTGCTAAAACGAAATCTTTACACTTCGTCTATGCCTAACACATCTGCTGAAAAAAATTATTAGTGTAGGTTCAAAACTCTTTTGAGATCTGGTCCGGACAAGAAAACACAGCCGCACGGATGGACAAATAATATAATAATAATATGACCCCGCTTTGCTCGGGCGTATAAAAAGCAGCTAAATACCATTTATGTCATTTTGGCGGGAATCAAATAGTGACACAGATAATACCCAGTACAGCCGGTCATATAAGCTGAGTTATATTCACCCTAAGCTGATTAGACATGTACGTCATACAGATAAAATACTATCTAGTTTTAAACACTTTGACTGAAAGCTGTTATTTCCAGAGACAGGGTCTACATTCAGTCACACAAATTTCAAAATATTCAGGCTTCATATTGCGACTTAGGAAACCAGCAGTGTATTTTGAAATTATTTTGACTGAAACGCATTGCTTCAAACAGAAAGTGACTTTCAAATATAATGTTTTCAAAAGGATCAACAGTGAATTAGCAGTAGTGAGTTAATCGCTCTACATCGGCGCCTACAGAGAATTCTATATTCAGGTGCGCTTTCGTTATATTCAGGTTGGCCTCTGCAGTATACCTGTACACACAGTTGACACATGGCGGAGTGCGAAGCACCAGTACCGTCACTAAATTGGCTCCAACTTAAGTGCTCTGAGATTTAGTAAATGCTTTTTCTCAAATAATCCCGATTCATTTCCATTTTTTACTGATGGCAGTTTATTTAATATTGTATGAAATTATCAATAAACATCATTTGTTATCTCCCTTGTCCCTTCCTTTAACCCTTACAACTCTGATGTCAAAATTCTATCTTTTACCCTCTCAATAGCAAAGAAACCGGTGTACACTTTTGAACAATTTTGGTGGACAATGTTGCTGTCTTCGACAGCGCCATCATCCACCAAATTTGTCTGTACACCAGTTATCTTTTAATTTAATTAGAAAATTTAAAAATCTGACATCAGGGCTAACGTTTCACAAATACAGTCTTCTATTTGCCTGACAATTAAAGAGTTAATCTTTTAACCCTTAAATTTATTCAAGAAAATTTCACTTTTCTCCTAGAAAATGTTCATTTGCAGACCAAGAGAAGACTACTTTTGAAAATTTACCACTGGAATAACTGGCTCGGTTATTGTTGTAAATTTTTAAAAGTTGTCTTCTCTTGGTTTGCAAATGGACATTTCAGAAAAAACCTACTGCAGAAACCATTTTTAGCTGATATGTGTGTTAAAGAGTTAAGCATTTTATTATCAAAGGTGGTGTTGTGCTCATGTGGAGATATGACCACCTTGACCATTCATGTGCGCTGAACCATGACTAGTAATGTGTGTAAATGTCACACCTTTAGATAGATACCAGAAATACCTAGAGATTTAACACTTTAACAATCAAGTCAACCAAAAACTGACCCAGCAGTTGTCTTCAGAAATGGCCATTTGCATTTTCCAGGACCACTGCATTAGCCGTTTTTGGCTGATGTGAGTGTTAAAAGGTATAAGCAGACAAAAACTGGCCTTTGCACTTTGCGGCGGTCATGGGAAATGTCCATTTGCAGGTCAATGGAAGATCATTTTTGACAGTTTACCACTGGAATGACTGACTCTGTAACCGAACCAGTCATTCCAGTGTTGTATTTTCAGAAGTATTCTTCTTTTGACCTGCAAATGGACAATGACAAAGCAAAACTCTCAAACATCCCTGCATTAGACCTCTCTCCATGTTTACCTGAATTTAAACCTAAACTGCCCGTGAGGTGAGCTGTGCCATGTATTCAGTCATTGTGACTAAGCAATCTGGGCAAGCAATGAAAATGAAACAAGAGGCTCAAGGGGCCTGTATCTCTCACCTGGACCAGAGGCATCTCAACTAGAATGGTCATTAACAATAAGTAAAACTCTAGTGAGTTGAGCAGACTTGTAACAAGAAAACAGAGGCCATGTTTCTTTATGTATCAACTTCTCTTGAATAAACTTTAATGGCCCTTAGTCATCAATATCATATCTCCAAAATTTCGGCCCAATCCGTTCAGTGGCTCTGGAGACGAAGTTGCTTTCATGAAAACCAGGCCATCCAAGATGGCCAACAACCATTTGGCAAATCAGGTTGCCATGAACAAACTTTGTTCAGCTCTTACCCTAGATCATATTTCATGGGGTTTGCTTCAATCCACCAAGCGGTTTCGGAGATTTTTAGACATTTCTAAAAAATCGGCCAAAATCCAAGATGGCTGCCAGAGAAATTGGCTGATTGGCTTCGATTGAATAAACTTGAATCTCTACAATGGAAGGATGCTTCCTGCCAAATATAATTGAAATCGGCCCAGTAGTTCTAGAAGACATTTAAAATTTCCCATTGCTTTAGTATGGGCACCTTTGCTGGGAAAATAATCCAAGATGGTCGCCAAACCATTTATCCGACAGTTTCGAAAATGGAAAATTTGAGATCAGAATACCCAAAAAACACATAAAAGCAATTTTGGTATCAAAATCTATCAAATAAAAAAGTCCAATATGGCTGCCAAACACGCTATATTTTGATTGGCCCATGGCGGCCATGTTTTTGGATGGTTCAACTTCCCTTGAACAAACTTTATTGGGCCTTACTCCCTAACCATATCTGCCAAATTTTGGCCCAATCCCTTCAGCAGTTCTGGATAAGTCGTTTTCGCTAAAACTAGATCAACGAAGATGGCCGCAGAACCATACGGTCAATCAAGTTGTCTTGAACAAACTTGGTTCAGCTCTTGCCCTAGATCATATTTCATGAGTTTTGCATCAATCCCCATAACGGTTTCGGAGAAGATTTTTAAAGATGTTTCCTAAAATCAGCCTAAATCCAAGATGACTGCTGGCCAAATTGGTCGATCAGCTTCATTTGAACAAACTTTAATCCCTATGCCCTAAGGTTGCTTCCTGCTAAATATAATTGAAATCGGCCTAGAGGTTCTTGAGGTCGTTTAAAGGAAAAGTTGATGGACGGATGGACACACGACGGATGGTCGCCACGGCATAAGTTCACTTGGCCTTTCAGGCCAGGTGAGCTAATAATATACTACTGTACCACATAGAAAACAATTGTATACTACTGTACTACGTAGAATTGTATACTAAAGTACTACAAAGAAAAGAATTGACCATGAGAGGTCAAAGAAAACAAGAGGCTCAAAGAAGCCAAGAGGCTCAAGGCAAACAAGAGGCTCAAAGAAGCCAAGAGGCTGGCGCAAGGAAAACAAGAGGCTTGAGGAAAACAAGACTCCAGGAAAACAAGAGACTCAAGGAAAACAGGAGGCTCAAGGAAAACAAGTGGCTCAAGGAAAACAAGAGGTTCAAAGAAAACAAGAGACTCAAGGAAAACAAGTGGCTCAAGGAAAACAAGAGGTTCAAAGAAAACAGGAGGCTCAAGGAAAATAAGAGGCTCAAGGAAAACAAGAGACTCAAGGAAAACAGGAGGCTCAAGGAAAACAAGAGGTTCAAAGAAAACAAGAGACTCAAGGAAAACAAGTGGCTCAAGGAAAACAAGAGGTTCAAAGAAAACAAGAGACTCAAGGAAAACAAGTGGCTCAAGGAAAACAAGAGGTTCAAAGAAAACAAGTGGCTCAAGGAAAACAAGAGGTTCAAAGAAAACAAGAGGCACAAGGAAAATAAGAGGTTCAAAGAAAACAAGAGACTCAAGGAAAACAAGAGGTTCAAAGAAAACAAGAGGCACAAGGAAAATAAGAGGTTCAAAGAAAACAAGAGACTCAAGGAAAACAGGAGGCTCAAGGAAAACAGGAGGCTCAAGGAAAACAGGAGGCTCAAGGAAAACAAGAGGTTCAAAGAAAACAAGAGGCTCAAGGAAAACAAGAGGTTCAAAGAAAACAAGAGGCACACGGAAAACAAGAGGTTCAAAGAAAACAAGAGGACCTGGCTCCATTAACATAACAGCAGTATGTTTCAGAAGTGGCCATCCCAACAGCATTAACCCTTTAACTCTTGAATTAGTTCAACAAAATTTTTATTTTCTCATAGAAAATGTCCATTTGCAGACCAAGAGAAGAGTATTTGTGAAAATTTACAAATACTCTTCTCTTGGTCTGCAAATGGACATTTCTCAAGACGACTGCGGAAGCTGTTTTTGGCTGATATGAGTGTTAAAGGGTTAAGCTGTCTACTGTAGTCTCCAGATGATACTGTGTCCTCATCCGCTCTGTAACTCACGGCTACCCCCAACCCACCGCTAAACAAGGCCGCTCTTTGGGTGAGGGGAAATCTACTGCTACGCATGTCAACTAACCACTAACCTAATAAGTTAGGATACAGTTAAGCCCTCTGGGGCATAAACCAGCACACACCTTCTAGAATCGCCATGATCTTGGACCCCCTCATCCCTCTGTCCATTCCGGCCTCCCTTCCCCACACCACCCGGGAGTCATTCTGCTCCTTCTCCCCTCCCAGTCAGACAACCCTGTCACTGTAGCCTTCACGAACGACAAGGTCATCGCGGAAAGAAGCCAAAGCGACAGCTGAGTTCCTAATATATGCTCAATCCCGCGATAAACCATACTCAAGGTACAGCCAAAAACCCCAACAATGACCGCATCTGGCATCGATGTGACGCAGCCAGCTGACCGGTCAGGCGCACCCCACCCCACTACAAGTGTATTCACGTAATTCCATATAAAATATTTATCGTCTTGTTTCTTTCATCTAATCTACTGTCTCTATAAAAGGGATTTCCATACAAGTTAGACATCTACATGTACAGCTTTAGAGAGTAGACCCATTAACCCTTTAACACCCATATCAGCCAAAAATGACGTCTGCAGTGGTCTTGAGAAATGTCCATTTGCAGACCAAAATAAGACTATTTTTGACAATTTACCAATGGAATGACTGGCTCGATAACCGAGCCAGTCATTCAAGTGGTAAATTGTCAAAAATAGTCTTCTCTTGGTCTGCAAATGGACATTTTATGAGAAAATTGAAATTTTCTTGAATGAGTTTGAGGGATAAATGGTTAATACATTAGTCTAGACATTAAAAAAAATGTTTTATATAAATAAATATGCAAAAAATTGTAGTATGAGTTTGGGATGAAAAATGTGAATGTCCAGTCAGAACACATCATCTTGAAGCAGCCATTAATCATTTCTTTGCGCAATTAATGCCTATTTGATGACCAAGAGAAAGCTAATTTTGAAAATGTATGGTCGCAAATATTGGCTCAGTTATTAATTCAGCCATTCTAGTGGTAAATTAAAGAAATTGGGCCAGCGGTTCTCGAGAAGACATTAAAAATTCCCCATTGCTTTATCATGGGAGTTCAAGATTCAAGATGACCGCCAAACCATTTATCTGATAGCTTCCAAAGTGCAAATTTGAAAACACAAAGACCTATATTAAACCAATCTCAGCTCCAAAACTCATCAAATACAACAATTACAAATACGTTATATCTTGATTGGTTCACGGTAGCAACATTCTTTGATGTATCACCTTTCCTTGAACAAACTTTAATGGCCCTTAGTCCCTAATCATATATCCCAAGTTTCGGCCCGATCCATTCAGTGGTTCTGAAGAAGTTGTTCTCACGAAAACCAGATCATCTAACATGGCCGCCGAACCATTTGACCAATCAAGTACCCTTGAACAAACTTGGTTCAGCTCTTGCCCTAGATTATATTTTAAAAACGATTCTAAAAATCTGCCAAAATCCAAGATGCTCACCGACCAAATTGGCTGATCGGCTTCCTTTGAACAAACTTGGGATCCCTATGGCCTAAGGATGGTTCCTGGCATATATAATTGAAATCGGCCTAGAGGTTCTTGAGAAGCCGTTTAAAGCAAAAATTGACGGACGGATGACAGATGAACAGACAGTTCGGGCCAGGTGAGCTAAAGATAGTATTTTCTCGGTTTGTACATGGACATCAGTCCGCCAAACCACTGCTGAGGTCAGTTTTGGGTCGGCTTGGCCTACATGCTTTTAATGTGTTAATTAGGACAACTATCATGTGTGCGCGTGCGTGCGTGCGTGCGTATACATGCGTGCGCGCGTGTCTGAGGTGTATGCATACATGCGTGAGGTGTATGCATGCATGCGTGCGTGTCAAATTACAATGCAATAATACCATGATGCTCCTAATATGGTGTAATACATTGGGATCTAGACACCAGTCACCACTTACCCTGTAAATTAATCACTATAATACCATTTACTTTCCTAAACTATACAGCTAAGGTGGAAAAGAAACACAAGAAAAAAAAATTTACATAAATTACCGCATTAACTGTCTGACTGCAGCAAGACTAATTTCAACGAACAATAATGCTTGTGGTTGAAAATTTTGAAAGCAATTTGACTGAAAGTTGTTGGTGGCTTAGCCACCAACAACTTTCAGCCAAATTGTTTTCAAAATATTTAACATATCCAGAGTTAAACGCCATCGAAAATATAGTCTGCAGAAATTTAGCAGGGAGACAGTTAAATTAAAGTTCCTTCTGCATCTGTTAACTACAGGAGCCAATACCCTGTTACATGTCCTTCAATAATGCTCTCTTAGTCCATACATTTTACGTCCTCATCAAATAATCTCAACAGGTCTATCAGTAATGACTGAAAGTAACCTATGAATGCCCAAGCCAGTCAAAACTGGCCACTGCAGTGGTCTTGAGAAATGTCAGTTTGCAAACCGAGAGAAAACTATCTTTGAAACTTTATCACTGAATGGCTCGATAATGTCAAGTTATTTCTGTGGTAAATTCTTTTTAAAATAGTCCTCTTGACCTCGAAACATCCAGACTTGACCACGGCAAATCTTGTTACTTTCTTGTACAACCTCAACTAATAACACACTAACAGTCAAATTTGGTCAAGAAGATATACAATTACAAGTTTTTAAAAAATAGTCTTCTCTTGACCCGCAAATGGGATGGACATTCCTCAAGACCACTGCAGTGACCAGCCTTGACAGACTTGATGAAATGCTTTAACCCTTGAATTTGTTCAAATAAATTAAAATTTTCTCATAGAAAATGTCCATTTGCAGACCAATAGAAGACTATTTTTGAGAATTTACCACTGGAATGACTGGCTCAGTTATCGAGCCAGTTATTCCAGTGGTAAATTTTCAAAAATACTCTTCTATTGGTCTGCAAATGGTCATTTCTCAAGCCCACTGCAGAAGCCGTTTTTGGCTGATGAGGGTGAAAGGGTTAATGGTTTAACTCTTGTGGACAACGTACAACTATAAGCAAGTACAGTCTTTACTATCTAATAAACATGCTGTTGAATATTTTGAAACTAAATTGACTGGGCACTATTGCTGCAACAGCACCCAGTCAAATTAGTTTCAAACTATTCAACAGCTTACCTGTAAAGTTTACTAGACATTGAGATTCAGAGAGTGCAAAGATCGATTGATCCCAAAACGGGCAAAGTGTGGGTGGGGTATATCTAAAACTGGATTCCTCCTTTGTCTA
Source organism: Chaetoderma sp. LZ-2023a (assembly GCA_034401795.1). NCBI lineage: Eukaryota > Metazoa > Mollusca > Caudofoveata > Chaetodermatida > Chaetodermatidae > Chaetoderma > Chaetoderma sp. LZ-2023a. The sequence goes on along the minus strand of CM067363.1, from coordinate 39,174,651 downwards.
TTTTTTTTAACCCTTTAACCCTCGAATTTATTCAAGAAAATTAAAATTTTCTCAAGGAAAATAATGCCCATTTGCACATCAAGAGAAGACCATGTTTGCAAATTTACCACTGGAATGAGTGGCTCGGTTATCGATCCAGTCATTCCAGTGGTAAATTTGTAAAAGGTCTTCTCTTGGTCTGCAAATTGACATTTCCGAAAACCACTGAAGCAGCCATTTTTTGGCTGATATGAGGGTTAAATGGTAAGCGTGATTTCTCCACATACAGAACAGGCCACTAACTAACACACAGTAAGTAAAATCTATAATCATCGGCTAATAACTTTAACACACTAACACACAAATATCAAGACATGCAGACAACAAGCTCTCGAATACGAAAAAAACCACTAGCTTCAGACACAAGTTTCTCTGTCCGAATGATCAGTTTCTGTTGTTGCTATATTATAAAATATTAAAAGTACTTCTAACACTGACTGACCATCAGCTCAGCTTCAGATCAAGCTCTGCACTGACCTGAACTAGTGACCTAGAATAAACACTCACAGTTGACCAGTAGTGGACACAACGCCAGCTGTGTGGATGGACAAGCGGTCTTGGCCTTAAAGCTGCTCATAACACATTGATTATGGGCAGAATAGATCAGGGCCCAGTACTGGCCAGCTAGCTGCTATGACGATTCACCTCGGATGAACCAACCAGGCCTAAGCAGCACTCACTGATGACACGCACTGCTCTGGTTTACCACAGATACAGCGTACAGTGGCACACAGCCAACCACTGGCTAGCTGTAGACAGTGATCAGACGCTCTGACTGATTTGTAAGTACTGGAAGACTGTACATGTAGGCCTTAACAACACTAACATTGGCCAATACCAATCACCTCATTATCATAAACGTACTATTGTAGTGCTGCGGGGCGGGCGGTGGTGTACCGGTGGTGAGGATGAGGAGGGATGAGACCGTACCATTGAGAGACTATAGGTGGGATGATTAATCAACACATCAAAGGTAGGTAATAGTATTAATCACAGGTATAGTTTTATATTTATTATAATGATATATACCTGTCGAGCCTGCTCAAGAGATCACATAAATTTTGTACAAACTAATGCTGGTTCCATAGTAGGTGGTCTTTTAACCACATACCTTAACCCTAGTGTTGTTCAGATTAATCGATTTGATCGACGATTGACTGGTTTGCATGTTCAACCAACCGATCGATCATGATTTCAGAAATCGATTTTGGTCGTTTATAAATTGACTTTATTAATATCTTTTAACTGGTCAAGCTAGAAAACGAAAAATTTTTGGAAAAGAATTTAAATTTAATTGTTAGAACTATATTGTATTACTCCTTAGTATAGTATGTTAATTTCAAAGCAACCATACCAATAACATGTTGAATATTTTGAAACTTATTTGACTGGATGCTGTTGCTGCAACAGCTTCCAGTCAAATAAGTTTCAAAATATTCAACAAATTATTTCTTAAATTATTAAGAATCTGTCATACCTGCGCCTTGGTTTCAAAGGGGTTATTATCCTTGAACATGCTATAATTACTGGATTCAAAATGGGTAAAAATGAGAACCTGTTATGATTAATCATTAATTGATCATCGGTTAGTTTATAAAAACCAATCATCGATCACAAAAATAGTACCAATTCCCAACTCCACTTAACCCATACCATTCTGATGCCCATATTTTATCTTCTACTTTCTCAATAGCAAAGAAACTGGTGTAAATTTTTCAACAATTTTGGTGGACGATGTTGCTGTCTATGACAGCAACATCTTCCACCAAATTTGTTAAAAAATGAACACCAGTTAAACTTTTAATTTAATTTGAAAATTTTTGCATAAGTACAAATGATTCCAAAACAGAGACATAACATGTTAACCCTTTAAACCTCAAATTTATTCAAGAAAATTTAAAAAATTTTCACAGAAAATGTTAATTTGCAGACCGAGAGAAGACAATTTTTGAAGATTGATCACTGGAATGACTGGCTCGGTTATCGAGCCCGAGTTATTCCTGGGATAAAATTTTCAAAAATAGCCTTCTCTTGGTCTGCTAATGGGCACTTCCCAAGATCACTTGTTATTGCCCGTTTCGAGTGACATTAAAGGGTCAAATGTAGTGTTAGTCTAAATTTGAATGGCGATGATGATGTCATTGATGATGATGATGATGATGATGATGATGATGATGATGAGTGACGTGTTCTGTAGGTGATGAAATGAAAACTTCTGCCAGAGCTTTGCAATCTTTTTTTTTTTTTCAACCTTTTCTAGTGTCTTATCTTAGTTGTCCTAGATAGTTATGGTATCGCAAAGCACTATTTTGAATACGATGCAAGAAATATTCTGTTGAATATTTTTTGAACATAATTAGATTGGAAGACATTGCTGCTTTAGGCTGCTTAGGCAGCAATGGCTTCCAATCCAATGGTCCTTTCCAGAGTACCCACCCATCATATGATGTCATAATGAACTGCGTGATGTGTGCAATGACATCATAATGAATGACGTCACGAATGATGTCGCTAAGTACGTCAAGAACGCATATTTGAAGACGGTCTATGGGCTGTTGTACAAATTGTTTGCTTTTACTATTTAATAAATATTCTGTTGAATATTTTGAAACTAATTTGACTGGGCGCTGTTGCTGCCTATGGCAGCAACAACACCCAGTCTAATTAGTTACAAAATATTCAACAGCTTCCCTGTATAGTTTTCAGGAAATTGATAGCTAGGGAATTCGGGGATCGATTAATTCAAACACAGCGAGGTGTGGGTGGAGCTTAGCTAGTGATGGGCGGGGCATAGCTAAAAATGGAAAGGTCAATTATGATCAAAAATATTCAACAGTAAGTTTTATTTTATTTTGGAAACTTTTAAAGTTATTTCTGAGCTGTTTTAACCCTTTAACAATCAAGTCAACCAAAAATGGCTTCTGCAGTCCTCTTGAGAAATTGCCATTTGCCGACCAGGAGAAGACTATTTTTTTAAATCTCCCAATGGAATGACTCTGCAAATGGACATTTTCTATGCAGTGGTCTTGGAGAATAGCCATTTGCAGGTGAAGCGATTTTGACGATTTTTAAAATTTTACAACTGGAATGAGTACATGACTTGTTGTATTGAGCGGTTGGTCGTAAATTTTCAAAAATCGTCTTCTGTTCATGTGCAAAAAATGGACCTTCACTAGGCAGAAATTTTGACAAATTATGGGGTTAGAGAGTTAAGCCACTAGCCTCAAATCTGTTCAAGAAAATTTATATTTTCTTAACGAAAATGTTCATTTGCAGACCAAGAAGACTATCTTTAGAAAATTTACTACTGGAATGACTGGCTTGGTTATCGATTCATTATGTCGTTTAGTGGTAAATATTAAAAAATAGTCTTCTCGTGGTCTGCAAATGGACATTTCCCAAGACCACTGCAGAAGATGTTTTTGGCTGATATGAGGGTTAAAGTGTTGAAGAATCACTAGCAAGATCACCTGTTTAACCTTTATCACTTTGATGTCAAAATTTTAAAATTCCAAATTAACTTAAAAGATAAACTGATGTTCATTTTTCAACAAATTTCGTGACAGATGTTCCTGTCGTAGACAACATCCTCCATCATGATTGTTGAGAGTGGCAAGTGTTAACAAGAGAAATTAGACCCTTTCCATCCCAGTTGTGGAATTCTACATGTAGAGTTATGGTTACGCGGTTTCCCATGTTAAAATTTGAACTAAATCAGACCAGTAGTTTCTTAGCCATCAGTAGGTCCAGAATTTGATCCGATCGAGATTCAGGTTCTTTTATCAGTATCACGGCCAAAATCTGAAAATCCTCGTTCATGCAAGGTTTCTTCCTTGTGTTAAAATCAGATAATTAGTTTTTGAGGTACAGCTCTGGACACACACACACACATGAATGAGTGGGAATGAATGCACATGCCACGCAAGTGTGCATGCATGCGTGCACATGATCGCACACAGAGCTGAATGCAAAACCATTTTCCCCTTACAGGGCGATGATAATAAACATACAGTTCAGGTCACATAACTCCCATGACAGTGTAAATTGAAGTAATATGTTATTGAGCAGAGATACCAATCTCAGGGGAGGCAACTAGTGAATATGGACAGATTACGCCGTAACGCAATCCCAAGCCAGATCTTGTACGGTACTATCCAAATTATATGAAATTTTACAAAATGCATTCCTGAGTCTCTGTAAAGTTATGCTCGGTAAACGAATCTGGACAGACAGAAGCATGCAATACACACATGGATAAAGCCTAATTCTGATGCACCACTCCCGCCAACCACCACCACCCCAAACACCCCTATCATTGACCAAGTCAAGAGGACAAAAACACCATCTTTGGTACCAAAGGTATATGACACATCTGCTGAATCTTCTACAGGCCTTCTTGTGCTCGGGAGACAGTCAGGCAGGCAGACAGACAGACACAGACAGACAGACATCACTGACTGTAATACTCATGCCGGCCTTCGGCATGAGAAACAATCGCTTTAGTGAAACTGGACATTATCTAATATATGAACTGACAAAAAGCGCAGACCTGTGTAGAATTAGAACGCCCCAGGACCGGACCTGAACAAGAAACTGATAGATAGATGTAATGAGTGACATCCTATGTAATCTGTCTCTGTCTAGCGTGGGTGTGCATAAAAGTCATCCTTTAGTTTTATAAAGTAAAATCAAAGTAATTTCACAAACCAGTTAGTAGACGCATATCGGCCTATGTATGTGGTCTTGAGAAATGTTCATTCCCCGGCCAAGATAACAATTTTTGAAAATTTACCATTGACTGACTGGTTCGATAGAAGAGACAAATTCATTCATGTGGTAAACTCTCAAAAATAATTTTCTGCCCCGCAAATGGTCATGGACTAGGCACAAATTATAATCTTCTTGACCGTATATAGATCATTATAGATAATCACGACAATTGTTTATACATACGGCCATACAAATTAATTTTTTGGTTTTGCAAAACCCTCCTAATTTAACTTTTACATATCTAGAAAGAATTTTAAGGCATTAACTATAGGGCTTCTGTACCTTCCAATGCGGGGGGGGGGGGGGACTGTAATATTAGAAGTCAAACAGTGAGACTAACTGATGGATAAACAAATGGATGGACAGATAGACCAACAGCGACAGACAACAATCGTAGACATTAACTGTCTCGCCGCTACAAACCACCAGACAATAATTTCAATGAGCAAAAACGCTTGATTTACTGAATATTTTGAAAACAATTTGCCACCAACAACTTTCAGTTGTTGTTTTCAAAATATTTAGCCAGTCCAGAGATATAAGACCTGGAATATGTCTTCTGCAAAAACTCAGCAGTTACGAGGTTAATAGTTTTACTCATTTCATGCCAGAACCAGCCTCTAGCAGTGGTTTTGAGGAATGTCTATTTGCAGGCCGAGAGAAAACTATTTTTGTAAATTTACCACTAGAATGACTGGCTCGGTCGAGCCAACTGAGCCAGCCATTACAGTGGTAAATTTTCTAAAATAGCCTCTTGGCCAGCAAATGGACATTCAATAAGCAAATATTTTTATATTTTTATAAAATTTAGTCATTAAATGGTTAACCATTTAACGGTTTCTTATTGAATGTCTATTTACAGGTCGAGAGAATAAACTTTTTGAAAATTTATCACTGTCATTCCACTGGTAAATTTCCAAAAGGTTTATTCTCTTGTCTATAAATGGACATTCCACAAGAGCATAGCAAAGGCCGGTTTGACCATTGGAGGGTTAAATTAGATTCTCTATGAGACGAGCCTGATGTCTGTTCTCTGGGTGAGATCCATAAGTCTGAATGATTGGAGATAGAAGTTATTGGTTTAGTTAGCGTCCATCGAGTCCCTGGTTCTAGGTTCCATTCACGGCATATCTTATTTTAGTCTATTATTGGTAACTTCCCCAGTGGTACGTACTCATTTGTACTCCTGTGTGGAGACAGTCAATAACCGAGCCAGTTATTCCAGTCATCAATATGGTCCAGTTAACTGGAGCTTAACTCTTTAACACTCATAGCAGTGGTCTTGAAAATGTCCATTTGCAGACCAAAAGAAATTTCTTTTTGAAAATTTACGACTGGACTGACTGGCTCAATAACTGAGCCAGTCATTCCAGTAGCAAGTTTTCATAAATAGTGTTCATTTGGTCTGCAATTGGACATATTCCGATGCAGTCATTCTAGTGGTAAATTTTCAAAAAACGTCTTCTCTTGGTCTGCAAATGGACATTTTCTATGAGAAATGAAATTTGGTATCATAAATAATAATCGTCTTCTCTTACGTCTTAGTCTGCAATTAGACATTTTCCGAGCCAGTCATTCCGGTGGTAAACTTTAAAATTTCAAGAACAAATTCAAGGGTTAAAGGGTTAAAGAATGTAATTTAAAATTTAAAATTTAAATTATTATCAAGCTTTTCATGAGCATTATTCATAGATATACCCGTCTAAAGATTTGATGTACTAAGATCTCGCTCGTGAAACGGTTATGACTCGTGGCTGTACCACAGACATCTATTGGTAATAATCTCTCTTTATGACAAATTATACCAAGATATTCATTATTGTGGTCGGATATATTATTATGCGTATTCGACGAGAAGAGGATGCTGACAGCTGGTGGTACCTAAGGCGAGGGACAAAAACACAGCATGAAGGACAGAAGCATCAATATAGACAATTTAACCCTATAGCATTTAAACTGACCAAAAATCTCTCCTCCAGTCGCGGTGAAATTTGAGGAACCTTCATTTGATAACCAAGATAAGAGTATTTTTTTGTAAATTTACCACTTTAATTACTGGCTCGAGAACCATGCAAGTCACTTCAGTGTAAAATCTGCACAAATAATCTTCTCTTGGTATGCAAATGGGCATTTTCTACGAGGAAATAGAAATGTTAACCCCAAATGAGCAAGAGGGTTAAATTGCTTGTTAAAGAGATGACCTGCATTTTTGCTCCACAATATGGTGGTTCTTTAAGCACACTGATGTCAAAATTTTAAATTCAATCAATATAGCTGTTGTTTATTCTTCAACACATTTGGTGGAAGATGGACAGACGTACAGCAACATCATCCACCAAAATTGTTAAAAGATGTCCACCCGAGTTTCTTTGTTATTGCCACAGTAAGGTATAGAATATTAACATCGGACTGGTAAGTGTTAGGACATGGAGCCTATAGCGAGTCACCTGTATTGAGAGCCCACCTGTCCTCATCATAGTAATTACTTGAGTGTGCCGTGTAAGGCGGTCACTTAACACAGGTTTTTCTATATACATACAGAGTCATTGACCTGGTGCTATTTTCAATGTATAATTTCCTAGAATATATTGCTTTAACCCTGAAATTTGTTCAAGAAAATTTACTATTTCTCATAAAAGTGTCCATTTGCAAAAGCAAGAGATGAATATTTTTGAAAATTTATCACTGAAATGACTGGCTCGGTGATAAATTTTCATAAACATTCTTCTCTTGGTCTGCAAATGGACATTTTCCATGACCACTGCAGAATTGGTTTTTGGCCGGCATTGAGTGTAAAATGGTTAATAGACACATGCTGCTGTGTTCATTCAAATACAATTCCTTAATTGTGATACAAATTCTCATCTGTATGGTCGAATGACGGCGAACATCACACAGATGGAAAATATACCCACGCTAATAATGAAAAGCAGACAATTTTCTACACTGCACGATAATCAAGACATAATAGTAATGTAATCAGAGAATTTATTTTGTATGTTGAAAATCATTATTTTATAGATTTATTTATGTCTGGGATTTGGTTTCGATATATTTTTATCAAAAATCATTAATTGAATTCCCAGATGACTAATTTCGCTATTTTGAATAAAAAAGGATAAAATGTTTTATTTATTTCAGGTTCAAATCGTCTAACACTTTCACTGATAAATTCCTGAAAACGCAAATTTGTCACGATTATATAACTTATTCTGTTGAATATTTTGAAATTAATTTGACTGGAAGCCGTTGGCTATCCGTCAAATTAATTTCAAAATATTCAAGTTTTTCCTGTATCCCAGCGTTGAAAGTGAGATATGAGGAATTTATCGGTGATAGAGTTAATGGTCAAATTTAGTCAAGAAAATTTTAATATTTTAAGTTTTACTACCAAAGATAGATGATGGTTACCAATCTGCGTGATTGATGCCTATTGGATCCATACAATGTAGTTGATGGATCCAGAATTTTTCACGGTCCTATTAAATAAATGCGGAAAGCAGTGGCTTCCGTGCTTTCCGGATCGCGACGTAATACTTCAATGATTCTGTGGTTGACATCTGTGGGTCCGTGGTTGGGAAGATTAAAATCTTGTGCTACAGGTGTGTCTTTGTTGTTTTTAATATCCCTGATGTGTTCTTTGATGCGAACCTGGAATTCCAGTTTAGTTTCACCTACATATTGTTTAAGGCATTTTTTGCAGGTAAGTAGGTAGATGACATTCATAGTGTGGCAGAATGTTTTTGTTTTGATGTAATATTTTGGCCCAGTGTGTGAGCTTTTGAAACAGTTTGTGCTGTTCATGTTTTTACAAAATACGCAGTTATTTTAATATTTGCTTATTCAACGTCCTTTTGCAGGTCAAAAGACTATTTTTGAAAGTTTACCAATAAAATGACTGGCTTGGTTAATCGAGCCAGTCACTGAACCTAGCATTCTATTTATAAATTTGCAAAAGAGATAACTATTGGCTGACAACTGATGGACATTTCTCAAGACCACAGCAGATGCTGGGGTTTTGCGGTATACTCATATCAGTTCCTGTCTTATTTGGTAACGTTCAAGTTATTTATGCTTCTATCTTTTTTAAACCTCCCAAGTGGAAAATAAAAATTTATAGAATGAGCTTGCAAAATGTCATAAGAGAATAATAATAATCATTTTTTTCAACAGACAATTTAATTATTTATAATATCATGTGACATTTTGACTGGTAATGAATTTTTACAGCGTCTGGCAGCGAATACAATGGTTCTGTGCATATAAATGTGATGGCGTCAGGACAATAAGTGACAGGCCTAACACCCAAGAATAATTTAGATATATCTACCATAGTTCTATAGCTATAAAGTGTGAAACCATTATAGGAAAAGAGTTACCTTTCATGGTTGTTGACCCAGTCTGTTGATAGACAATCAAGCGTGTTCTTCTCAAGGACTGTCATGACATGTGGAGCCAAAAGACGGTAGTTGCCATGGCAGCTAGACACCATTTAAAATATATCTTAACAAAAGGCCCAAGGGCCTGTGGCGCTCAACTGGACCATTGGCATTTAAACCATTTGCATTTAAAGAGACATCATGGATGATTTTCGGAAAATCCAAGATGGTCAATAAAAAATTGACCAATCAAGATTCTCATTTAATATGTTGAAGCCTACCATCATAGGATTGTTCCGCCCAAGTTTTGTTGAAATCCGGCTATTGATTGAAGGAGTACCATTTTTAAATGGTTCCGGAAAACTTTCAGAAAATCAGAGACAGCTGTCAAAACATTGACCTATCAAAATTCTGAATAAAATTTCTAGAGGCTACGACAACAGGATCCTTCCAGCCAAGTTTGGTTGAAATTGCCCAAGCGATTAATGAGGAGTAGCATTTTAAATTAATTCCCATTTTTCGGAAAATCCAAGATGGCCACTATCAAAATCAAGCCGTCAACATTCTCTATACAAGTTCTGAAGCGTATCGGCCTAGGTTTCTTCCAGCTCAGGTTGAAAATGGCCACGGGTTAATGAGGAGTAACCCTTTAACTGATTTCCCCAATTTTCAGAAAATCCAAGATGGCCGCTGGAAAAATTGACCAATCAAAATTCTATATATACCAGTTCTGAAACCTACAAGCCTAGTATCCCTCCAGCAAAGTCTGGATGAAATTGCTCAAGCAGTTAATGAGGAGTAGAGTTTTAAACAATTTCCTGCAATTTTTCGGAAAATTCAAAATGGCCACCGGAAAAATGGACCAATCCAAATTCTGTATCCACGTTCTGAAGCATAGCAGGCTAGGGCTCTTCCATCAAAGTTTGATTTAAATAGGCCCAGTGGTTATCAAGGATTAGGCTTTTAAGTGATTTCCAGTAATTTTCACAAAATCCAAGATGGTCACCGGAAAAATTGACCAATCAAAATTCTGTATACAAGTTTTGAAACCTACGAGCCTAGTATCCTTCCAGCCAAGTCTGATTGAAATTGCTCATGCAGTTAATGAGGAGTAGCGTTTTAAACGATTTCCCGACATTTTTCGGAAAATTCAAGATGACCACTGAAAAAAATTGACCAATTAAAATTATGCACACAGGTTCTGAAGCATACCACACTAGGATTCTTTCATCCAAGTTTGAATGAAATCGGCCAAATGGTTATCAAGGAGGAGGCTTTTAAGTGATTTCCAGAAATTTTCAGAAAATCCAAGATGGCCATCGGAAAAATTGACCAACCAAATTCTGTATACAAGTTGAAATTGCCCAAGCAGTTAATGAGGAGTAGCATTTTAAACGATTTCCTGCCACTTTTTCAGAAAACTCAAGATGGGCACCGAAAAAATTGTCCAATCAAAATTCTGTATTCAAGTTTTGAAGCCTACCCCAATAGGGTCCTTCGGACCAGCCAAATTAGGTTGAAATCTGCCACGCGGTTAATTAGGAGTAGCGTTTTTAAGCAAAAGTTGACGGATGGACGGACGGACTGACAATAGACAGGCGCCCAGCCATAAGTTCGCATGGCCATTCTGGCCAGTTTTTTCTCTTGCCTCGCAAACGGGACATTCCTTAAGGTCATTGCAGAGGTCAGTTTTGGACAGCTTCAGATTGTGGTAAATGGGCACACATGTCTTCCACAATCGATTATTTAAGAATAATCGTGATTACTGGATTAATCAGCCTGGGTACATATTACCCAGACAACAACAACAAAGGCATATCAATGACGAAAGCTGCAATGTCATTTAGAAAAGTCCCTTTGCAGGCCAAGAGAATACCTTTGAAAATGTATCACTGCCATTCCAGCGATGCATTTTAAAAAAATAGTCTTCTCTTGGCCTATAAATGGACATACATTTAATGAACAAAATTTTCGAAATGGATCACTTTAACAAGTAACCGAAAGGTAAGATTTGAAATATTTTATGTAGTAGAAATTATTCACAATTATTTGATTATATAAGTTTTAATCATATAAATTCATGATTTAAAAAAATAATCGCGATTTTCGATTCAATCACATAATTGTAGTCTAATAGTAGGCCTATATGTGAGGCGGTCTGTCTATTGAGGCTTGGCAGCTTTGTAAAGTGACTCTCGCTCTTTCTTTGTCACGCCGCACTCGATGCCCTCATGTTACATGAGACAGGTGATGACGAGGAACAAAGACAGGATAGTGACATCCAATTGTCACGACGACGACGAGTGCTCTAGTTATCACAAATGCTGCAGCATTGAAAATCACATTTTCTCGCTAAACACCGATCAATCTCTCTATCTAGCTGGAAGCCCTTAAGGCACAAATGAACTAAATTAGAGATAGATTTGGGCAATTCATCTTTAAACAGCTAGCAAAAAAAACAATCTCTTTTTTTATAAATTGAGTCATGTAGCTTCTTCCCTGTCTTGAGACGATGGGAGAAAGAACACACGAAATGTCTTTTTAAAAGTCAATCTTTATTTACATTACATGTTATAAAAACAAAGCACTTATGGCCAAGCATTTGACACAACAGGTAGCTGTTTTTGCTATGCCAGTGTTTTAACCCTTAGCACGCTGTCAACAATTTTTATTTTCAAATTAAATTAAAAGATGAACTGGTGTTCATTTTTTAACATCTTCCACCAAAATTGTTGAAAAATGTACACCCATTTCTTTGCTATTGACATTGTAACGGATGAAATATTGACATCAGAGTGGTTAGGTTTAATTAGCCTCTGCAGTGGTCTTGGTCAATGTCTATTTGCAGGCTAAGAAAAAACCCATTTTTGAAAACTTCAGTGGTCAATTTTCCAAAAGTCTTCTCCTCGGGCTTGCAAAATAATGCAAATGGACACTCACTGAACAAAAATTTTAATTTTCATGACAAATCCTGATAGTTTAACAATCAAACCAGCCAAAACTGTTTCTCGGGTGGTCTTGAGGAATGTCCATTTGCAGTCCAAGAGAAGAGTTTTTATGAAAATTTGCCACTCGAATGACTGGCACGTCATAACCAAGCCAGTCATTCGAGTGGTAAATTTTTAAAAATACTCTTATTTTGGCCTGCAAATGGACATTCGATGAATCACAAGTTAGGTGTTCTTAACACTAGTTACCCCTTCAACGGTCAAAGTTGGTGAAAAAAATAAATTTAAATATCTGCCTATTGAATATCCATTTAAAGGCCAAGAGAAATCAATTTTTGAAAATTTATCATTGGAATGACTGGCTCGGTTATCGAACCAGCCATTCCAGTCGTAAATTTTCAAAAATTGTATTCTCTTTGTCTGTAAATGGATATTCCACAGGACTATAACAGACACGGTTTTGGCTGGTATGACCATTAACGGTTAAAGCGTTCTTTCTGGCGAATGCTTCCTTAGCCATGTATGCGTACAAAAACGATCAAATCTGTCTAAAACGACTACTGCTCCCCCTACTCCGTAATAACGTTCACGATGTCTGTGTTTCATAATTTAAATAACGCATATTATATACGCCTCCATGGACATATAAATCTTAAGCGGAGACCCGCAGTTATGTCAGTAAGATAGACATTTAGAGGGTGAATCATATATATCGATTGGAAATAATCTTACTCTAGAGTTGAGTTGACCAGTGGTCACCATTTTCTCTACATGAAACCACCTTATTTTAATGCTGAGATGTCCAGTGGTCACCATCTCTCTACTTGAAACAACCTTATTTTAATGTTGAGCTGACCAGTTCAAAAACAGTTTTAAAAAGGGCATTTTAAGAACTTTAAACTTTAGCCGTTTAACACTTATATCAGACAAAAACTGTTTCTGTGGTGGTCTTGAGAAATGTCCATTTTCAGACTAAGAGAACACTATTTCTGAAAATTTACTACTGGAATGACTGGCTCGATAACTGAGCCAGTCATTATGGTGGTAAATATTCAAAAATAGTCTTCTCTTTCATGAGCAAAGTTGGGGGTTTAGGATTAAGAACTGTTCTTCAGTTGTTTCTGAAAATATTCAAGAGCACTTTAGGAATATTTTAAGCCCGTATTGTTCTTCAGTAATATTTTTCCCTAGATATTGAGTGAGCTCTGATCATGATATCACCGGCAATAGGAATAGCATTGAAATTCTCCGGTAACCGTGGTCAACCATGATAAATCATGGTCAATAAAGAACTTTGATAATTGTTAAAAATATTGCTGACATATCTGACCATGATATCGCTGTCGATAGGAACGTCGATAATTGCTCAAAAATATTGGTGACATATCTGACCATGAACTGAACATGATATCACTGTAAATAGGAATAACACTGAAATTCTCCAGTAACCATGGTCGACCAGGATATATTATGGTCAGTGAGGAAGAAGTTCAGTTACATGTATACACGAACTCACCATCAAGTGATCATGATATCATGCTTGATAACAAAACATCTGAAATTTTTGTCAACCGTGGTTTCACATGGTTTTTCATGATCATCTGACTATGATGTACTGTATGTGAGCAAACAAAAAACCATGGTTGACCTACTCTAACCAGGAACTACGATGGTTGACCCTGACATCATGATCAGGAAATCAGGGTGTGCACATTTCTGTCTTAATTAATTAAAGGGATGCTAATCTCATCTCAAATCTCACCGACAGATTATCGTTTATAGATTCCATATCATTTATATCCTGTGACAATCCGTTATCTGTATCACAATTATCTGCTTTGTAATATCGAGTATGTTGCAGTGATCGACACCATTTTGTCTCCTTAAGTAAGTGTGTGATGTCATACCAATGTATTACCTTCTTTATTATATAATACTCATCTCGTTGACTATTTTGGCAGCAAAAACTTCCAGTCTAATTAGTTTCAAAATATTCAGTAGCTTACCTCTATGATTACTTTTATATCACATTGCCAAACTATACTTGGCATGTCTATGACTGAGCGTACATACCGAGGCAGACATGCTAGGTTTTTTCTGATTGGTTGAAAAATAAATCATAACAGCCATCATAGACTGTAGAAATGTATCAACATTTAGCTACTAAAGCCTGAATATCTTTCATTGTCTGCATGATAAAAAGCTAAAATGTCAGGGATGGAGTATACATCTCAAACTCTATCACCTGAATGTTTAGTATAAGGTGAGATTTCCTTTCTTAAGTTTTATAATGCTCAGATATAGATTCATGTACTTACTAACACACTTACACACATAACTAGGCATGCGCGCACGCACACACACACACACACACACACACGCGTACATGACCACACGCACGCACGCACACACACACATTCACATACACCCACACGCATGCATGCACGCACGCACGCATGTGCGTACACGCCCACACACACGCACGCACGCACGCACACACACGCACACACATACACCCACACGCACGCACGCACGCACGCACGCACACACACACGCACATTCACATACGCCCACAAGCATGCATGCACACACAGACCTAAATGCTAAACACTTTCTCCTACAACTAGGGTCAAGACTACTTTTTATGTTCTGCTTCAGATCTTAAGGTAAATCGTTTAAAGTTAATTATTGTGATTGCACCTGTGTCTGTAACCTGGCCAGAATACACAGTGTGTAATCATGCAGAATTAGTCTAGACATGATCTAGACAACAGAGCTCTACTGAAGCAGAGAAAGTCACAGAGAAACTCTCTACACAGTTAATTGTTCATAATAGTGTACATAAAGTTTTATGACAATGCATGGGGCTCAGTGGGGAGTATGATAACCATATTTTATTGATATGTACTATTGTCTTTTATTAGGACCATATAGAGATAGACGGAGCTTAATATATTAATAAGCCAATCATAAACTCAGTCGTTAAGAGTAACTTTATTGACCGCTCACATACACGATTATTATTTTCATGTTCCATTATTAGAACAAAATACCCCGCTAAACAATAAACAAGTGCGGAGACGAGCTATAGCCGGCACTTGTGAAGCTTTGTCCGGAATGGTCAATATGGGACAGAGCAACGGAGAGATAGATTTCTACTAGTTGTCCGTCACAAGTAATAACAAGCACATGTCAACACACTATATATAGGTACTGCATGGCTTTGTCAAAAATTTGAAGAACAAATATCGTGACAAAATATGATGAGTTTGCAGAGAAGTGTGTGCTTACAAATCTATATGATGGCAGTCAGTTCCGTATCGTTGGATTACCACAATATATTTTATGAATAGAATGTTTATAACCAACTAAGTCTCAAATTTAATCACCAAAAATTTCAATTTTCTCAAATTTTTTTAATTTACCGCTGAAATGACTGGCTCGGTTATCAAGTTTCAAAATATTCACCAAGGCAAGTGTTTTTAGTCATTCAAATTATTGTCTCCAGGGTGGCTTGCGGCAGCGAGATTTTTTAATTGTAAATTTACAAATTCGTACGCTTACTGTAGGACAGTTGCCACTTCCTTGATAGACCTAGATCATTTAATGAAGGAATCCAGTTTTAGATATGCTCAGCCCATTTTTAGCTAAGCTCAACCCACACTTCGTCATATTGGGATTGATCGATCCTTCCACTCCCTGACTATTAATTTCCAGAAAACTATACAGGGAAGCTGTTGAATATTTTGAAAATAAGTTGACTGGGTGATAGGCAGCAACAGCACTCAGTTAAATTAGTTTCAAAATATTCAACAGCAACTTTATTAAATAGTAGACATACAATTTGTACAACAACGCTTAGTTCGTCATCAATTAAGCATTCACGACGAACTCATCTACATCATTCACCACATCATCCTACACGTCATGTTGTTGATTATGACATCATATGATTGATGGATAAACTAGACAACTCCATTGTGATGTGATGTCAGCTAACAAATACTATATTTTGATGATGTCAGTAGTCAAACACTAAATGAGTGACAGATCATATCCATCCATGGGCTGATGTAATAGATAAACCTTTAGCTACTGTGAGGCATTACTCCTGCATATAATTCACACTAATTAGAAGAAAGCACATTAGAGATCCCATTTTTGCTGCATTTATCTCAAATTCTTTGTAATATCCATTTTTTTCATATTTCCACAAGGGTACATATATCATGAGCGATGCTGAGGAATCCTCCTAGTGCATGGTCAACACATTTCACGTGTTAAAATTTCAGCTAAATCGGATCAGTAGTTTCTGATAAATCGATAGATACAGAATTTGATCCGATCTGGATACGGCTTTTTTAACCCCGATGGTACCAACGTCTGGAAACGGGCTTTTCCATTTTTAGCTATGCCCCGCCCATCACTAGCTAAGCTCCACCCACATCTCGCCGTGTTGGGATTGATCGATCCCCAAATGCTCTAGCTTTCAATTTCCTGAAAACTATACAGGGAAGCTGTTGAATATTTTGTAACTAATTTGACTGGGTGCTGTTGCTGTCTATGGCAGCAACAGCGCCCAGTCAAATCAGTTTCAAAATATTCAACAGAATATTTATTAAATAGTAAAAGCAAACAATTTGTACAACAACGCATTGACCGTCTTCAAATATGCGTTCGTGACGTACTTATCGACGTCATTCACGACATCATTCATTATGATGTAACTGTACACATCACGCCGTTCATTATGATGTCATATGATGGGTGGGTACTCTGGAAAGGTGAATTGTCCTCTGTCAAGTACAGGTACCAGCCTAAGTTGTTGTGTTATACAGACCAGAATGTAATATCCTCTTCGCCGTTCAGGGAGAAAGTATCGTAAATATCATGAATTCTGTAGACATAAACCATGTGATACAACAGCATGGTAACAAATTTGAAACTAATTCATGAATACAGTTTCTCAGTCAATCATATATGACATCATAATCAACTTTATGACATGTAGGATGATGTCATAATCAATTATGTCATGAATGACTCGATTTACTCCATCTTACACGCTTAATAATGTCAGGTTGTACGAATTGTATATTGTTGGGTTCTTTTGTCTAACTTAAAGAACACAAACATTTTAAAACCAAACAGAATCAAAGAAATTCTATGCTTTACCAAAGTCATTATTTGGTAGTGAAGTTTACTTTATAGACAGCTATATACAACAATATTTAAACCTTTGTGTTTCAGAGCATCATACATGTAGTTGGTCAGTGTTCAGTGAACTTATCACCCATCATACTGTCCTGGGTCTTTTATAGGGTTTGGGCAATAAGCATGTTTCAAGTGCCTGCGTGTTCCTGTCATTTTCTCGCGTGTCTCCGCTGTGCATATCTCCATTCCGCGTATCTCCACAAAACGTATCAGTGGGCACAGCGGAGATTATTAGAAATTGGATAAAATATTCAGATACTTAGTATGCCTAATAGCTTTCCCTATAGAGCCTCGGCCAGTCTGCGACCTAAATCCAACTCACTGAGTCGCTTGCTGCTGGTGACTGTCCATTCACTTAGTACATACAAACACACGCACCATAACACTATTTTTACTATTTAACACTTTAACACTCATATCAGCCAAAAGTGGATTCTGCAGTAGTCTTGAGAAATGTCCATTTGCAGACCAACAGAAGAATATTTTTGAAAATTTACCACTGGAATGACTGGCTCAATAACTGAGCCAGGAATTCCAGTGTTAAATTTTCAAAAATAGTCTTCTCTTGGCCTGCAAATAGACATTTTATACAAGAAAATTGAAATTTTATTGAATAAATTCATGGCTTAAAGGGTTAATAAACATGGTGTTGAATAATTTGAAACCAATTTGAGCTGCCATCTGCGGCAACAGCACCCTGTCAAATTAGTTTCAAAATATCCACCACCTTACCTGTATGGTTTTCTGGAAATTGAGATTCAGAGCGCGCAGGGATCCGTCTATCCCAACATGGGCAAAGCATAGATGGACCTTAGCTAAAGATGGGTGGGGCATAGATAAAACTGGATTCCTCCATTGCGTTGTAACGTGTCCCTCTGATTAACCCTTTAATGGTCATATCGCCCAAAAAACAGCCTCTGGTACGGTCTTGTGGAATGTCCATTTACAGGACAAGATAATACAATTTTTTGAAATTTTACCACTGGAATGACTGCCTCGATAACCGAGCCAATCATTCTAGTGATAAATATTCAAAACATTTAATCTCAGGTAAATATATTTAAATTTTCTTGACAAAATTTGACCATTAAAGCATTAAGAGCTTCTGGACATTTAACACAACTAAATCAAATTCAAAATTAAGATTTATATCATTAGAGATAATATACAAATTCATATATATATATATATATATATATATATATATATATATATATATATATATATCACGGCTTCAGAAACATGCATCTTTGGAAGGGAGGGGCGAGAAAATGCATGATGTAATATCGGCTTCTAATAGGGCAAATTTTCTAAAGCTCCAAGGGGGGGGGGGGGGGACTTCTATTAGGTATAGTTCAAGAAAAAAACTGGGGAAAATGATACAAAAGATAGCACGAAAATAGAACACATTTCACGCTAGAAAATCTTCCACTAGAAAATCTTACCATCTTACGCCTATGCTTAATGTATACGTTATATCCATCATCGCGGGAGTGAAATTATTAATTGGGACTGCCTAAACATTGTTTATTTCATCAAAATTAATCAAAATTTTGACAAAATGTCCCCCCCCCCCCACCCACCCCGAGATAAAACAGAAATCGCGGGATTTATCAGCTACCGCTTATTGTCTCCCTTTGTATGTCGAGTTTAAGTCGTTACTCGAGTAGCGCGATGATGCTAATATTAGTACACGGGTAGACTTGCTCAATCCACATATATAGGAAGGGAGCTTCGAGTAGCTATGAGAGTGACGGCGTAAACCCGTCCTATTGTGGTAGCTGATTAATACTCGGTAGAATCGTCTGCATTTTACGAACCTAAATTACTGAACTCGGGAACTCGGAATGTACTATATATATATATATATAACTTTTTTCCATTGATAGTTGTATCATACAAGGAAGTGACATAATTCGATGGTATTTCCGCGAGGTTATTTCAAAATTTTGTTTCAAATCTCGTTTTATTTAACATTTATACGTTATTTAACTTACAAATTTTTTTTTATTTACACAAACTGCTGAAATTGGGATGCGACTTCTATTAGATACATTTGTTGGGGTTTTTTTTCACAATGATTTAACAAAATACATACATTGCTGTCCGACTGGACATCACATTTACCGGTCATCGAAGACAATTCTCGGACACGTGCGGACAATATGGACATTTTTGAAGCCCTGATTACATAATATATATATATATATATATATATATATATATATATATATATATATATATATATGTATTAAATTTAATACCTTAGGCGCGTGATCAATAATAAACGTAGGTAAAACATTACATATCCGACTAATAGTCCAAATTTTAACACAACAAAGGATGATTCACTGTGAAAGAGGGTTTCCAAACTTTGGCTGTCAAGATCGGATCAAATTCTGGATCCATGGATTTTTTAAGAAAATACTAGCCCGATATGGTTAAAAATTTAACATTTTCACCAATGAATTCTCCATATCTCATTTTGAAGGCAAACATACTGGAAAACGACCAGATGACCCGGAGGGTCTGGTCTTATGTTTTACTTATTACATATACCTACCTCCTTGCAATACTATTGCTCTTTCCTTCTCTGAAGTTGGAAGCGTAGTAGGATGAAATTTTTACAGCCAATGTTTGCTGTGCTTTGTGGTTACAGAGTGACTGAAGGCTTCTTCAGGAATCTCCATACTCTCTCCAATGATGAGATCCATAGCAATTCGCTTGAATGCTATATCTCAGAATGAGGCAGGAAGAGGGTTAACACATAACCCAGAGCCAATAAGTGAGTCATTAGACATAATGACAATCTCATTGGCTGACAGCCGTCACATGACTTTGTTGTAGCAACCAAGTCTTCATTCCTTGACGAATCCAGTCATATAATCCAGCTTTGTGCAGATTCATGAAGAGGTAGATGATCCTATCACTACTCGACTCTGAATCCAACTAAAGCTGAAACTTAAGAATTTACCTAAATACTTAATATTATATGACTAGAAAATCTTTAATAAATACCAAAATATGTCGAAAACTGACATATCCGGGTATACTCTAAGGCTGAGAGATATAGTGAATATCTTATACTGAACATAACTATTCTAACAAGAGATGACCAAAAAACGAAGCCTCAAGTCCCCACCCCCCAAAAAAAAATTTGACAGAGGGGAGGCTTGAGATGGGCCGTAATACAAGGAGGTAGGTATATGTAATTAGCAAAACATAAGACCAGACCCTCCGGGTCGTCTGGTCGTTATTACTACATTACAACCTACCTCCTTACATTACTATTGCTCAAATACAGATTTCAACATTGCAAAAAACCTGGGAGGTGAATTTTTGAGCAAAATTGATGTAAAAATAGAGAAAGAATACGAAGTTAGAAATAACGAGTAAGGAAGATACTAAGAGATAGCAATTTCTAAGAATTGCTCTATCAAGCATCTTGAGAGATGAAATTAAAGAATAACGAGAAGATAATAAAGAAGGTCATAAATGACCCCTGGAAGCAAGAAAGAGAAGATGAACATGCAAGAAAGAGATGAATAATAGGGGTGATGAGAGAGATGATATGAAAAAAGTAGTAAAATACACACATGAGAATTAAGCAATGAATTCCCACTAACCCCAACTAGACCAAAGAGAATGAAAATGAAGAAGTAAGAGAAGATGATGAATGAGGAATACGAGTCATGGTCCCTGAAGTCACTTTATGAATCTTTTTATAGCAAAAGGAGGAGAGACTAAATCTATAATATAGAGGTTAATAAAGGTGTTGTCTGACTTCCAGTTAGCAACTAGCATGATGTAATCTATTGAAGATCCATTAAAAAGAGAGAGCAAGATGGAGCAAAGGCCCTTAACACAATGGGCCTTGACTCCCACCAGAGGATTATCTCCTGGAGAAGCGAATTTTAATAGTATCCACGATCCAACGGGAAATAGTGATTAAGGAGACAGGACGATTTAGACTGTCTGCAAATGTAACCCAAAGATGTCTAATGCCGGATCATTTCGAATCAGTACGAAGTTTATACATATTAAGGGGCTTGACTGGGAACCATACAGAATCATCTGGCAACAAAGAAAAAAGTCTATGAATTATCAAAGGTTGACTCAAGAGTTAAACTGAGTCTTGAACAAGAATTCTGCCCTGGGATAGAGAATAAGGCTATTATGACACGTAACTTGAAATCTAACTAATTCAGCCGAAAGAGCATAGATTTCAGAGCCATGGATAGCTGATGCTACTGCTAGAAGAAACTGTTTCTAGTGTAAGATGTATCAAGCACACAGAAACCAAAGTTTCGAAATGTATCCCCGCTAGAACCTGTGATATAACTAAAGCTTCCAGCAAGGAATGTGTCTCTTAAACGATGGACGAGAAGTACCCAAACCTTTACTGAGATAGTGAAATGTTTCTGAATTTGGACTGAAGGATCGATTAGACACTTGACGAAGGAATTCAGACAAAAAGATAGGATATAATAATATTAACTGAATTCTTCCTCTGATCAAAGAGGAAGAACAGAAACTCAGTGACCTGAGCTACAGAGGCCTCAGAAGGTAAGATAAATGGTCAGCACACTATTTTTTGAAAAATTCAAATCTAGCTTTATAGATGTCTCGAGTGGGAAGATCCGAGAAATTTTTTTTCAATAGTTCTTGAGATCTGACTGAAAAGAATGACGAAGGCGAGGGTAACTCGACAGTTTCCAGACTGACAGGCGAAATATTTTCGGGTTCTGATGGAGAATCCTGCCTATGTTCTGGGAAAATGGATCGTGGGAGACAGGGAGTAGCAGAGGGAGATCTACAAGAAGGTCTAGGAGATCCAGAAACCAGGATTTAGTCGGCAAAACTGGGCTAATAACAGGACTATGCAGGGATGTTGCCTGATCATTCTGAGATCCAGAGGAATGAGAATCGTAGGGGGAAAAAGCGTAGGAGAATATGATGTCCCAAGATTGAGTTAGAGAGACTACTGAGAGCCAGAGATTCCGGGAAAGGAAATATGAAAGTGGATATCTTTTCTGTTCTTGAGAGAAGCAGACAGATCTATATGGAGGTGAGAGGAACTGAGGAAAATGACTGGACTACAGCCTCTTACAATTCCCACTCTATTTCTGGTATCTTTGAAGGGCGAGATAATGGGTCAGCCAGAAAATCAGTTTGCCTGGGAATGAAATGCTTGAAAGAAATATAGCGAGACCTGCACCAATAGAGAATGATCATGCTCTCTCGACCCAGGGAAACCCTTTTGATGATAGATGAACAAGACTACTGTGAAATTGACTGACCTGATGAGGATTGACATACCGAGAATCATGGGTTCCCAACGAGCTAGGGAATGAAACAGTCCACAGTTCTAAAAGATTGACGTGGTAAGAAGATTCTAGGAGGAACGAGATTCCTGAATCTTTATGGAATTCCAAAAGACTCGCCATCCTTCCAGAGATGTATCTGTGAAAAAGATAGCCTGAAGAGTTGAAGGAAGGAGAGGAACCCCTAACAAAAGGGATTGACTATCTAATCAAAACTGGCAATGAACCATCATAGAAACTTGATGAGAATCCGATGAATCAGAGAATCTAGAGATTGATTCCATTGGGCCTTAAGATAAAACTGGATAGGTGTTCTCATCAAAGGAACCCAAGGCATCACCTCTACTGGAACCATGAGGTCTACTATTCTGTAAGGACCTAGCCGACACTAATTTGCCTACCATGAGAGATTGAATAGTGAATATCAGTGTTTGAACATTTGGAATGGATGGAGGCTAACTTCCCATGAGAGAGGACGAAAGAGACCCCCAAGTGGGTAAAACACGAATCAGAGGAACCTTTCCATAATAAGATATCATGTATAACGACCCTTGCAACGAACGAGACAAAAATGGAGGCCACCAATAAGGATGATTATAAATCAATCGTAAATAGCGGAATGAAATATCGAGGGATCTACACCAGTGAAGAATTATCAAGGACTCTTGGAAACAGACACCAAACTGGTCCCACCCCCATGATTGAAGAACTAGACAACAGTGAAGTGTCCATGAGGATAAGAATTGATCAACCGCGTAATAAGGGATCTCAGAGGAGTAGATAAAGAATAAAACAAGAAGACCTCATAACCAAGAGCATAAGAAGCCTACCCATGGAAGCCATACTTGTATGATACCTAATATCTGAATAAAGAAAGATATAAATGAAGAATAAAAGCTAAAAAGTCTCAAATTCTTATTAGGGCTAGGCTGATAAAAGATAGGATATAAGATAGTTAAGATATTTCTTGAGTTATCTCAGAGTTAGATCAAAGTGTTCATGAGTCTGATAAATAAATTAGGATATTACAATGAGATCAGACAGAGACTTCCAAGCATTAATTTATATCAGGGACCAATCTAACCACCAGCCAATCAGCCAAATGCTAGTAAGAACGAAGTCTGACTAACCAAGGGCAGAATAGGAAAAATCATTGGCTAAAGAATAAAAATAATTTAACTTTCTTGATTGGTTGAATCCTGAAAAATTCCACTGTAACAAAATGCAAAACAAAAAATCATGTTTACGTTGTTGAACATATTAAAACAATATGATAATAACTAAACTCGAGAACTTAACTGAATGCCTGACGCTTTCTTGGTTTAAGAAGAGTCTGGATGCCAGTGGTCAAATTCTGACCCTTTATATATGTTCCCAGTGCGGGTAACTATGCTACATCCGATCATTTGCAATAAACAATATGTGGGTGAAACTAAGAGAGAATTCCAGATCCGTATCAAAGAACATTTGAGAGATGTCAACACACACAAAGACACACCGGTCGCACTACATTTTAACCTGCCAGGACACGATGCATATAGTATCAGATATAGAGTCATAGAAGTTCTGCGTCACGACCCCGAAAGCACTGAGGCCACCACCCCACGCAAGGATCGTGAATCTTACTGGATCCATCAACTACACACAATGGATCCCGTTGGTATTAATCACGCAGATTGGTAACCCCCACACCCTGTGGGTGAGACACCATATTAAAACAATATGCCCAAAAAACAACTCTTAAACCTATGAAGTTCAAATAATCAATACATATTTTATATAGAAAGATCGTATTGAATCTGGACTGTGAAATTAAAGCAGGCTATTAATTGATGAGGACTGACTGCAAACATGATCATAAGTGAAATTAAAGAAAGATGTGGCTAAAATATATACTATTTTAGAAAATAAACAATATTTGATTAATCTACTGGCTAGAACATAGCAAATATCAGATCTGTCCCCGTGTACTATTGGACAGTAATGTCTGCTGAGTCGAGAGAAAGCAATATTTCTTAGTTAAAAGCGTTATATCCATATTCTAATTATCCACACTAATTAAAAGTTGTACATATTGAAATAAAGAAAAACTATTCATAGTGATTTATCAGATTAAGTAGCAAATAGAAATCCCATAGAAACATATGGGAGGGGAGCGAGTCCCGCTATAGTCAGAAAGAATTAGCTAAAATAGAACTGATCTAAGTTAAGAACGAATAATATCCAAATGAATTACTCCATGTAAACAAAAGGGAAACGAACTATATACGGGATGAATTGACAACGACCTATATACACGGTGATGACAATTCTGACAGTTACCGGAAGTAGATAAAAAGGGATTGTTAAAGGATAAATTTCGGGCCCAAGATCACCAATCCAGCGATGGTGGGAAAGAACATGACTCTAAATAACATGTTTTAGCTAAAGGACACGAAAATACTTTGAAAAATGGGTATATAGAAGAGAAAAAACCCGATAATGTTACCGTGACAAAATGAGACTAGGACGAATAGACTGCCGAATAAATAGGTCTACGTGTTTCACCGATAAGAACTGGGACAGTTAAGAATAGCGAAATACGGGAAAGAAACTTATAATAAAGAAATCACAAAACACCAAGAGTGCAAATCTAATCTAACTTTAGGTAATGAATATTATACAATAAAAGGGGGCTGATAAATGGGGAAATTAGTCTTAAAAGAATGAAATATTCACGATAAAAATATAGCATGATCGGTAAATTCTCCTAATGTCTTGAAAGTATGCCAACCCGCCAACTTAGAAGGGAGGAGTACTATATGAAAAAATGAATGACCCGAATAGAACTGCGCCTCTAACTTGTGCCGATAAAAGACCAAAACAAAGCTAATTATAATTGCGTAGTAAACTGACAGATCAGAAAATGTGCAGGACGACGGAATCAGAAATTAGAATCGTAAGAAAAAGCTAAGAAACAGACAGTAAACTACCGGGAGAAAGATGAGATCCATACAGACCTAGGCAACCCGGGAATGGATCTAATAATCCCAGATGTGACCCCGAACCCTCTCTGGGATTATTAATAAATATCATTAGGATAATTTAAAATACAAGTCACGTGATCATGCAAAACTGAACAACATGATGCATACAATGAACGTGATGGCATCAGTGTTATTGATTGATTTTAATAATGCGTATGTTTGTATATTTCTATTTTGTTGACATTGTAAACCTGACTGTAAATGTATGCAAATCAGCCAATTGGCATAAAAAGCAAATAAACTTTACTATACTAATAGAATCCCAGAGAGAACCCGCCGACCATTCAGAAATCATTTGACAGTTAAATAGAGGATGACTAAGAAATTTAGAACTAACCCGGCTCCGGAGCCCAACTAGGCCCAGAAACTGGGGAAACATTTGAAAGTCATATGAGGATTGACCAAAATTAGAAGCAATAATTCTAATTAGACACGCCGGAACTACTGGTACTGACTAGGCCGGAGACGGGGCGGGAAAACTGCGAGAAATTTTCAAATTTAATTGACACGCCGGAATGACCTCTCCGGATTCTGCCCAGCGCCGGAGCCGGGGCGGGAGAAACAGGAGAAATTTTTTAATTTTCTGACACGCCTGAAAGAGATAGACTAGAGAGGAAAATAGAACCCGAAGAATCCCTAAAAGACGGAGCCGGATAAAAATCCGGGTCCGGACCCCAAGAAGAAATCGGTAACTTAAGTTGGCCTGCTTCCCGACCCGGGTCCGGGAGAAAACCCGGACCCGGGGCCGGAACTGATACCAACAGTACTCCCAAAGTTTCCCCAGAGGCCGAACCCGGATCGAATTCCGGGTCGGCACCAAGGAATAAATCGGTAACCTAGACCAGTCCATCCCCAGACCCGGGGCCGGGAGAAAACCCGGCCCCGGGGCCGGAAGACTAGCTGGAGAAACAGTAAAAACAATGTATGATGTGAGATCGCTTGAACATCTCTGGTCGGGAATCCTTCTATCCAGCCAGTGAAGAAGTAGTAGTGATAGGATATGAAGACCCAGACAGACTTACAACCTGCTCAGGCGCAGGCTGCGGAATGTTGATTGATGGAGAGCCAGACCGACTTACAACCCGCTCGGGCCCGAGAAAGGATGAACCTGACTCGGTCCTCATAGGCGCAGGATGCGGAATGTTGACTGTAGAAGGTGCTTGAGTAGAAATGACTGGCTTCTGAAGCGAGGAACGAGGCGAAACCCGAGGCTTTTTTGTACTTTTGTTCTTTCCTGTCATTGATGATTTTGAACCCCTGAAACAGTGAAGATCAGTAAGACGTAAAACACTCTTGGACTTGAATAAGTGTTTCCTAGGAACAGTCAGTTCCGACGTTTCCCCTTCAACAATATCAGGAAATGAAACATTGGAAGCTGACTGGTCCATGATCATTTTATTAATTCTGCCATCAATCGACGCATCTATATTGCTCACTTGTTTCTGCAGGCATTCCATTGATAATACAATCCTTTCAAGGATGGATGAATCAAGTGAGGGCTCGGGTTTGGCCTTTATTTTAATCGCAGACCCTAAAGGAGAATTCCCTTTAGTGATCAGGTGTGTTTGGTTTGAAAAAGGCAAGTTTAGTAGCCTGGGACCATGAGCGGCAAATAAGACAGGTTAAATTGATAGAGCACGACGTGCATTTAAGGCACACATGGCCAGAATGATCTGTCTTGATGAATCTATGGCAGCTGGTGTTAGGACATCTGATAGAATGAAGAGCAATCTCCTTTTCTTTAGACTTGACTTTAATCTTCTTCGGAGACTTTTTCAAATCTGAATCGTAACAGAGAAAGAGTTGATAGGGTAAAGTCCCGAAGATAAAAAAGGACCAGACAGCGCTGAACCCATTAAACAATAGAGACCAAACCAGTCTCTAAATTATTTAATATTGGTTTTTCTTTAAGAGAGTATGTTAATGAGATATCATGGATTTCATGCTCAAATGCTAACCAAGCATGTACATAGGTAACTTAAACAAGCTACTGTAAGGAAGAAGCAATTATAGACAATAACAATGTCTAAAACACTCTGGGCGTAAAAAACCACAACTGGTAACACGCCTACCAAGAAAATAGAAATGATCAATAAAATCAATATTGATCATAAAGACCTACAACCACTTATTTATCTTAGGTCTTTTCTTTTTGCCCGAACTCTTGATGATCCGTTGAACGACTTAAAATATACCACAGGAGTATTGAAAAATTTAAAACTTTTTAAACTGGCTATAAAAAGTTTTCGCTTCCCTTTCCTTCAATAGTAGGAATGGAATGAAGACTTGGTTGCTACAACAAAGTCATGTGACGGCTGTCAGCCAATGACATTGTCATTATGCCTTATGACTCACTCATTGGCTCTGGGTTATGTATTAACCCTCTTCCCGCCTCATTCTGAGATATAGCATTCAAGCGAATTGCTATGGATCTCATCATTGGAGAGAGTATGGAGATTCCTGAAGAAGCCGCCAGTCACTCTGTAACCACAAAGCACAGCAAACATTGGCTGTAAAAATTTCATCCTACTACGCTTCCCTTTAGAGAAGGCGAGCAATAATAATGCAAGGAGGTAGGTTGTAATGTAGTAATAACTGTTGAATATTTTGAATTTAATTTGACTGGAAGCCGGTGCTGCCTTAGGCAAAATATTCAACAGATTAAGTTTTATATCGTAAAGAATTAATTTTTTTCAGAGCTTTGTCGGTGAAAAGGTTAATACAAGAAATGGTCGGTACACTAGGCTTCCCTAACTTTGGTCGTATTCTAAAAAAATTCAGGAAATCTGGAAAATCTACAACAAATTTACAATACCACAAAACCAGATGGCGATGATCTGTGCAATCTGATTGCTCTTGTTCCCCGTAACGAGGAGAGGGGATTGCTTGTCTGCCTGCCTATCTGCCTGTCTGTCTGTCAGGTTACTGATTCTGATCTGGCTCAAATTTTAATACAATGAAGGAACTTGCCATGCAAGAGGATTTCTGGACATTGGCTGTAATCTGGGTAAAAGATCCCGGATATGAATCAGATCCATGTAGATATCGGAAACTACTTGACTGATTTGGCTCAAATTTTAACAGGAAATGACGTGAGTGTACACTACATGTTGGATTCCACCACGTTGGCCGTGATCAGAAAGACTCTGGAAAGTCTGGATGATTATAAAGATAAGATCCACAAAAAGTTTATAATATATATCACTAAAACGGGATGGCGAGTGCCCTTGTGATGCCTTTGAACCCTCGAATTTGTTCAAGAATAGAACATTTCCATTTGCAGACCAAGAGGACTATTTTTGAAAATTTACCACTGGGATGACTGGCTCGGCCATTCCAGTGTTAAATTTTCAAAAACAGTCTTCTCTTGATCTGCAAATGGACATTTCTCAAGACCACCACTGAAGCCGTTTTTGGCTGATAAGAGTATGTACGATTACTAAATTCTGTGGCTGTAGTATTAGAAACATCCTGGTATGAGTGTTAACCCTTTAATGGTCAAGTCTGCCAAAACTGGCCTCTACAGTGGTCTTGGGAAAGGTTCATTTGCAGACCAACACTTTTTTTTTTAATTTACCACTGAAATGACTGGCTCGATAACCGAGCCAGTCACGCCAGTGATAAATTTTCAAAAAATAGTCTTCTATTGGTCTGCAAATGGACATGCAATAAGTAAATAATTAAATTTTTTTTAAATTTCGACCGTTAAAGGGATAGGAGGGTTAATGCTGTAGAATCTAGAAAAATATCATAAAATTACAAAAATTATGCATTTTATTGGGAAAGATATTTATGAAATAGATTGATATATATTTAGCATATAATTTGGCAAATCCGTTTGCTTGATAACATCACTAACAAGAATCGACAATATGCTTGATCCAATTACATCAGCTGCTGTCATGCAATGATAAGATAATTACCCCAGAAAATATCACTAATAAGGCATAAATACACTCAGACCTGTTCAAGAGACCACCTATCTTTTTTTAACCAAAATTGTGGATTCAATAGCGCGTGTATTAACACATTAAATGGCTAAATTTGATTGAGAAAATTTAAATATTTGCTTAACTCTTACCTCTCTGATGTCAATATTCTATATTTTACTGCGTCAATAGCAAAGAAACCGGTGCACATTTTTCAACAAATTTAGTGGACTGTCTAAGACAGCACCATCTCCCACCAAATTTCTTGTAAAATTAACACCAGTTCATATTTTAATTTTATTTGAAAATTAAAAATTTTGACATCAGAGTGGTAAGGGTTAATGAATGTCCGTGCGCAAGCCAAGAAGACGATTTTTGAAAATTTTACTACTGGATTGACTGGCTCGATAACCGAGCCCGTCATTCCTGTGGAACATTTTCAAAAAAAAACAATGAGAAAATTGAAATTGTAAAAACAAATTTGAGAGTTAACAATTTAATGGACACACCGGCCAAAACAGGTCTCTGCTATGGTCCTGTGGAATGTCCATTTACAGGCCAAGAGAATAGAATTTTGAAAATTTACCACTGGAATGACTGGCTCAATAACCGATAATTATAATGGCTAAATTTGGTCAAGAAAATTTTAATATTTGCTTATTTTAAGCGCCATTTACATGCCAAGCGAAGAGTATTTTAGAAAATTTTATCAGTGGAATGACTAGCTAGATTAATGAGGCTGTCATTCCAGTGGTAAATTTTCATAAATACTTCTCTCTTGGCTTGCAAATGGTTATTCCACAAGACTACTACAATGGCCAGCTTTGGCCTGTTTGACCATGAAAACGGGTAAATAATCACCTGTCTATAACGGTTCATTATTTTGGCCTCATAAGGTTGTCGTGTCCCCTAACTCTTAGCACTCTAATGTCAAAATTTTAAATTTTCAAATTAAATTAAAAGATGAATTGGTCATTTTTAAACAAATCTGGTGGAAGATGGTGCTGTCGTAGACAGCAACATTGTTCACCACAATTGTTTAAAAATGTACACCAGTTTCTTTGCACCGTAAAAAGATAGAATATTGACATCAGAGTGGTAAGGGTTAAAGCAGGTATTAATGTGTATTATGTAATAAGACCACTCATCTTAAAGAACCAGCATCATTTGGCCCTCAAAGGCAGGTCGCTTGTTCTCGAGAGGTTTATCTGTACAATGTATTGGTAGACATGAGAATGAATGCATGTGATTTCCACCAGACACCGACCACCACAGCTTTTTACATGACGATCGCAATCTTAGTATATATCAGAATGTATTGATCCGTTTCTGCCTGATAATCTCGGCAGCTGGACCTGTGTCAAATGATTTGTCGCCTAATACTCCCACTTTTATCGTCACGGAGAAAAAAATCATCGTCTGAGCATCATATCTAAACACAATACATTCAAGGTTATATTTAGTCGCAGTAATTCACCATGTTTTTTTGAGAATTTTACGAAAGAATCGCGAGTGCGTGAGACATCAATTAAAGTGATGTATGTTCCCGACATGTCTTACGACATAAAAAAAACCCTCATAACAATGTCAGCCGAACGTACTGGAAATTGCTATTATTTATATGAGAAGAAAATAATCTGTGATTTTGAAAGTAGAAATAAAAATGCTTGCAACAATATAGTCTGGAATTTACTTTGTCACAAGAAACATAACGTTGTACACTTGAACTCATAGCTCATCCTCTGACAGATGAAGCATTGACACTGAGCAAGATATAACATGGAATATACTCAAACTCATAGCTCATCCTCCGACAGATGAAGCATGCACACTGAGCAAGATATAACATGGAATGTACTCAAACTCATAGCGCATCCTCCGACAGATGAAGCATTCGCACTGAGCAAGATATAACATGGAATGTGCTCAAACTCATAGCTCATCCTCCGACAGATGAAACATGCACACTGAGCATGATATAACATGGAATGTACTCAAACTCATAGCTCATCCTCCGACAGATGAAACATTCACACTAAGCAAGATATAACATGGAATGTGCTCAAACTCATAGCTCATCCTCCGACAGATGAAGCAGTCACACTAAGCAAGATATAACATGGAATGTACTCAAACTCATAGCTCATCCTCCGACAGATGAAACATTCACACTAAGCAAGATATAACATGGAATGTACTCAAACTCATAGCTCATCTTCCGACAGATGATGTATCGACACTGAGCAAAATGCAACACGGAATGTTCTCAAGCTTATAGGCCTCCTCCTAGACCATGTGGTAAATTTATGAACACTGAGACAGATTAACCCCTTAACCATTGTTCAAGAAAATCTCGATTTTCTCATAGAAAATGTAAAATTTGCAGACATAAAGACTATTTTTTTTTAAATTTTACTACTGGATTTACTAGCTTGGTTATCACTCCAGTGGTAAATTTTCAAAAGTAGTCTTCTCTCATTCTGCCCCTGGTCTTTTCTCAACACCACTGCAGAAGCCATTTTTTGGCTGATATGAGTGCTAAAAGGTTAAAGCAAGGGCAGAAAAAGGGTCATCTTGTGGATTCCTATACTGTTCCCAGAATTTCAAACCTGCGTACTATCCTTTCATGTGAAATTCTCTTCTGGACCTGTACTCGATCGCTGTTCTAGAACATTTGTCCTTAGTGGTCTAGAACAGATGAATTTTCTATTTGCAGACCAAGAATATTTTTGAAAATTTACCCCTGGAATGACTGGATCAATAACCGAGCCAGCCATTCCAGTGTAAACCTTGAAAAATAGTCTTCTCTTGGTCTGAAAACGGGAATTTTCTTTGAGGAAATTTAAACATTCCTGACAAAATTCGAGGAGTAACGTGTTAAACTGTAGCTATTACAACACATGTAATTTGACATACAAATGGATGAAAAACTAATTGATTTTGCAAAAGTTACCAAACTTTCATTTACAATAATAAATCAAAATCTGCATATATACTTAGATAAATACGCATAAATGGAAAGATATTTCTATAGATATTTAGTTATATATGAGGGTATCTTTTTATACAATCTGACAAATCGGTTTGAATTGATAACTTTGCTAATGAGAATCGTCATACGCTCTATTCAATTACATTGGGAGCTCCCGATGCAAAGATAAGACACTTGGGTATCTCAGAAAATCTCGCATATTTTTAACTGTCTCACTTCTGCAAGGTACTAGACGAAAATTCCAATGAGCAAAACGTGTTGTCTTGCTGAACATTTTGAAAAAGATTTGACTGAAAGTTGTTGGTGGCTTGGCCACCAACAATGTTCAGTCAAATTGTTTTCAAAATATTCAGCAGGTCAAGAGATATAACCCCTGCAATATGCCATCTGCAAAAACTCAGAAGTCAGACAGTTCATATAGTCAGATCACTTGTGTTCAAGTGAGCACCTGGCTTGTGGGACCAAAATGTCAGATCCTACATCAAGTTACATTTCTTATCCATTTAATGGCCACTGTTCACCAGACAAAAATGGTGTTGGCAGTGAGCTTGACAAACACACATTTGGAGAGCAAGAAGACTATTTTTTCGGAACTATACCACTAGAATGACCGGTTCAGTTACAGGGCCAGTCATTCCGGTGGTAAATTAAGAAAAATCGTCAACTCTTGGCCTGTAGATGGACATTCCTTAAGACCACTGCAGGGGCCAGTTTAACACTTAAAGGATTAATTATTGGACTATAATGATTAGCTGTTTGTGCCTCATAGGGTGGTCACTTAAGACAGTTTCTACTGTGTATTATCTAATAAGAGCACTCATCTCAAAGAACCAGCATCATTTGGCCCTCAAAGGCAGGTCTCTTGTTCTCAAGAGGTTTATCTGTACAATGTATTGGTAAACATGAGAATGAATGCATGTGATTTCCGCCAGACACCGACCACCGCCGCTATACACGACCATCGCAATCTTAGTATATATCAGAATGTATTGATCCGTTTCTGTCTGATAATCTCGGCAGCTGGACCCGTGTCAAATGATTTGTCGCCTAATACTCCCACTTTTATCGTCACGGAGAAAAAATCATCGTCTGAGCGTCATATATAATTTTCATCAAAACACAATAAATTCAAGGTTATATTTAGTCGAAGTAATTCACCATGTTTTTTATGAGAATTTTACGAAAGAATCGCGAGCGCGTGAGACGTCAATAGAGCATGATGTATGTTCCCGATATGTCTTACGACATCAAATAAACGTCATAACAATGTCAGCCGAACGTACTGGAAATTGTTATTATTTATATGAGAAGAAAATAATCTGCGATTCTGAAAGTAAAAATAAAAATGCTTGCAACAAAGTAGTCTGGAATTTACTTTCTCACAAGAAACATTAAGAAAACTCAAACTCATAGCTCATCCTCCCACAAATGATGCATTCGCACTGAGCAAAATGCAACACAGAATGTGCTCAAGCTTAATAGGACTCCTCCTACACCACGTGGTAAATTATGAACACCGAGACAGATAAACCCCTTAACCATCAAATTGTTCAAGAAAATTTCAATTTTCTCATAGAAAATGTCCATTTGCAGACTAAGAAGCCATTTTTTTAAAAGTTACCACTGGAATGACTGGCTCGGTTATCGAGCCAGTCATTCGAGTGATCAATTTTCAAAAACAGTCTTCTCTTGGTCGGCAAATGGACATTTCTCAAGACTACCGCAGAAGCCATTTTTGGCTGATATGAGCGTTAAATGGTTAAACATGGAATGTAACTCAACAGATATTTAAATAACTTTCAAATACATGTACACGCAGGTTAGTGATCACGTCTCAAAATTTGGTGTAACTGGACAAGCCAGTTCCTGTGTTGGCTATGTAAAACCAAAGCACACAGAATGACCATTTTCTTATGCAAAAAATTAGTTTTTGAACCGTTCAGAATACACGACGGGTCTATGAAATAAAATAAAATAAATTCTATGAGTCAAATTACATATACCTCAAAATTGAGAGTATATTTATAACCTACATTGTTGATAATATTCTGTTGAAAATTTTGAAAATAAGTTAACTGGAAAGATTTGCTGCCAATTCCGCATACACACAATCTCAATGGAGTTCTAACAATCATAGATATAAGCCACTACGTTTTACCCCCAGGGAAACCCATTTTC
This sequence comes from Chaetoderma sp. LZ-2023a, assembly GCA_034401795.1. Classification (NCBI taxonomy): domain Eukaryota; kingdom Metazoa; phylum Mollusca; class Caudofoveata; order Chaetodermatida; family Chaetodermatidae; genus Chaetoderma; species Chaetoderma sp. LZ-2023a. Next base: position 39,139,852 of record CM067363.1, on the reverse strand, counting down.
AAGATGGATGTCTGGGCGGACATATTCAGATTTCACATCAACACTGATTTTGGAAACAGCTTCCCCATACCACACCCAATGGATTTTCAACATTTTTAGTCACTCAATCAAAGCCACATTAAGAGTTATTACATGGAAGACACAGACCTCTATACGAGAAGCGAGTGATTGCTCTCCTCTCGCCTAAGTTTATTTTAGGGGAGTATCTTATTGCTTGCCTATATTGCTTAGTAACAATGACCGATATATAGCCGAGTACTGTCACTGTTCACCTTAATGGCTTAAATTTTAATTCAGGAGAGCATGTGATTGCTCCCCTTGAAAATTCTCATGGAGAGGCCAATCGTCAAGGCGACTCTTTTGTCTTTTAGACCCACATTAATGTTTTTCCATATGCATACCATTATTAGAATAGCTATATTCACCCACATCAACAAAGCAGGAAGCTAAAGAAAATGACAAACCACTTTGTGCTGGTGACCTATGGAGGAAAAAACAAAATCCTGGGAATGCTGCTCTGTACAAGCCCACTTGACGGACAAATCGGGTCCCTCCAATGTCCGAGAAAGCTTTTTAGACTATTTTCTAAATTTAAACTTACAGCTTTCGCAAGATGTTAGTCTAGTATTCCAAGAAGATGTCAGCTTACTGGTTTATGAACAATTCTATTTTGTCACTCTTCTTAGCGACATTATTTAATGGCCAGTATTTCACAGCAAGACAAAGGAAAAATTGGGGCAACTTTGATATATGGTTTTACCATTTAACACTCATATCAGCCAAAAATGGCTTCTGCAGTGGTCTTGAGAAATGTCCATTTGCAGACAAAGGATATTTTTGAAAATTTACCACTTGAATGACTGGCTCGGTTATCGAGCCAGTCATTCAAGTGGTAAATTTTCAAAAATAGCCTTCTCTTGATCTGAAAATTGACATTTTCTATTGAAAAAATTTAAATTTTTAAAAACAAAATTCGAGCGCTAAGGGTTAAAAACTAGTTCACATAGTAATTCCAATATCAAAGAATAATTTCTTGATGAACAGAGAATCTTTGATATTTATAACCATTATTTAGGAAGGCTTACTCCTTGCACTTTGCATCGATAAGAGCAGAGAGACCATCCAGTTGTTTGCAATATTATAAATAAATGTAGTTGCAGAGCATAATTTAGAATTTGATATTTGCATAGCATATATTGCTACGGAAATTAAAAATTGTGTAGCTGTCCGTAGAAATGTATAGCAATTAACTCTTTCACAGATAAATTCCTGTATCTCAATCTCAGATCAAAAAAACATGAAAGCTGTTGAACATTTTGAAATTAATATGACTGGAAGCCAGCCTAGGCAGCAATGGCTTCCAGTCATATTAATTTCAAAATATTCAACAAAATATGCTTTACATTGTAAAGAATTTACTGTTTTTTGTAAATTTATTGTTGAAATGGTTAATGATAGAACATAAGAAAACCAGATACAGCTATGCATTTTGCAGAATGTATAGCAACTGGTTAAATACGTAGAGCCAATTGAGATGCGATACCAGATAAATTATGGGATAAGTTGTATTGAATTTAATATTGCATATAGCTTCAGGAACCTGAGCAAAGTTTAACACAATTTAGTTTGGAAAAGTTTAATTTAAATTAAGCCCTTAATGGTCACAGCGGACAAAAATGGCCTCTGCAGTAGTCCTGGGAAATATTCATTTTGCAGACCAAGAAAAGAGCATTTTTGAAAATTTACCACTGGAATGACTGGCTCGATTATCGAGCCAGTCATTCCAGTGGTAAATTTTCAAAAATAGTCTTCTCTTGGTCTGCAAAATGGGCATTTTCTAACAGAAATTTTTAATTTTCTTGAACAAATTTGATCATTAAAGGGTTAATGTTTTTTGCTCTACTGTGTTTATCTTAAGACAAAACACAACCAAGATATTTGCAATGATGAAGACCTAACTATGATTTAATAAATGGGCCAAGGGCCATGTGCTCACCTAGCTGGTAAGGAAAGTTCTGTAAACATGTTTAGATTAATTAATGCACATTAAGCATTATTGGTCCATTAGGCAACCATAACCGTTGCCATAGGCAGATGGCAATGGTCCTTATCATTACTGACCATGCGGCAATCATCCTTACCACTAATACAACAGGAGCTCAGTGAGAGCTATCAGACATAGACCAGTGACCCTATGAAGTTTAAACGTGCTCCGCTAAATAGTCATGGAGTCATTGTCTGGAAATCAGTTTTCAAGATGGCCACTGGTGGCTGTTGGCCAAATTGGATTTCGGATCATCTACAATTTCAATAAGTTTTTTGTTCAAACCTAGTCCTATCATCCCATGAAGTTTCAAAGCAATCCGCTAAACAGAAATGGAGAAATCAGTTTTCAAGATGGCCACCAGTGGCTGGTGGGGCCATCTTGAATTTAGGATTATTGTTGACATCAATAGTTTCTTTCTCCAGAGTTAGTCCAACCACCCTATCAAGTTTCAAAGCAATCCAATAAACGGTAATGGAGTCATCATCCAGAAACCAATTTTCAAGATGGACACCCTTTGCTGGCAGCCATCTTGCATTTTGGATTATCGTCTATTTTGGTGAGTTTCTTCTCCAGACCTAGTCCAACCATCATATACCGGTGGTTGCTGACCATCTTGGATTTCAGATCATGGTCAATTTCGAAAGGTTTCTTCCAGACGTAGTCCAACCACCCTATGAAGTTTCAAAAGTGATCCGATAAACAGTAACAGAGGTATCATGCAGAAACTCCTCCACCGCCTGTCTGGATGGCGCCATTATATATCCTGCCAAAATATTTGTATCCTTGACACTATTGAGAAATGGGAAAAGTACCATTGACCAATGGGGCAGCCATCCCTGGCATTAATGACCCAGCAGATGACATTTACCCACGGACGATGGTCACAGTAAAAAAGGATTAGATGAGAAAATGCAAGAAAATTTAATTCGACTATTTGTGGGCATGGCCACTACGTATTCCTAACCCAAATAGATATTGCCTAAAGGAACATATCTGCCGAATTGTGTTTTAATCCATCGATAAATGAGGAAATGTGCCACAAATGTATTTTCCCCATAGACTTCTTGAAATGCTTAAAAACGCATTAATGAACCAGAGTTATGGCCCTTGTTTAAGGGTGTGGCCACTTCATCCTTATAGCCCAAATAGATATTGCCTAAAGGTACATGTACATGTGCCAAATTTGGTTTTAATCAATTGATAAATGATGAAACGTGCCACAAACATATTTTCCCCCATAGGCTTTAATACTTTGAAAATATAGCAAGGGTCATAACTCTGCTCTATGTGGGTGTGGCCTCTTTATCTTCATAGCTCAAGGAACATATCTGCCAAATTTGGTTTTAATTTATCAACAAATGGTGAAGTGCCACAATTGTTGACAGACGACAGACGTCAGACAAATCGCGATTGTATAAGCTCTAGGTAAGCTAAAAAAGAAAAATTTGATTGATTTAAATCAAGCTTCAGGCCAAAAATCAGCCCATCCAGATAGGTGGGTGTATCTATACAATTAAATTCAAATTCTACAAATGTACAATTTTTCGCTATCGCTCGCAACTACAGGCTGACATCACAATCAAAATCATGTATGTCCGTCATTGAGATTTTGGCTTTCTTCATGTCCATTTACAGGCCAACAGAGAACTATTTTTTTTAATTTACCACTGGCATTACTGGCTCGATAACTGAGCCAGTCGTTCCAACAGTCAATTCTCTTGGCCTACATGTACCTTGACCATTAAAGAGCTAAGATAGAGCAGTGCCTTGTGCCCATAGGAAGAGCCATGTTAACCCTTTCCACTCTGCTCTCAATGTTCTATCTTTTACTGTGTCAATGTCAAAAAAACTGGTGTACATTTTTCAACAATTTTGCTGGAAGATGCTGCTATCTACGACAGCACCATCTCCCACCAAATTTGTTGAAAATTGAACACCAGTTCATCTTTTAATTTAACTTGAAAATGTATAATTTTGACACCAGAGTGGTAAGGGTTAATTAGACTAAGCATATAGTATATATTTAACAAGTAAATATATATAAAAAGAGGCCAAACCGGCTGCTGCTCACCTGCACTATTAAAGGAAGGGAAAAGGGAGATAACAAATGATGTTTATTGGTAATTTCATACAATATTAAATAAACTACCATCGGTAAAAAATGGAAATGAATCGAGATTATTTGAGAACAAGAGACCCAACATACGCCCGCAGGCATACTTGTTTGAGGAATGCTAAATGTGAACAGCTTGACACTTCGTCTATCCCTAACACATCTGCTGGAAAAGAAATTGTGAGTGTAGGTTCTTTTACGAATTTGAGCTTTTCAGGGGCGATAACTCTGGCGAATATGGGCAGATCTTGCCGAACGGAAATCATGACACTTCGTCTATAGGTAATATATCTGCTGAAAACACTTTGTGAGTGTAGGTTCAAAACTCTTCGAGATCTTCTCCGGACAAGAATCAGACGGACGGACGGATGCACGGATGGACAGACAGCGAGCGCCATCACATAATACGACCCGACTTTGCATGGCTGTATAAAAAGCATTTACTAAATCTAGGAGCGTTTAACTTGGAACGAATTAGTGACTAGTCAGTGCTTCGCACTCCGCCATGTGTCAACTGTGTGTGCAGGTATAACGTGTACTCGATATAACAAAAGCAAACGTGAATATTGTTTGTAAGCGGTATGAATAGCATTCTCTATTAGCACCGATGTAGAGCAATTAACTCGCTACTGTTAATTCACTATTGATTCTTTTGAAAACATATATGAAAGTCACTGTTTCTGGTGGCAGGAATGAGTTTTGGCCAAAAATGATTTCAAAATACACTGCTGGTTTCCAAGGTCACAAAATGATGCCTACTGAATATTTTGAAATTTGTGTAACTGAATGCAGAACCTGTCTCTGGAAACAACGGCTTTCAGTCAAATTGTTTTAAGATTAGAGTATTTTACCTGTAGGAAGTAGTGGCTAATCGGTTTAGCGTGAATATATAACGAAGATTATATGACCGGCTGTAGTGGGTATTATTTACTCGCTTGGCGTACACCAGAGCGCACAGCACCACATGCGTCACTATTTGGTTCCCGCCAGAGTGAGATGAATGGTATTTATTTGCTTTTTTCAAATTATTCCGATTTATTTCTGTTTTTTACTGGTGGCTATAGGTTGATTATTATCTAAATCTATCATTCAAGAGCTTTTGTTAGTTCCCTGGTCCTTTCCTTTAATATTAGAAATGCTTCATACTTCATGAAAATTATGATTCCTGAAACTTCTACAGACTGACAGTTTGAGAAAATCCGATCAGATTTGAAGGAGAGGAACAGTTTTGTAGGATATCCAAAATAGCGTAGCCAAATTTGGAGAAACTGGAACATCAAATTTCTGTATGGAAGATCGGAAGTCTACTTTGCAAGGGTACTCAAACTCAAACTTTATTTTAAATATGCCAAGCGGTTAATGAGATGCATTTTGAAGAAAAAGCGCAATATCTCCCTTGTGAAATCATTTAAAACAAGATGACCAGTGGAACAAGTTCCGAGGCCTACGCTCAAAGGGATTCTGTATACAATTTTTGAAGATGACCACCAGAGTTCATCCCTCTGAAATCGCGTAACCAATTAATAAAGAGAATGTATGTAGTCTTAACTTATTTCCTATAAATTTTCTGAAAATCCTAGATGACCACCAAAACATAGAGCAATCAAAATCCTGTATAAAAGTTCTGATGCCTACATGTACCACTAAGAGTCCTTTCTGCGACATTTGATTTAAATAAGTAAAATGGTTAACAATGCGTCCATCCTCTTTTACTCGATTCCTCCAAAATTTCGGAAGAATCCAGGATTAAACCGCCGGGAGAACTGGCCAATCAAAATTATGTGTACAACTTCTGAAGTCTACCACCATCGGGTCATTCCAGGCAAGTTTGGTTGAAATCGCCTTAATGGCCAAGCGATTAACGACTAATAATTTTTAACCGATTTACCGAATGCATTTTGAAAATTCAACATGGCGCCCAGAAAAGTTTCTAAATACAAGTTCTGAAAGGCTACCACCATAGGATCATTCCATTCAAGTGTGGTTGAAATTGGCCAAGTTGTTTACAACAGGCTAATAAGACTTGCTCAATCCGGAAAATATAGGAGAGCTTTGAGTAGCTACAAGAGTGACGGCATAAACTTGTCCTATCACGGAAGCTGATTAATACTCGGTAAAATCCTATGCATTTGACGAATCTAATATACTAATATACTCAGGAACTCGGAATGTACTATATATATATATATATATATATATATATAATCATTACTAGATAGTAACCGAGTATTATACATTCAATCCGATCCGCATATTTGGTACCCGTTACAATAAGTTTTTCTGTTGCTTGTTGTATCATACAAGGAAGTGATGTAATTTCGATGGCATTTCCGCAAAGTTATTGCAAAATTTTGTTTATTTAACTCACAAATTTTTTCTCTTATTTACACAAACTGCTGAAATTTGGATGCAACTTCTATTAGATACATTGCTGTTTTAAAACTGCTAAGAAATTATGATGACTCTATCTAATAAATTGGCATGCGACTTCTATTAAGGATGCGGTTATTATTAGGCGATATACGTTTATTGAAATCGCACATGCGGTTAATGAGTAGTAGTCTTATTTGTTTTCCCGAACATTAAAAAAACATCCACGATGGTCGGCAGAAATATTGACCAATCAAAATTTTGAATTTAACCGTTCTGAAGTCTACACCCCCCCCCCCCCCATACGTTCCTTCTGGCCAAATCCCCTTGAAATCGCCAAAATGATTGAGGTAAATTTTTCATAAAATCTCAGATTTTCACCCCTAAAAATTGATCAATCAAAATTCTGAATATAGCTCTGGAGTCTACTACAATAGGATCGTTCCAGCCAAATTTGGTTAAAATCTGCCATGCGGTTTAAGAGGATACATGCTTTAAAGCAAATGTTAACAGACAGACGGATGCCTAGACAGACGATGGACAGACACACCAGCCATATTGGGTTGAAATGTGTAAATCTGTTAATGAAAAGGGTGTTGAAAATTTCCAATAAATCTTTGCAAAAATCTACGGTTTCCACCAATCAAAATTCTCTATCAGCACATTCTGAAGCTTACCCTGATAGGGTTCTTCCACCCAAATTAGGTTCTAAAGCAAAAGCTGACAAACAATGGATGGATGGATGGACAGGTCGCCATGCAATAAACTCACTTTGCCTTTCAGGCCAGGTGAGCTAACAAAGTGATAGCAACTCTGATGTTTAAAAGTGAATAAACATCCCGTTCATAATGTGGATATTATATGCCTAGCATCATCTCTCGTTACAGGGCATAATTTAGAATTCGATATTTGCATAGCATGTATTGCTAACCAAACTATAAATTTCATAGCTATCGCCCCAAACGTATAGCAATCAAATCTTTCACCGATAAATTCCCTGTATCTCAATCAGAGCAAACAAATAGGAAAGCTGTTGAATATTTTGAAATTAATATGACTGGAAGCCATTGCTGAAAGCAGCAATGGCCTCCAGTCAAATTAATTTCAAAATATTCAGCAAAATATGGTATACATTGTAAAGAATGTACTTTTTCGGGGATTTGTTGTTAAAAGGGTTAATGATAGAATTTTGAAAATCAATGATAAATTGCAATCGCGTACAAATTTTGCATAGCAGATACAGCTTTGCATGTTGCAGAATGTATAGCAACTGCTTAAATATGTGTAGCAAATTGAGATGCGATACCAAATCAATTATGCCTTACGTGGTGATCCAATTTAGAGCAAAAATAGGACAACAATGTCTTGACTGAATAATTTACTCTTGATTCTAAAGGGAAATCTATTTTAATCTATATTATCCAAACAGTAGGTCAGATTGTCACTATAGTTCTTATACTATGCCACTAGTGTTGGGTATTGGTACTATTTTTGTGATCAATGATTGGTTTTACATACTAATCAATGATCAATTAATGATCGATTATAACATTTTCTCATTTTTACCCATTCTGAAATTTTGAATGCAATAATTATTGCGTTTTCATGGATGTTTAACCGTAATAATTTAAGAAATAAGCTGTTGAATATTTTGAAACTTATTTGATTGGAAGCTGTTGCTGCCGTAGGCAGCAACATCTTCCAGTCAAATAAGTTTCAAAATATTCAACAGGTTATTTTGTATATGGTGGTTTTGACATTAGCATACTATTTCAGTGTTGAGAGGGTTAATGTCTTCGACTATGGACTCATGTGGAGCAATACTATGTTAAATAGTTGTAAAAATTAAATTAAAATAGTATTCCTAAAAAAAAAGGAATCCTCTTCTGCAGTTTTAATAACGTAAATTTATAAGCAGTCAAAATCGATTTCTCAAATCATGGCCGATTTGTTGGTTGGACATGCAAACCAATCAATCATCGATGAAATCGATTAATTGGAACAACGCTATATATGCCACAGCGCTCCATGTACCATATTTATCTTAATTTAACCGTCGGATGGGTAGCGGTTAGATAAGGCGCAGGTTAATTCGGAAACAAGAGGCCCAAGGGGACTGTCAAACTCGGAACTCTATGGCCTAGGGAATCTTCCTGCCAAATATACTTGAAATCGGGCCAGTGGTTCTCGAGAAGATAATTTTAATTTCCCATTGCTTTAGTATGGGAGTTTTGGGCGGGAAAATGATCCAAGATGGCCACCAAACCGTTTATCTAACAGTTTTAAAAGTGGAAATTTGAAATCAGTATATCGACATGGTAAAAGACAGAACATTGAAATCAGAGTGCCAATGGTTTATCGCTGTCAGTATTTTATCCAGTACTGTGAAATATTGCACCATGTTACACAAGAATTCCGAGGAATTAAATGTCTCGCCTGTCTCCTGTTTGTCACAGCGGCATTGACCTTTGACTTTGTGACCTCCGTGTTACCATGCTTCTTCCTAATCTAATGGGTAACCATATATTCAAGCTAACCAATCCTGAAATATAAATGATTTGCTGAATGGAAAAACTTACGGTTGAAAAAGTAGAGGTCAAATAGTGATATTAAAATGGTCATGACCTTTGACCTGGTGAGCTCCATGTCACCATCCCGTATCCTCTTGGTATAAGCAAACAATGTGCCCAAGTTGAGTTCCATTAGAGTTAAGCAATCACAAAATATAACATGATAAGATTTGCTAAACCTAAAAACTTAACATTGAAAAATAATAGTTTTGTCGAGGGCAAAATGACCTTGACCTTCGATGTTGTGACCTCAGTGTCACCATGCTGCTTGCTAACATTATCAGTAACAAGGTATCTAAGTCTAGTTCAATAGGATTAACCAATCATGCAAGATAAGTAGAGAAGTTTTGCTATTTAACACAAAAACTCAACATTGAAAAAACAGTTTTGTAACAAGGTAACAGTGACCTTGAACTTTGACCTTGTGACCTCAGTATTATCATGCTGCTTCCTAACACTATAGGCAACCACATAGCCAGGATTAGTTGCAATAGGATTAACCCTTACCACTCTGATGTCAACATTCTATCTTTTTACGGTGCCAGTAGCAAAGAAACTGGTGTACATTTTTAAACAATTTTCTATGACAGCACCATCTTCCAACAAATTTGTTTAAAAATGACCATCAGTTCATCTTTTAATTTAATTTGAAAATTAAAAATTTTGACATCAGAGTGCTAAGAGTTAACTGACCCTGAAATATAAGCTGAGAAGTTTTGCTACACGCAAAAAAACTTAACATTGTTGACGCCGTCATCACCGCACTCAGAAAAGTGACACATATGTCTTGGTTTCTGCTACACAGGCGAGGCAAAAACAGGTTCTACACACGTATTACAGTCTAAGAGAATGAGAGAGCGATAACATTTACTAAATGTTTCACATCATTCTTTTCCACAAGTTAGACCCTAGCACAAATTGCCTCATGAATCCTTGGGTCTTTCTACATAACATCAGTTACTTTTACCAACACATATCGTTGTTACAGCTCAAGAAAATGCTTTGAACGAATGCCATAAATTCATTCTAAACATTTTCTTGAATTGTAACATCGATATTTGGCTGTAAGAGTAAACAGGTTCATAGTTGCGTAGAAGACTAGAGCTTCCACTAATTTCTAAAGACAGGAAGTCTGGCACTTCCTGGTCAATGTTATTGGGACTCCAAGCAAGAAACATCGAAGTCTAAAATGATTCATACATGTAATTTTGTTAAAAAACACTGTTTTGAGATGTGTCAGGGAAAAAAAAATAGGAAGTCCCTTGGTATGTTTTGGGGGAGTCCAAATATGAACTTTGGGAGTATAGGACTCCCAAACTTCCACTAGTGGATGCCCTGTTAGAAGACACGCATTCTCATCCCATGGTGATTATGTTAGGGTTGAAATTGCGGAAAAGATCGATTTAAAACTTTTACTAAAAGATATCACCCTAACGTTCTTTCAAACTAAAATATGTGTGCAGCAGCAACCCGTTTTGAGGATATTTTGGGGTATTTCAAATTATTTGAAATGTGATCTAGGCCTACTCAGGGGAGTTAGAGAATTAATGCGCTTAGTCAATCCATCTAACAGGTAGATGCTTCACCTCAGGCATAATGGCAAGCAGAATACTGCTTAATAGGTCTAGTGACATACATGTAGTAGATTAACCAGTACCAGACTGATGTAAGATTTTTACATTTTCAAATTAAATTAAAAGATGAACTGGTGTACATTTTTCAACAAATTTGGTGGAAAATGGTGCTGTCGAAGACAGCAACAGCGTCCATCAGAATTGTTGACAAATATACACCATCGTCTTTTATACTGGCATGCTAAAATATAGACTATTGACATATTAGAGTTTAACGATTACCGTACATCCCCAAAGATAGTCCGCTATCATTCTTAGTCTACACGCCTAAACTTTCCACAAATCGGCTTGAAAAATTCTTGTTTTCGTTTATATAAAGTGGCTGTGAGATCGAGGCTTGTGAACGAAAACCGGCAACAAAACAACCACTGTGCTTCGAACATTTTTCTGTTTTACAATCTAGTTTCTGTCCTGTGTTAATCTGCTTTTTAATTTTAAATCACGGGTAAATGATTTGCCTATTCTTTTAATAAGTATTTCGGATTAAATCTTATTTAGCAGCATGATTGCAGTAACTGTGGAATAGTTCAATGGAGCTTTTCCAAACATCGGCTGATGTATGTCTGTGGTGCCCCGAACCCGTATGTCAAATTTGCGGTTAGACACTAAAACAGCAACTACATGGAGCTTTAAGCAACAGCTTTCAGCAACATTGTTTCCAAAATAGACACTTTTGAACCTACAGCGGCCCGACTGAAAAATATATCAACGACTGGGGTATTGTCCTTGTTTTCTCCTGTTCAGTTTGCTGGAAACAAATTCTTTTCATGGCGTGTATGCATGCATGAGTACATCTAACATAATAGTAATCAGAACTTTTCATCCATTATATATTCCTATCCATTATTCACGCCAGTGAGATAAATATAAGCTTAATTAAACCTTCTAACAGAAAATGCCAAATATGAAAAATCTTTTACAATACAAGAACTATTTGGTTGAATATTTTGAAGCTACTTTGGCTGGGAGCTGTTGCTGCCTATTGCAGCAACAGCTCCCAGCCAAATTAGTTTCAAAATATTCAACAGCTACCTGAATAGCTACCTTGAAATCGAGGATTCTGGGAGTCCAGCATTCAAAGGGATAATAGTCTCCCGTCTGAAAAGTTGCCAGTTTGCGGACTTTTGTGCTAATCCAGATTTGGTATTAATATTTTATAGATGACCATCAGACCACGCAGTGTCTGGGGAAAAATGTGTGAGGATATTATTTACCAGTAAATGTAGAATATACATGTAGGTAGAATATATATCCTCAGGGATCTGGAAAATCCATTACTCTGTGATTAATGTGCATAGGACATGTCACACTTCGATAATGGCTCAAGATTGGTCAAGATAATCTTAATTTATGCTTAGCAATTTCCTATTTGTTACAAGCTAATTTTGAGAATGTACCACCCCGAATGACTGGCTCGGTTATAGAGCGAAGTATTCCTGTGGTACATGTAGGTTTTCAAAATTTAAGTCCCAAGCCACAACTGGACATTTCTCAGAGGCAATTGCAACATCTATTTCCGAAGGCTTGACCGTTAAGTGGTTAACGTATTGAGATGATCGACGAACATGAACAGATATAAATTAATATTTGAAAATGTCATAAAATAATTACATTGCTTTCCTAAGAGACGACGAGATAGCGTGTCCATCTTCGCCCAGAGAAATATGTCCAGCAGAACTAACAAAGCAGCCCGTGATGCAATTCACCTTTCCAGAGTATTCAACTACCATCCGAGGTCATATGGTGTCATAATCAGCTAAGTGACATGTAGGATGATGTCGTAATCATTGAGTCATAAATGATTCTATTTGGCCCGTCTTTAACTCTTAATAGTCCGACACTTTGTACGAATTGTAGGTCTCTACTATTTAATAAACATGCTGTTGCGTTTTTTGAAACTATTTTGACTGCATGCTGTTGCTGTCATAGGCAGCAACAGTACCCAGTCAAATTAGTTTCAAAATATTCAACAGCTTACCAGTATAGGTGTGGGTGGAGCTTAGCTAGAGATGGGCAGGGAATAGCTAAAATGTTACGGTCCATTCCACAGCATTTGTTTTCCTAATTGCATATCTGTGTATATACAATAAGCGAGATCAAGATTACCAGCCCATATGACCTAAATTACTTCATGGTCTGCGCCAGTGGATAATAAACAAAACCAACTTACTCCTCCACTGTGTATATAGAGATACGCCACAAATTCCTATTAGTATAAACCAGCTGATAAATGACTCACTTTAATTTATTCATTTAGAAATATTCTGGAACTAATTTGACAGCAACAAAGTCCAGTCAAATTGGTTTCGAAATATTCAGAAGCTTTAGTACGCATACACGGCCATTGTTGAACTAATCCTTTAACCCTTGAATTTATTCAAGAGAATTTCAATTTTCTCATAGAATATGTCAATTTGCAGACCAAGAGAAGTAAAAGCTGTTTTTGGCTGATAAAGAGTTAAAACCTAATGTTAGCGGAGCAAGTTTGTATGCCATTTCATATTGAACTAGATTGATCGGTCGATGACACGTCACCGCAAATCCACACATCGACCGTTTTGGACTTTTGACCACACACACCCCAACAACCCAACCCCGGGAGAGGAGCTGAATGTAAATGGAATTTTGCACTCCACAATCATGGGTTACCCACATACCAAATTTGGTTGAATTCCGTCCAACAGTGTCAGAGGAGTTGCATTACAATCAATTTCATGATCTTTTGACCCCATCCACACACCCTGGGGGCGGGGGGCCAAATGTAATAGTGCTCATCCACTACACATTGATATGGTTAATTCACATACTAAATTTGGTTGAATTCCGGTCAATGTTTTCGGAGGAGTTGCATTACAATCAATTTCTTAACATTTGGACTGCACCATCGGGGCTCATGCACGGGTAACTTACATACCAAATTTGGTTGTATTCCTTCAAATAGTTTGAGGAGTTGCATTACAATTAATTTCTTGACATTTTGACACCCCACCCCCCCCCCCATCCCCCATCCCCCACACCAAAGGGGGCGGCCCCAAATGTAAATGTGCTCATCCACTCCACATTAATATGGGTAACTCACATACCAAAAAATTTTGTTGTGTTCTGTCCAATGGTCTCAGAGGAGATGCATTACAATCAATTTTTGCGGGTTAAAATTTGACCTTTTGCCCCCTACCCCCAACACACACACATGCACGCAAACACACAAATTCCACCTAACGATTTGGAAGATAGTGTGGCAGATGGATGGACAGCCAGATGGAGATGTACGGAGGATGATTCCAATATCCCCCGACGTTTTTATAAAACGTGGGGATAAATATCAGGAATTGTAATGATTAGATAATGCAATAAGACATGATAATATTAGAATCTGTATAGATCGCGTTAATAATGGTAATATCAGATGGTGTTTATGCGAAGTACACAATGATTAGAATGAAATCATTGCAGAATACAACAGGAACGGCGGAAGCAATCTAAAACTGCGAGGTTGAGATCAGTGGTTCAAAAAGAGAAATTCTTACCATCTTGCTGGGGCGAGGAGATTTTAAAAACTACATGTCCTTAATTTCAGTTGCCTCTAAGATCATATGATTTTTGCACGTTTTCTCCTAACATAAGGCTGGGAAAATATTTTTCACGAAAACATCTGAGCTGTGGGACTTAAAACCATTTACCAACATCAAGTCACTTTTCAGTAACCAAGTCCTGGGGGACACACTATATGATCAGTGTTTCTCATGACATCAAAATTTTGGAGGAACAAAGTGACCCCACACCTAGAAGTCTAGGGGTCCTAATCTGAAATCTTGGGGTCCCAAACTGGAATATGGGATTCCCATGCAGTTTTTCTCAGCCATGCTATAATTGGAGAGTACCATGGGTGCACAGCTATGATTTATGGGGGTCCCATGCTAGATTGTGTGGGCATGTTTGTGCAAACACCTAGAAATCAATTTATTTTTAACATTCATACAAAATTTGCAGGGGGTCTCATACCACAACTTTTGGGGGTCCTCAGCTACATTTTGGTGGTCTATACCCTCAAAAGGACCCTTATGAGAAACCCTGTGCATGATTTCTGGCAATATAAACTTCATTCAATAAACAATTCTGTATCAAGCAGCTACATTGTTTTTATTTAATAGATTTGAAATGACACAAGACTATTTTAAAGGTGTGCCCTATGTAAACCTCTGAAAAATTTCCCTTATACCCACCCGTCCATTACCATATTCTGCCTCCCCTGACTACTATTCTGGCACTATCGTCTGCAAACTGTCATGTCCAAGGAAAATTAAATTGTCTGTCTAAATGTAAGCGATATAATGTTTATTCAATATCGCTATAGAGCGAGTTTGTTGAATTATATTCTGTCCAGTTCAATGAAGCATTGGACCTTTCCAGTTTTTGCTAAGCCCTGCCCACCTCTGGCTAAGCTCCACCCACACCTCGCTCGTGTTGGGATAGAGCGATCGATCTCTGAACTCCATGACTATCTATTTCCAGAAAACTATACAGACAAGCTGTTAAATAGTTTGAATAGCCTATGGTAGCAACAGCGCCCAGTCAAATTAGTTTCAAAATATTCAACAGAATCTTTATTAAATAGTAAAGACATACAATTCGTACAACAACGTATAGTCCATCTTCAATTATATGTTTGTGACATATTTATCTACGTCATTCATGACGTCATTGATTATGAGGTCATTCTACACGTCATGTAGTTAATTATGACGTCATATGATGGATGGATAGAGTGTAAAGGTCTATTAGAACGGTGATAATTTTCTTCAGTATTAATCTTCATAGCTAATAAACTCCTAATGATACCAGGAATCAGGGCCGGATTAGCAACAGCTTCATAGCTAATACACTCCTAATGATACCAGGAATCAGGGCCGGATTAGCAACAGCTTCATAGCTAATACACTCCGAATGATACCAGGAATCAGGGCCAGATTAACAAAAACTTCATAGCTAATACACTCCTAATGATACCCGGAATCAGGGCCGAATTATTGACAGCATCAAAGCTAATACACTCATAATGATACAGAAATCAGAGCCGATTATAAACACCTTCATAGCTAATACACTCCTAATGATACCAGAAATCAGCACAGGATTATCAACAGCTTCATAGCTAATACAATCCTAATGATACCAGGAATTAGGGCCGGACTATCAACAGCTTCATAGCTAATACACTCCTAATGAAATAGGAATCAGGGCTGATTATAAACAGCTTCATAGCTAATACACTCCTACATGTAATGATACCAGGAATCAGGGCCGGATTATCTCAGCTTCGTAGCCAATAAACTTCTAATGATACCAGGAATCAGGGCAAGATTATCCACTAGGCACTGTTCCTAGGGTCTAGGGAATTTTGGGGAGTGCCTGACAGTTAGAGCCCTACGACATTTGAGGAAGATATGAAAAACACAGGTATAAGTTACCCCTTACATCAAAGTGACTATGTATGTAAATTATGTTCAGAAATCCGAGATAGTCTGAGAGAGCATGTAGATTTCAAAAGTTATGTGTGGATTCCCTCCAGTGAGTCGATGCACTCAATAGCGTAGTGAGGGGTGGGCGGGGTGCAGATAGTTTCCTGAGTGACCGGCTCAGGGTGGTATTAAATTCATAACCAGTGACAAAAAATGTAATAATCTAACAACCAACTGATGATCCATTATTTCCAGGAGTCTGACAGCATCCAGATTTCAAAACATTTGAGGTGGATGGGAGGGGAGGTGGGGTGGGGGTCGGCATGACTCAGCAGGACCCCTGACTGTCAGCCTTTGGTCAACAGGTGCTTAAGATCTATAAAATCTTTACTCAGGCCCTGCCGGGGACAGCTAGCTTTCCAATGACCAATAGTCCCTGAAAGTCTAATGCCTTTGACTTTGATGTCTTCTCTGTAGATAAGACCACTGACTTATTTTTTAGGTGGGCACTGGGCAGAATGTATGAAAGCACACAGCTCATCTTTCCTACTGTATGATTTAAACCCTTTTCTAATATTCGTATGTCCAGCTACCAATGGCAGCACCCAGAAATGTGTGCGTGAGTGAGTGAGTGAGTGAGTGAGTGAGTGAGTGAGTGAGTGAGTGAGTGAGTGAGTGAGTGAGTGAGTGAGTGAGTGAGTGAGTGAGTGAGTTAGTGTTGGGAATTGGTACCATTTTTGTGATCAATGATTGGTTTTACATACTAATCAATGATCAATTAACATTTTCTCATTTTTACCCACTCTGAAATTTTGAATGCAATAATGGATGTTTAACTTTAATAATTTAAGAAATTATCTTTTGACTATTTTGAAACTAATTTGATTGGAAACTGTTGCTGCCTTAAGTTTCAAAATATTCAAGAGGTTATTGATATGGTTTTGACATCAGCATACTAAATTGTATTTCAGTGTTGAGAGGGTTAATGTCTTTAACTATGGACTCATATGGAGCAACACTACACGTATGTTATATAGTTGTTAAAATGAAATTAAAATGGTATTGCAAAAAAAGGAAGTATCTGCAGTTTTAATATCGTAAATTTATAAGCTGTCAAAATCGATTTCGGAAATCATGATCAATCTGTTCCTTGGACATGCAAACCAATCAATCATCGATGAAATTGATTAATTGGAACAACACTAGTGTGAGTGAGTAAGTGAGTGAGTACATGCAGGTTTGTCACATGTGAGATGGGCAGGGTTGGTGCCAATGGATCTGGGAGTCGTGGCCCTCTGGGAAATTAGAAAATTAGATGCTCTTAGAAGGCATTTCCTGTAATCCGAGTGATGATTCTCTAAGTATCAATTAGTAAAATAATTTATAACTATATGCTATGTATATATACTGTTATAACCGAGACGATGTGCACGAGTTTGTTTATCCTGACGCAATCCCATGATTCACTGCGCACCTGAGATCCCGATCTTGCTTATTAGCTTTTTAGTTGTGACTTGCAACTAGTACAAATGGATTTGTTGGGTGGCCTACCTATCTGTCTGTACAGGGTTTTGGTTTTTACATTTCCGACAAAGCTGCCAATATCGCATCGTTAGTGTATTGCACCTATATATTAGTCATCGTTATTAATGATTAATGAGTTATTCGCAGCTGAGACATTGCTGTTTATGCGGCCAACAAAGTGTTACATTTTCAACATTTTGAAAATGTGTCAGAAATAAATTCTGAATGCAGCCATGTTTTTTTACGTCTTAACTTTTCTTGAACAAAATTTAATGGCCCTTAATTAGTCCCAAATTCTGGCTTGATCCGCTCAGCAGTTCTGGAGCTGTTTGCGAATCCATGATGGCTGCCAGACAAATTGACCAATCAGGTTCTTTCGAACATTAGTTTTAGGACCTGCCCTATATGAGGTTCCTTATAGTTTCAGATCAATTGTCCAAATGGTTTTAGAGATTTTTAACTGTCCGACTGCTGATTTTTTGCAGAACACATATTCCAGGGGTTATATCTCTGGACCAGCTGAATAGTTTCAAAACAATTTGACAAATATTTGTTTTCAAAACATTCAGCAGCTCAAGAGATTTTGCTCATTGAAATTATTGTTACCAGGACTGATTTTTGACTGATTTTTTTGAAATTATTGTTACCAGGACTGATTTTTTGCAGAACACATATTCCAGGGGTTATATCTCTGGACCAGCTGAATAGTTTCAAAACAATTTGACAAATATTTGTTTTCAAAACATTCAGCAGCTCAAGAGATTTTGCTCATTGAAATTATTGTCTGGTGGCTTGCGAGAGGGTTAACCCTTTAACACTCATACCATCCCAAACCGTCTTCTGCAGTGGTCTTGAGAAAAGCGAGCCAGTTATTCCGGTCGTGAATTTTCAAAAATAGTCTTCTCTTGGTCAGCAAATGGTTATTTTTAACGAGTGTTAAAGGGTTAAACATGTGTCTAAAAATAGCACAAAATTCAAGATGGCCACCACCCAAATTGGCCAATTAGCTTAATCTGAACAATCTTGGATCTCTATAACTCGAGGATGCTTCCTTAAAAATTTGGTTGTAATTGGCCCAAAGGTTATTCAAGACGACAGTTAGAGTAAAAGTTGACAAGAGATGACAGATGGACGCTCGGCATGGTATGAACTCACTTAGCCTTTCAAGCCAGGTGAGCTATTAACCATTAACCCTTTAAGAATCATATCAGCCTAAAACGGCTTCTGCAGTAGTCTTAAGAAATGTCCATTTGCAGACCAAGAGAAGACTGCGTTTGAAAATTCACCACTGGAATGACTGGCTCGATAACCGAGCCAGTCATTCCAGTGATAAATTTTGAAAAATAGTCTTCTCTTGATCTGCAAACGGGCATTTTCTATGAGACAATTGATATTTTCTTGAACAAATTTGAGGGTTAAATGGAATCAAATGGCATCACAACTTAATATTCCTAAATATTGCACATACATGTAACCTTTGAGGAAAAGAAAAATAAATCTAATCTTTATGTCAAGTGGAAATACTGTCGCTTGCTGATGTGAGACAATCGGATGCAGGGTGTGGTATGGTTATTTGGAGGAGCCTGATTGAGCCTAATACTAATAACATTACCAGGTACTAATGACTGATGGCATTTTGGTTTGAGCGTGCCGCGCACAGACCCACCATCACGCCTCAATATCTAGACTATAAACTATGCTGCGTGTATGTGGCTATGTACAGTATGGTCAACTGAAACGGTCATCTAAAAAAAGTTCAACCAGCCAAGCTGGCCAAAAATGGCCTAAGCAGTCGGGTCTTGAGCAATGTCCGTTTGCAGAACAAAATAAGATTATTTTTGAAAATTTATCACTGGATTCTTGAGTGAATCATGCTAATTCGTCAATGTTAAAAAATTAATGTCGTCAATGTTAAAAAATTAATGTGTTTGCCTGCAACTGGACGTCACTTAAGATGACTACAAAGGCTGGTTTTGGCCGACTTGACCATTAAAGGGTTAAAAATTGGAGAAAAATTATTACGGAGTAGATACGACAAAATTTCCAAGACCAGTTTGGACCATCAAGAATCATTCTATTAATGGTCAGGAAAATCAAAATTTTTACTTAACTCTTGACCCCTCCCTCATTTGGTTCAAGAAAATTTAAATTTTATCATCGAAAATGTCCACTTGCGGACCAAAGATGATTATTTTTGAAAATTTACCACTGGAATGACTGGCTCGAGACAAAATTTGAATGGTAAATTGTCAAAAATGGTCTTCTCGCGGTCTACAAATGAACATTTCTCAAGATAATTATACAGCATTTTTGGCCGACTTCAGTGTCAAAGGGCTAATTTGTATCCCAAGAAACAAAAAGGCGTACCACTCTGGTGTTAAAATTAACAATTTTTAAATTAAATTAAAAGATGGTGTTCATGTTTCAACAAATTTTGTGTCACATCGTCCACCAAAATTGTTGAAAAATATACACCAATTTCTTTCCTATTGGCACAGCAAAAGACATTAAATTGACATTAGCACGTTTAACCCTTTAACACTCATATCAGCCAGAAACAGCTTCTGCAGCGGTGTTGAGAAATTTCAATTTGCAGACCAAGAAGACTATTTTTGAAAATTTACCACTGGAATGACTGGCTCGATAACCGAGCCAGTCAATCCAGTGGTAAATTTTCAAAAATAGTTTTCTCTTGGTCTGCAAATTGAAATTTCTTTTTGAAAGAATTGAAATTTTCTTGAACAAATTCAAGACTTAAACGGTTAATGGAGGGTTAATAAACTCCATTCCCAGTTGGGAATTGTCAGGAATAATATTCTTATGACCTGCAAATGGATATTTTCCTGCCGACCACTAGAGGTCAGTATTTTTAGCCGGCTTGACCATTAAAGGGTCAGAAACGCAATAACGACTGATGAGAATGTCCGGGTTAATAGCCTAGTGCTGAGAACAATAGACGGTCAGAGTGGTCAGAACGCGGTTGCTATAACGAAATCAAGATAACGTAAACATTTCGGAAACAAGAACATAAATACTAGCATGATAAGAAGCAATGTGATTTGGACGCGGACCAAGGATCGAAAATGATGCTACGAGAAACGCGCAATATAGACGGTTTAAATGACTTTCAATCTCGCGCAATTGTCTCCGAGGTTTCATGGTATTGTGGGTGATTTCCATCAATCAAGATTTAACCCTGTAACACTTCAAGATGTGTCAAAAGCGGATTCCACTCTGGTCTGGAAAAATCTCCATTTGCAATCCAAGAGATGATTAATTTTTTTAATTTACCATTGGTATAACTGGCTCGATAAGCGAGCCAGTTATTCCAGTCGTAAATTTTCAAAAATAATCTGTTATTAGTCAGCAAACGGATATTTTTTATGAGAAAATATTTTTTTTGAAAGATTTGAGGGTTACATTACGATTAATCGAGAATCTACATAGATCGCCAAAAAACATGAATATAAATTTCCTAAAATACAATGTCCTACACATAGTCCTAAATCAGTATGTCTTCATCTGGGGATCCAATGCTAGATTTTGTGAATGTTTAACCCTTTAATGACTAAATTTATTCAAAAAATTAAAAATATTTACTTATTGAATGTCCATTTGCAGGCCGAGAGAAGACTAGCTTTGAAAATTTACCACTGGAATAACTAGCTCGGTTATCGAGCCAGTCATTCCAGTCGTAAATTTTCAAAAATAATATTCTCTCTGCCTGCAAATGGACATTCCCCAAGACCACTAAAGAGGCCGATTTTGGCCGGCTTCATCATGAAAGGGTTAAAAAAAAACACCTATAAACATAATTAGTATTTAGCGATAGATTTTTTGGGTTCCATGGGACCCACTGCACAACTTTTGGGGGTCCCATGGGACTCACTGCCACAATTTTTAGGGCTCCCATGGGAAACACTGCGACAACTTTTAGGGGTCCCATGGGACTCACTGCCACAACTTTTAAGGGTCCCATGGGACTCACAGCGACAACTTTTAGGGGTTCCATGGGACTCACTCCCACAACTTTTGGGGGTCCCACGTGACTCACTGTCACAACTGTTAGGGGACTCATGGGACTCACTGCCACAACTTTTAAGGGTTCCATGGGACTCACTGCCACAACTTTTGGGGGTCCCATGGGACTTACTGCCACAACTTTTAAGGGTCCCATGGGACTCACTGTCACAACTTTTAGGGGACCCATGGGACTCACTGCCACAACTTTTAGGGGTCCTAAATTGCATTTTAGGGTAGTGTTGATCCGATTAATCGATTTGATCGATGATTGATTGGTTTGCATGTTCAACCAACCGATCGATCACGATTTCAGAAATCTATTTTGGTTGTTTATACTGTAAGTTGTCTTTATTAAATATTTTAACTGGTCAAGCTAGAAAACGAATACATTTTGGAAAAGAATTTAAATTTAATTGTTACAACTATATACCGTATTTCGCTTAATTGAAGCCTAGGCTTCTATTAGGACAAGAGATGTTCAATTTCCAACACAACAACTCTGAGAAAGGGGGGTGGGTTTATATTAGTTTTCCCAAAAAGTTTTCTAAAACTGATACCACGGAAATTCAATGCATTTTCTCCCGTAAGAAATCCCACCGCCTACGCCTATGTATAATGTATACCTCAAAACCACCGAGGAAGTGAAATTATTTGATTTGAACGCCTAATTAGTGCGCATCCTTTAATAAAGATCGTTTATTACATCAAAATTAATCCACAATTTGATATAAAATGGCATCGCGAAAAAAATACAAATCACGTGATTCGCCTCCAATTGAAGTTTATTTTAGTATTCGGAACTCGGGAATTCCTATATATTATCATTGCGCGATAGGAACTGAGTATCATACTCAGATCTGAATAACTGGTACTACTCCCGTTAGCATATATCTCACGAGAACGCTTCGCCTGCCATCGCAAAAGAGCCACTGGCTCGCCAACTTAAGAAGCTGGCTATATTGTCATTCGTAATAATTCATTTTGGATCATTTAATGTTGATCGGCGTTACAAAATTGATGTGCAATACTGCTTGTTTGGTACATAAATTTGGTCTTAAAATATATTTATATGGAAGGTATTTAATCACGCCAAGACTGTTTACGCGCATTTTGACTACAAAAGTGTGGAATAAACTTTATTATATATTGAACATTCGGGACCTACTATTAGTATTAATCTAATAGGTGGTTGGGATTTATAAATCCGAGGCCTGTATTGACTTCTAGAGGGGCCGGAAATGTATCCGGGCAGAGATCGGTGTTAGTCTTCTTCTCTTCGATCGCTGGTATCACACTTGGAGAGCCGTTCTCAAGATGAAATCTGTGGTTTTCTGCAGTTCTTCTACAGGCCCATACAGCTTTTCAAGAAAAGAGGTTGACAAAGGCCAGATCTCTTCTCTCAGCAGCTGATACGTACTGCAACATTGAAGTATGTGCTCTGTGGTCTGTTCTGCTTCTCCACAAGGACAAGCGGGCGACGTCGTAAGGTGGAACCGCCTGTACATGTGTTGGTTTAGTCTGGTTTAGTCTGTCGGTGTTAGTTAGACACACCCAGTGACACGATTATTATTATTATACAAGCTATTTTTTTACAAATTTGTTCTTAAAAAAATGTTCCCATACAATCTGCTGAGTTAGGAGGTGGGCTTCTAATACAGAGTTTTGCCATTTTGAAACTGCTAAGAAATCATTGGAGCTCATATGTCAAAGTTAGGGGATGGGCTTCTATTAGAGCATAGGCTTCAATTAAGTGAAATACGGTAGTATTACTCCTTAGTCTAAGACATTAATTCTTTCAGCACTAAAATAGTATGTTAATTTCAAACCAACCATACCAATAACATGTTGAATATTTTGAAACTTATTTGACCGGAAGCTGTTGCTGCCTTAGCTTCCAGTTAAATTAGTTTCAAAATATTCACCAGATTTTCCTTAAATTATTAAGAATCTGTCTTGGTTTGAAGGGCGTAATTATCCTTGAACATGCTATAATTACTGCATTCAAAATGGGTAAAAAATGACGTGTTATGATCAATTATTAATTGATCATCGGTTAGAATATAAAACCAATTATCGATCACAAAAATAGTAATACCAATTCCCAACACTGTTTTAGGGTAGGCTTGCGCGATTGCGTAATTAAATCGAAAATCGTGATGTTTTAAATTGTGAATTTACATGATTAAAAATTAAATAATCGAATAACCGCGAATATTTTCTATTGCATAAAATATTTCAAAACCTAACTTTCAATTACTTTTTAATGCGATCGGTCATGAAAAATGACATTTTGCTTAGTGAATTTATGTCCATTTGCAGGACAAGAGAAGACTATTTTTGAAAATGTACATTTTGTATTACTGGAATGCCTGGCTCGAGAATCAAGCCATGCATTCCAGCGATACATTTTCAAAAATAGTCTTCTCTTGCCCTGCAAATGGACTTTTCTAAACACCATTGCAATTTTCGTCATTGATATTATTTTGTTGTTGTCTTGGTAATTTGTACCCAAGGTGATTAATCGAGTAATCAATTATTTTTTCATAATCGATTGCGATTAAATCTTATGAGTTTCAGCCTGACCCGTACAGCAGTTCCTGAGATGCCATTTTGGAGAACAAGATGGCCAATGGAACAAGCGAAGCGATTAATGAGTAACGTTTTAAAAGATTCGCAGCCATTTTTCGGAAAATTCAAGATGGCCGCCGAACAAATTGACCACAAATTGACCAATCAAAATTCTGTACATACAAGCTCTGAAGCACATGACTCTAGGGTCCCATCCAGCTGATTTTGCTTGAAATCATTCTAGCGATTAATGAGAAGTAGCATTTTAACCGATTTCCCGATGTTTTCAACAAATCCAAGATGGGCGCCAAAAATTGGCCAATCTGAAACCTACCGGCCTAGTCTGCTTCGAGCCATGTCTGGTTGAAATTGGTCATGCAGTTAATGAGGAGTAGTGTTTTAAACGATTTCTCAACATTGTTCGGAAAATTCAAGATGGCCACATAAAAAATTGATCAATCAAAGTTTTGTATACAAGTTCTGATGCATATCACTCTAGGGTTCTTCCAAACGAGTTTGTTTGAAATCGGCCAAGTGGTTAATGAGGAGTAGACTTTTAACATATTTTCCATAAATGTTCAGGAAATCCAAGATGGCCGCCAGTAAAATTGACCAATCAAAATTCTATACACATGTTCTGAAACTTACCAGCCTAGTATCCGTCAAATTGGCCAAGCAGTTAATGAGTAGCTTTTTAAATGATTTGCCTACATTTTTTGGAAAATTCAAAATGGCCGGGGAAAAAATAGACCAATCAAATACCAGTCCTGAAGCATACCACTCTAGGCTAGGGTCCTCCTAACCCAATTTGCTTGAAATCATTTAAGTGGTTAATGAGGAATAGCATTTTAACTGATTTCCTGAAATGTCAAAAAAATAAAAGATGGCCACCGCAAAAATTGACGAATCAAAATTCTGTATAGAAGTTCTGAAACCTACCAGCCCAGTATTCTTCCAGCCAAGTTTGGTTGAAATTGCCCAAGCAGTTAATGAGTAATGTTTTAAACAATTTCCTGACATTGTTCAGAAAATTCAAGATAGCCGCCGAAAAAATTGATCAATCAGAATTCTGTATACAGTTTTCTGACGTATACCACTCTAGGGTTCTTCCAAACGAGTTAGCTGGAAATTGGCCACGTGGCTAATGAGTAGGCCTTTAACTAATTTGCAGAAATTTTCAGAAGATCCAAGACGGCTGCCCGAAATATTGACCAATGACAATTCTCGTTAGAAGTGTTAACGCCTACCAGTATAGAATTAGTCCACTCAAGTTTCGTTGAAGTCGGGCCATTTATATTGGATGAGTAGTGTCTTAAATGATTTTCGGAAACTTTCGGAAAATCCAAGATGGTCGCCAAAGAAATTGACTAACCAAAATTCTGAATAGAGGTTCTGGAGCCTACCACCACCATAGGATCCTTCCAGCCAAATCTGGTTGAAATCGGTCAAAGCATAAATGAGGAGATGCGATTTGATGGATGGACAGACGACAGATGGACGGATGACCACCAGGGTAAAAGCTCACTTGGCCTTTCGAGCCAGGTGAGCTAACGAAGCTTATATGTAAATCGTGTTTCTATAAATCACTACCAGGTTAATTGAAGAGTACGATATGTCGATCACGTATATATGACATCACATGTAGGTTGACATACTACCGTCATGAATATGCAATAGTCCGTCAAGTGTACGAATTGTATCTCCTTCATGGATTTACTTTTTAATAGATTCTTTTGAAAATTTTTAAACTAATTTGGAGGGCCATAGCTAAAAGTGGATTCAGCCATTGTCAAGATGGTCAAAACAATCACAATACCTGCTTACTGAATGTCCATTTGCAGGCGAAGAGTTAGGAGACTATTTTAAGAACTTACCACTGGAATGACTGGCTCACGCAGCTAGTTTATCGAGCCAGTCATTCAAGAATCACAGTGGTTAATTGCCAAGATAGTATTCATGGTCTCCAAATGGCCATTCCCCCCAAGACAAGTGCTGAAACTGGTTGTCAATGACTGACAGACAGACAAACAGACAGACCAACTTAGGCGAGCTGCAAGTCATGAATAAATATCTGTATGTACACATCTGTACAGCTCATATGGATATCGTGGAAACTGCTGGTCTGATTTGGATCAGGTTTTAAAATATGAAAGGGTGGTATTGTAAATTGAAACTAGTTTTGAAGTCCCCAGTAGCGCTTTTATGGGCAAGCCAGCCAAAATGGCTGGCCTGCCCATAAACGGGCTACTGAGGATTTAAAAAAAACAGTTTTAATTTATAATAAGCTTTTTGTGTCATTAACCATTTAACACTTAAAATTACTCAAGAA
This sequence comes from Chaetoderma sp. LZ-2023a, assembly GCA_034401795.1. Taxonomy (NCBI): domain Eukaryota; kingdom Metazoa; phylum Mollusca; class Caudofoveata; order Chaetodermatida; family Chaetodermatidae; genus Chaetoderma; species Chaetoderma sp. LZ-2023a. The sequence continues at coordinate 39,113,215 of CM067363.1, read as the reverse complement.
AATTTCAATTTTCTCATAGAAAAATATCCATTAACAGACCAAGCATCCCAAGAAGACTATTTTTTTTAATATATCACCGGAATGACTGGCTCGGTTATCTGGCCAGTCATTCCAGTGGAAAAATTTCAAAAATGGTCTTCGCATGGTCTACAAAATAGACACTTCTCAAGATCACTGCAGAAGCCATTTTGCCCGATGGGTGTTAAAACATTAATATCAAGCTAAGATGGTAATGTGACAAATCTACCACCAAGGGAGCTAACTCTCGCACCAAGCTAATACCAGGGGAGCTAAATCTAACCCAAAAGAAGCTAAACATGTGTACAACAAGAAATCTGAGTGTGCAGAACCTCACATAAAGTTTACACATTTTTCAGATTTTTTTTCGAATCATGCTAAAGGCTGTTGAACCCTAGTATATAGTCCCACCCTTTCCTATGTTAAAACTTGATCCAAATCGGACCAGCAGTTTCCATGATATCCATATGAGCTGTACAGATGTGTATACAGATATTTATTCCTGACTTGCTGCTAGCCTAAGTTGGTCTGTCTGTCTGTCAGTCAGTCATTGAAAACTTTGGCAATATTCCACACACACTTACATGTAAGCCTATACAAATTTGGTTTTTTTAAACTAAATTACATTATTTTCAACATTCTATCCACCTCGCAATTTTTCCAAAACCAAATCCTTATCACTCGAAATTCCTCAGAACTTTCTGTAACTCTTCCATTTTATGGTCGAGATTATTTTTTGAAAATTTACCACTGGAATGGCTGGCTCATTAATGAGCCAGCCGTTCCGGTGGTAAGTTTTCAAAAATAGTCTTCTCACGGCCTGCAAATAGACACTCACTGAAGAAAACATTTAAAGGGATATTCCACTGGGGGATTTTATGCATCTGATGTAAAGTACTGATTTTCCGCATTAATTTGAGACCAAGAGCACAATTTTATGCCAAAAAATAAAAAAGATATCCTCAAGTTAAATTGCTAAAGTAACCAGTAGATAGAGGCGCCATTTTGGACAAGCAGGTGACGTCACCGACACACATAGTCTGTTTGCCTGATCGAGGATAGCCGTAACCAGGGGAGGTAAATCTAGCATCTCGTGGATAATTAGCGTATTGGCTAAACAACTGACACTTTGCCACAGTGTTTGGAGGAAATTAAAGTGCAATTAGTGTCCCGATGATCGCGCCAGTCATTGTTGTGCTAAATTGTCAAAAATTGTTTTCTTATGGGCAATGTCTATTTTTTAAAAACATTGAAGGATTATGCCAGAAGCGTGTTTGCAATCAACCAGCTACAACAAATTCTTGAAAAATATGTTAGTTGAATAAATGCTAAATGTAATTTCTCTGAAAGCTGTTGCTATTGCAACTTCTGCTTCCAGTCAAATTCCAGTTTCAAAATATTCAACAGGCAGTAAATATGGGTCAACATTTAAAAATGTGGGATCAATTAGTTAACCCTTTCAAGGACAGAAAAGCAGAAAGCTTAAAATTTACCCTGCATAGGCCTATTGTGTGAAACTAATTAGTTTGGAAGCTACTGCAACATAATTCCAGGAAAATCTAATTCAGAATATTCAACACTCTGCGTAGTTATTTTAAAATTGGGCGTAAACGTTGTAAATGATTAATAACGCTGGATTTCAATAGTGTGAAAGCACTAAACTACTAATTATGTCTAGCGTACACTTGTCATTATTTGCTAGCTGTCACCTACTATCGTCTACGAAGTAAGCCGCTAAGGGGTTGCCTATAATTGAGCGACCGGACAATCAGCGACATCGTTTCATTTTGGTTTACAAATCCCGTTTTACAATTGATGCAAGCAAATACGACGTTAATTGTCGAGTTTGATTCTGTTATATTAAAATTAAGTACCGCGCCTTTTTGTTTTGAAATGCATGACACATTATTTCATAATTATACAGACTATATGTTCTAAACTTGTGTCTTCCAAATTTAAATGTGGAAGATATCCATCCAGTGCCGATGTTATGAAGCCATCTTTCAGTTAGCCCCTTTTCATGCGGATGCTTCTGTGGATCCGGTATCTGAAAATGTGAATTGTCGTGCCCTTTCCATGATCGTTTCTATTACTGCAAGCCCATGCTTGACATGCGGACATGATGCGATTTAACCATTTCACGCCAGCACTGGCCTCTGCAATCGTCAAGTTGAGGACGCAGGTCAAAAGAAGGCTATTTTGAGAATTTACAACTAAAACGACTGTCTCAGTAACCGAACCAGCCATCCCAGTGGTCAATTTTCAAAAATAGTCTTCGCTTGACCTGCAAATGGCCATTCAATAAGGAAATAGTCTGATTTTCCTGACAGAATTTGGTCATTAAAAGGTTAATTAATATTTGGCCTCATAACGTGAAGTAAACAGGTAAATCTAAAAGCGCTGGCGATATTTTGCTGGTGTGTCGTTGACGTCATAATCTCGCGGTTTCTCTCTCTCATTGCGAGAAAATGGATGCGCCCAGGAGTCACGTTTTCGAGCGAAAAGGGCATATTCATTTTATTATTTCTCGGCAATGGAACAGTGTATTTTATATTTTTTTGTGGCAACTATTTCGGATTATAGTATATTTTTAGTTGAATTATTCCCGATTTTCACTGGAATTTCCCTTTAAGATTTTCTTGATCAATCTTGACAATTAACAAATGATGAACGGATTAATACTTTATTAAAGCTTAAAACTTCCGAGCTTCAAATTGTGCATTATTTCTATTTTTCTCCATCTCTGATTGTGTGTTTTGGCTGGAGATTTTCATAAAGCAAAGCATCAAATTAGTCTGACATTATCTCTATAAATTTCTCTATTTTAGAATGACGCAGCAAATAAGGGTAAATTGGATATTAGAAAGTTGGAGAATTGTCAAAGACATCACATATGTAGAAGGATGCAGAATATTACTTTCAAAGAATAGAATTTATACATCAGCCGACAGTTATCCTGATTACTGGACAGTGTCATTCTTACATGGTACAGTATGTCACCATGGTTACCTAGAAGAAATGATAATTATATATTCACTCGGTTATTCGGCGTCTGGAACTTAAGCGACTAAAATTGATCCAACCAAAATCTACCAATGCGACAGAATTTTGCCAAATGAAAATGACAATCTTTTAGAGGTATGTATCTATTGGGCGTAAACTGATATGACTAACTTTGTTTACCCAATTTGGCGATTTCTAACAAGGTATTTTTTATAAGAACAGATTATACCCTTTGTAACGCTTTCATGGTCAAACCAGTCACAACCAGCCTCGAATCCACTCACATCAGCAAAAAACGGCTTCAGTAGTAATCTTGAGAAATGTCCATTTGCTGACCAAAAGAAGACAATTATTGAAAGTTTACCATAGGAATGACTGGCTCGATAACCGAGTCAGTCATTCTAGTGGTAGATTTTTTTTAAATAGTCTTCTTTTGGTCTGCAAATGGACATTTTCTGTGAGAAAATTGAAATTTTCTTGAATAAATTTGAGGGTTAAATGGTTAAGAGTTGACCATTTGCAGGCCAGATTATTTTTTAAATCATTGAGTGACTGGATCGGTTGTCGAGCCTGAGTCATAAATTTCAAAAATAGTCTTCTCCTGTTCTGCAAATGGACATTTTCTCATGACCAAGTGCAAAAGGCATTTTTAACTGACTTCACTGTTAACACTATAACCCCCCGAATTTGTTCAACAAAATTTTTATGTTCTGGAAGAAAATGTCCATTTGCAGGTGAAGAGAAAAGTATTTTTGAAAATTTACCACTGGAATGACTGGCTCAGTTATCGCTTGTCTTCGCTTTGTCTGCAAATGGACATTTATCAAGACCACTGCAAAAGCACATTTTGGGCTGAATAAGTACGCGTGCTTTTCAAGGAAACTTACATTTTCTCATTAAAAATGTCCATTTGGAGACCAAGAGATTTGTTTTGAAAATGTATCACTAGACTGACTGATTCGGTTATCGAGCCAGTCATTGCAGTGATAAATTTTCAAAATTAATCTCTTTTTGTGTAAATGGACCTTTCTCAGGACCATTGCTGAAGCCATTTTAAGCCGGTTTGAGTGTTAACCCTTACCACACTGATGTCAACATTCTGTCTTTTTGCAGTGCAAAGAAACTGGTGTACATTTTTAAACAATTTTTGTGGACGATGTTGTTGTCCACGACAGCACCATCTTCCTGCAAATTTGTTTAAAAGTTAACACCAGTTCATCTTTTAATTTAATTTGAAAATTTAAAATTTTTCACATCAGAGTCCTAAGAGTTAAAGTGTTAAAGAGATCCTGTTACAGTGATTGTCCCAAAAAAGGAATTCTGAAACTTCAGTGACCGATGATTTAACTGTCTCAATTCTGCAAACTACCAGACAATAACCTAAATGGGCAATAACTCTGGATCTGCTGAATATTATTGAAAACAATTTGACTGAAAACTGTTGGTAGCTAAGCCAGCAACAATTTTCAGTCAAATTTTTTTCAAAATATTCAGCATACCCAGAGTTAAACCCAGTGAACAATGTTAACAGACAGTTAAAATACTAAGTGATACACTGGAGGCATCCAGTACGTTAAACAAAATGTTACGTGTTCCATATCTGACATCATCATCAAATAGTCATCACATATATTAGATAACGTCACAGTCAAAATCACCTCAATATGTCTGTCACGATAGTGGTAACAGGAAGTGAGGAATGTGTCTGAATTGTACGACACGCTAATGAATTTAGAATTTAACAAGATGGCCGCCGAACAAATTGGCCGATCGGCTTCCTTTGAACAAACTTGGATCCTTATGACATACATGTAAGGATACTTCCTGCCAAATATAATTGAAATCGGCCAATGGGTTGTTGAGAAGAAGTCGTTTAAGGGAAAAGTTGACGGACTACGGACGGATGACGGACACAGGCCAGGTGAGCTAATAAACATTTATTCTGTTGAATATTTTGAAACTAATTTAACAGCAACAGTCACACCAGTTAAATTATTTTCAAAATATTCCTGTGTATAGTTGCATGGAAATTGGGATTATGCAAAGTGAGGGTTCAAAGTATTAAACTCGATTCAAATGCTGGTATAAAATGGGTGGGACTTAGCTAGAAATGGGCGAGCCATAGTTAGAAATCAATCGCTTCATTCAAAAGTTGAATCCTTTAATTCCTGCCTCTAACCAAATCTTTTCCGACAGACAATTTCAATGTGCCATAACTCTGTACTTGCTGAATATTTTGAAAACAATTTGACTGAAAGTTGTTGGTGGCTTAGCCACCAACAACTCTCAGTCAAATTGTTTTCAAATTATTCAGCAAGTACAGATTCACATTGTAAACCCCTTGGAAAAAAAATCTAGTCTGCGCAAATTCAGCCGGCAGACTTAAGTAATTGATGAAGCAGCTGCAGTAGGTACATAATACCACCGGAGACATGTTTCAGAAAAATATATATAAAATATAGAATTAATAGAATCAAAGATTAACTCAGAACTGCCAAACATAACATGAGGCACGTTTCCATATTCTTGCAATAGAAATAGTAGACTTTTACAGTGTGTCAAATTCTGTTTAAACATTGGGAGGTGATTATCAGAAATATTATCCGCAGACAGCTTTTAAGAAAAAATCCAGGGCTTGTAATAAAATATTAAGAGAAAAAATTGTATCCTTTTTATTTTCTTCAGAGGAAATTAGAAAAAGATAAAAAGAAAGACAAGAGAAATCAGAGATTGCAGACCATTTTCCTCCCAGTTTTATTAAATTGTGACAATTTTTCAGATTTTCCGGATATCTTTTTTCGGATCGAGCCCAACGTTGTGTAATCCAAGTACATGGTCACGCCCTTTTGTGTGTTAAAATTAGAGAAAAATCGGACCAACAATTTCCAGGATATCCATAGATCCAGTTTTTGATCGTATCCAGACCCGGGTTCCTTTATCAGGATCATGGCCAAAGTCTAGAAATCCTCTTGCACAGCAAGTTCTTTTGTGGTATTCAAATCTGAGCCAAATCGGATCAGTTTTTTAGATACAACTCTGGATGGACACGCACACACATACACTCACACATGCATGAACACACGTACATGAATGGACAGATAGACCCGATCGATCGCCATACCCTAGGAGGAATAATGCTGACCAAGGGGACACCACTCAAAGTTTATTGCGTTTTAGAAACAGGTTAAATCTCAGCTGAAATCGAACAATCGGACAATCTGGTATTTGACTGACACTCATGGTAATTTCATAGTCAGCAATCAAATACCATAAAATTAAAGACGGTCCAAGTTGGTCAGACAATGTTTGACCATGACTAATCCTTACCACTCTGAGGTCAATATTATATCTTTTACGGTGTCAATAGCAAAGAAACTAGTTTACATTTTTCAACAATTTTGGTGGAAGATGTTGCTGTCGTATGCTGTCTATGACGGCACCATCTCCCGCCAAATTTGTTGAAAAATAAACACCCGTTCATCTTTCTTTTACTTTAATTTGAAAATTGAAAATTTTGACATCAGAGTGGTAAGGGTTAAAGATGGTCAAAGTTGGTAAGACGTTTGACCATGACTAATCCTTACCACTCTGATGTCAATATTCTATCTTTTACGGTGTCAATAGCAAAGAAACTAGTGTAAGTTTTTCAGCAATTTTGGTGGAAGATGTTGCTGTCTACGACAGCACCATCTTCCACCAAATTTGTTGAAAAATAAACAGCCGTTCATCTTTTACTTTAATTTGAAAATTTTAAATTTTGACATCAGAGTGGTAAGGGCTAAAGATGGTCCAAGTTGGTCGGACAATGTTTGACCATGACTAAGCTAGCTAGGCAGTGGCAGTGACCAATACATCATCAAGCTTTGAACATATTTATTTTACCCTTCAACCCTTACCACTCTGATGTTAAAACTTTAAATTTCAAATTGAATTAAAAAATGAGCTGCTGTTCATTTTTCAACAAATTTGCTGGGAGATGGTGCTGTTGTAGACAGCAACATCTTCCACCAAAATTGTTGCAAAATGTACACTAGATTCTTTGACATTGACACAATAAAAGATAGAATATTGACATTAGAGGGGTACGGGTTAATGGTCCAGCCAGTCAAAACCAGCCTCTGTGTAGTGGTCTCAAAGAATGTCCATTTGCAGGCCAAACCTGTCTGTCTAATAGTGAATTTTTAAAAAATCTCTAGGCCTGCAAATTGACATTCAGTAAGAAAATATTTTAATTTTCTTGAACAATCCTGACCAATTTAAAGCTTTAACGCTCGAATTTGTTCAAGAAAATTTTAATTTTCTCATAGTAAATGTCCATTTTGCAGACCAAGAGTAAATTTATCACTAGAATGACTCCGGGCTCAGTTACCAAGCAAGCCATTTCAGTGGTAAATTTTCACAAATAGTCTTCTCTTAGTCTACAAATCGACATTTCTCCAGATTACCACAGAAGCTGATTTTTTGCTGATATAAGTGTTAAAAAGTTAATTCTCTATGACACATACATGTAGCATATTCCGTTGAATATTTTGAAATAATTAAGACTGGAAGCCATTGCCGCCTAAAGCAGCTGCAGTTGCTGAGTTCCATTGCTTTGTTGCCCGGATATTGATATGCGGGAAATTTATTGATGACAGTATTAACCCTTTAATCCTTAAATTTGTTCAAGAAAATTTCAATATCCTCATAGAAAATGTTCATTTGCAGACCATGAGAAGACTTTTTGAAAATTTACAACTAGAATGACTGGCTCGGTTATCGAGCCAGTCATTCCAGTGGTAAATTTTCAAAAAATACTCTTCTCTTGGCCCGCAAATGGACATTTCTCAAGAAGCTGTTTTTGGCTGATATGAGTGTTAAAGAGTTAATGTAATTATATATATATATTCAGTTTTCTAAACTGTTTTTGATTTTCTTTTTCTTTTGACGATATAGAGCTTTTAACACTTTAACTCTCAAATTTTTTAATTTTAATTTTAATTTTATCATAAACAAGAGGCCCAAGGAGCCTGTGTCGCTCACCTGGAGCACCATCTATTTTTGTCTAAATTGTTGGTGGGTGGTTTAGCAGTCTTTTAAATGAGTTGGTGGACATTTTTGCATGTGCAATATGGCCGCCAAACAGACTACATTTTGATTGGCCCACGGTGCCCATGTTTTTTTGACGGATCAACTTCCCTTGCGCAAATTTTAATGGCCCAAATTTTGGCGTGATCCCTTCAGCGGTTCTGAAGGAGTCATTTTCGTGAAAACCAGGTCATCCAAGATGGTCGTCGAATCATTTGGTAAATCAAGTCCTCTTGAACAAACTTGGCTTACCTCGTGGCCTAGATGAAGATTCTGCAAATGGTTTCGGAGAAGATTTATAAAGACATTTCCTGAAATTGGCCGAAATCCAAAATGGCCGCTGGGCAAATTGGCTGATCGGGTTCATTTGAACAAACTTGGCTCCTTATGCCCTAAGGATGCTTCCTGCCAAATATAATTTAAATCGTCCTGGTAGTTCTCGAGAAGACATTTTAAATTTCCTATTGCTTAAGCATGGGAGCTTTTGACGAGAAAACTATGCAAGATGGCCGCCAAACCGTTTATCCAACAGTTTTGAAAATTGCAAATTTGAGCTCAGAATACCCAAAAACATATATAGAACCAATTTTGGCCTCAAAATCCATCAAATAAAAAAATCCAATATATCCGCCAAACACTACATTTTGATTGGCCCACGGTGGACATGTTTTTTAACGGAGCAACTTCCCTTGAACAAACTTTAATGGCCCTTAGTCCCCAATCATATCTCCCAAATTTTGTCTTGATCCATTAAGCAGTTCTGGAGGCCATTTTCAGGAAAACTAGGTCATCCAAGATCGCTGTTGAACCATTCGGTCAATCAAGTTGTCTTGAACAAACGTGGCTTACCTCTTTGCCTAGATGAGGAAGTTTTGAATCGATTCCCCAAGCCGTTTCGGAGAACACGATTTTTAAATACATTTCTAAAAATCAGCCAAAACAAAGACGGCCGATCGGCTTCGTTTGAACAAAATGAAATTTCTATGCCATAAGGATGCTTCCTGCCAAATATAATTCTAATCGGCCCAGTAGTTCTCCAGAAGACATTTTAAATTTCCCATTGCTTTAGTATGAGCTTTTGGCGGGGAAATGATCCAAGATGGCCGCCAAACCGTTTATCCGAGTTTCGAAAATTGCAAATTTGCGATCAGAATAGCCAAAAACCTATATAAACCCAATTTCGGCCTGAAAGTCCATCAAATAAAAAAATCAAATATGGCCGCCAAACATGCTACATTTTGATTGGCCCACGGCGGCCATGTTTTTTTATGGATCGACTTCTCTTTAACAAACCTTACTGCCCTTAGTCCCTAATCATATCTGCCAAATTTCGGCAGGATCCCTTCAGCGGTTCTGGAGAAGTTATTTTCGCTAAAACTAGGTCAACAAAGATGGCCACCAAATTATTTGATTAATCAAGTTCCCTTGAACAAATTTGGTTGAGCTCTTGCCCTAGATCATATTTCATCAGGTTTCCTTCAATCCCTCAAGCGGTTTCGGAGAAGATTTTTAAAGACGTTTCTAAATATCGGCCAAAATCCAAGATGGCTACCGGCCTAATTGGCCGATTGGCTTCATTTTAACAAACTTGGATCCCTATGCCCTAAGGATGCGTCCTGCCAAATATAATTGAAATTGGCCCAGTGGTTCTTGAGAAGTAGTTTAAAGGAAAAGTTGACAGACGGACGGACGACAGACACACAACGGATGGTCGCCACAACATAAGATCACTTGGCCTTTCAGGCCAGGTGAGCTAATAATATTTCCCAAATTTGGGCCCGATCCATTCAGTGGTTCTTGAGAAGTCGTTTCGCGAAAAGTAGGTAATCCAAGATGGCCGCCGGACCATATGGCGTATCAAGTTCCCTTGAACAAACTTGGTTCACATCCACGCCTAGATGATATTCCATGAATTTTGAATCGATCCCCTGAGGGGTTTCGGAGAAGATTTTCAAAGACATTTCTCAAAATCGGCCGATTTGGCAGACAGCCATCTTGGATTTTGGCCAACCGGTCCTGTTTGCACAAACTTGAATCCCTATACCCTAAGGATGCTTCCTGCCACATATAATTAAAATCGGCCCAGTGGATCTCGAGAAGAAGTTGTTTAAAGGAAAAGTTCGCCATTGCATATGTAACACTAGAATGCTCTTTATCAACAAGATAAGATGGCCAGCAAACCATTTATCCGACAGTTTCTAAAATTACAAATTTGAGATCAAAATACCCAAACACACATAAGAACAATTTCGGCCATCAAATAAAAAAATACAATATGGCCACCAAACATGCTATATTTTGATTGGCCCACGGCGGCCATGTTTTTTGACGGATCAACTTCTCTTGAACAAACTTTAATGGCCCTTAGGCCCTAATCATATCTACCAAATTTTGGCCCGATCCCTTCAGCGTGCTTCTGGAGAATAAGTCATTTTCACTACAACTAGGTCAACCAAGATGGCCACCGAACCATTTGACCAATCAAGTTCTCTTGCCATAAATCATATTTCATGAGGTTTGCATCAATCCCCCAAGCCGTTTCGAAGATTTTTTAAGATGTTTACTAAAATCGGCCCAAATCCAAGATGGCCACCGGACAAATTGGCCGATCGGGTTCATTTGAACAAACTTAGATCTCTATGCCCTATGAATGCTTCCTCCCAAATATAATTGAAATCGGCCCAGTGGTTCTTGAGAAGTCGTTTAAAGAATTCCCCATTGCTTTACTATGGGCCCATTGCGGGAAAACAAACCAAGATGGCAGCCAAACCGTTTATCCGATAGTCTCGAAAGTGGCATATTTGAACTCGCCACACTGATAAGCATATATAAAGCACTTCTCGCCATCAAAATACATCAAATACAAAAAAGCCAATATGACCAACAAACGCTAAATTTTGATTGGTTGATGGTGGCCATGTTTTTTAACGTACAAATTTCCCTTGAACAAACTTGAATGGACCTTGGTCCATAAGCATATTTACCAAATTTCAGACCTATCCCTTCAGCGGTTCGGGAGAAGTCATTTTCGCGAAAACTAGGTCATCCAAGATGGCCGCCAGGCAAATAGGGCAATCAGGTTGCCTTGAACAAACTTGGGTCTACCGTTGCAATAGATTATATGTTATGAGTTTTGAATCAATACCTCCAGCGGTTTCGGACAAGATTTTTTAAAGGGTTTCTAAAAATCGGCTATTTTGGTCGGTGGCCATCTTGGATTTTGCCCGATCGGCTTCATTTAAACAAACTTGAATCTCTATGCCCTAGGGATGCTTCCTGCCAAATATAATTGAAATCGGCCCAGTGGTTCTTGAGAAGAAGTCGTTTTAAAGGAAAAGTTGACGGACGGACGGACGACGGACAGACACACGACGGATGGTCGCCACAACATAAGCTCACTTGGCCTTTCAGGCCAGGTGAGCTAAAAATGTCCATTTGCAAACCAAGAGAAGATTATGTTCTAAATTTATCTCTAGAATGACTGGCTTACGGTTATCTAGTGATAAGTTAACCTTTTAATAGTCAAGCCGGCCAAAACCGGCTTTTGTTACTATCTTGTAGAATGTCCATTTTCAGGGCAAGAGAATTGAATTTTTGAAAATTTACCACTGGAATGACTGGCTCGGTTATCGAGCCAGTCATTCCAGTGGTAAATTTTCAAAAATACTCTTCTCTTACTCTGCACCTGAGCACTCCTCAAGACCAATGCAAAAGTCGTTTTTGTCTGATATGAGTGTTAAAGGGTTAAGCGACCTGGGATTGAGTGTTTATTTTTGAAAATGTAACCACTAGAATGACTGATTATTAAAACAGTCAATCTAACCATAAATTTTCTAAAATAATCTCTTAGCTTACAAATGGATATTTCTCAATAGTATACAGAAGAGGCAATTTTTTTATTCAGTTTGACAATATACATGTAAGCCTCAAAATCTGTAACTTTCCTAATCACTTAGTAGGACTACTTACTCCCCCCTGTCCGCGAAGAATGGACTGGTCAGTATCTAGTAGTTATTTTCACCTTCTCCTCCAACACCAAGCAGACAGAATGACCTGAAGATGACCTACTTATCAAGCAGCCCAGCTCTCAGCATGTCTGGTTTTTCTTGGCCTAAGTCCCAGTATACATGTACATAAATACACCATGATGAAAGGTCTCGATTCCGAACGCCAAGAGCAAGCTTTTCTGTCATCATCGCCTACACTTGATGAGATTATTATCACATTATAATCCTATAACAGTAGGCATCAACTATTGTAGGCAGGGTCAAGGTATCCAATTGAAAGAAATAAAATAATGACCACAGTATGACTGGCCAGCTATCATTGTCAAAACTCAATCAATTCTGGGCAATCTATTATAGGCGAAAGAGGTCAGATCACTTTGTGAAATGCAATATAATACATGTAGTGAAACCTGTCTATTCTGGAACCTTGCGTTTGGAGACAAATTTAACCCGCAATTCCTCGTAATTTGTCAAGAAAATTTAATGGTTTCTCATAAAAAATATCCATATGTAGACCACGAAGACGATTTTTTTTTATTTTACCATTTGAATGACTGGCTCGATTACTGATCGTGTAAGACAAGCCAGCAGACCACTTGTCTTATAAGAACCAGTAAGGTTTAACTACAAAAGCTTGCTTAGTGACTAAGGCGGAGTAAGTGACATACTGTCTTTATCCGCCACTACTTAATAGCCTCTAACCATAGAATTTGTTCAAGAAAATTCAAATTTCTCATAGAAAATGTCTATTTGCAGACCAAGAGAAGACTAGTTTAGAAAATTCACCACTGGGATGAATGGCTCGGTTATCGAGCCAGTCATTCCAGTGGTAAAATTTTCAAAAAATAGTCTTCTCTTGGTCTGCAAACAGACATTCTCAAGTCCACTGCAGAAGACGTTTTTGGCTGATATACGTGTAAAAGGGTTAATATGACTATTAGTAAAAGAGTTAACCTGTCCATAAAGATCACTTAACATTTTGGGCCAAAATGATTATGATTATAAGCCTACAGGTGGTCTTATCTCTACAGAATCCCCATGCACTCAAGAGAGCGCATACACAACAACAACCGAAGGGCACTTGGCCTGCCAATTCACTGTAGCTTGTAATGACCTGTCCCTAAAGACCACTTAACAATCCGGGCCAAAATTAGTATGATTATAAGCCTACAGGTGCCTGCCCATAAAAGAAAACCACTTGAGTATGACTATAAGCCTACAGGTACCTGTCCATAAAGACCAATTAACTTTCTGGGCCAAAATGAGTATGATTATAAGCCTACAAGTGGTCTTACGCTGTAGCTCTTCACTCATGCCCACACTTGAAGGACATTTGCCATGGCAATTCACCTTACATAGCTTGTAATTTCATTATTCCAGTATCCATTCTGTCTTCAGAAATTATTTCCCATCAGTTTGGTGGTCCAGTTATTTTTCTGTATCTTCATCCAATGTTGGTAATAAAGAAATGAATCTAAATATGTATTGGACTAAATGAGATCATTGCATCTAATTATATCCATGACAGCCATTGAGTCATCTATGATATAACATCTAATTCATGAATCCATTTCATCACTCAATCATATGACGTCATAATCAACTATGTGACGTGTAGGCTGATGTCATAATCATGACGCCATGAATGACTCGACATAGTCCGTCCTTAACGCTTAACCCTTTAACACTCATATCAGCCAAAAACAGCTTCTGCTGATGTCTTGAGAAATGTCCATTTGCAGACCATAAGAAGACTATTTTCGAAAATGTATCACTGGAATGACCGGCTCGATAACTGAGCCAGTCATTCAAGTGGTAAATTTTCAAAAATTGTCTTCTCTTGGTCTGCAAATGGACATTTTCTATGAGAAGATTTAGATTTTCTTGAAGAAATTCAAGGGTTAAAGGGTTAATAGTCTGACGTTGTACGAATTGTATGCCTTTAAACATTCGGTTGAGTATTTTGAAACTAATTTGACTGGGCAGCAACAACAGCACCCAGTCACATTAGTTTCAAAATATTCAACAGGTTTCCCTGTATACATTTGTACTTTTCTGGAAACTGATAGTCAAGAAGTTCAGGGATCGAGCTCTCACAACACGAGCGCGGTGTGGGTGGAGATTAACTAGGGATGGGTGGGGTATAGCTAAAACTGGAAAGGTCCATTATCGTACAGCTCAGAAAGAACTTAACATTTCTCCAAAACAGGCAAAACAAGAGGCCCAAGGGCCTTAATGCTCACCTGGAGTCCAGGACCATTAGCATTTCAACAGACATAATACTTTAAATTCAGCAGAAACAAGATATAAAATAGAAAATTGGGAATTCAGTACAATCGATATTTAGTGGGAAATTAGTGATGAATGATGAACACACAATCAGATTGAACCGTAATCACACTTAGTTATCGATGAAATAATATCTAATGAGTATAAGCCTAATTGGTACTGCAGTTTCTGAGATGACATTTTGTAGAACAAGATGGCCACTGGAAGAAGCGGTTAATGAGGACTATCGTTTTAGAAGATTTCTAGCCATTTTTTTTTAGAAAATTCAAGATGGATGCCGAACAAATTGACAAATACAAATTCTGTATACAAGCTCTGATGCACACAATCTAGGGTCTTTTCAGCCGCGTTTGCTTGAAATCGTTCAAGCGGACACTGAGGAGTAGGTGTTTAAGTGATTTCCAGAAATGTTCAGAAAATCCAAGATGGCCGCCAGAAAAATTGACCAATCAAAATTCTGCACACATGTTCTAAACCCTACCAGCCTAGTATCCTACCAGCCAAGTCTGGTTGAAATTTTCTGGAAAGTTCAAGATAGCCGCCAAAAAAATTGTCCAATCAAAATTCTTTATAGAAGTTCTGAAGCATCCCACTCTAGGGTCCTTCCCACCAAGTTTGCTTGAAATCTGCGTTAATGAGTAGGCTTTTAACAGATTATCAGAAATATTCAGAAAATACAAGATGGCCACCAGAAAAATTGATCAATCAAAATTATGTATACATGTTCTGAAACCTACTAGCCTAGTATCCTTCCAGTCAAGTCTGTTTAAAATTGCCCAACCAGAAGATATAGTTTTTAGATAATTTTATTAGTCAAAATGTTATGCCAACTCAGTGACAAGATGATAAGCAGGTGAAAAGATGAGATGAGACATGGTGATGAAAGGCTGATGTAAAAGAAGAGATGAGACACTGTGATGAAAGACTGATGCAAAAGAAGAGATGAGACACTGTGATGAAAGGCTGATGTAAAAGAAGAGCTTAGACATGGTGATGAAAGACTGATGTAAAAGAAGAGATTAGACATGGTGATGAAAGTCTGATGTAAAAGATGAGACACTGTGATGAAAGACTGATGTAAAAGAAGAGATGAGATACTGTGATGAAAGGCTGATGTAAAAGAGATGAGACATGATGATGAAAGACTGATGTAAAAGATGAGACACGGTGATGAAAGGCTGATGTAAAAGAAGAGATGAGACACAGTGATGAAAGGCTGATGTAAAAGAAGAGATGAGACACTGATGAAAGGCTGATGTAAAAGAGATGAGACATGATGATGAAAGGCTGATGTAAAAGATGAGACACGGTGATGAAAGGCTGATGTAAAAAAAGAGATGAGACATGGTGATGAAAGGCTGATGTAAAAGAAGAGATGAGACACTGTGATGAAAGGCTGATGTAAAAGAAGAGATTAGACATGGTGATAAAAGACTGATGTAAAAGAAGAGATGAGATACTGTGATGAAAGGAAAGGCTGATGTAAAAGATGAGACACGGTGATGAAAGGCTGATGTAAAAGAAGAGATGAGACACAGTGATGAAAGGCTGATGTAAAAGAAGAGATGAGATACTGTGATGAAAGGCTGATGTAAAAGATGTGATGAGACACAGTGATGAAAGGCTGATGTAAAAGAAGTGATGAGACATGGTTATGAAAGACTGATATAAACGATGTGATGAGACATTGTGATGAAAGACTGATGTAAAAGATGAGATGAGACACGGGGATGAAAGGCTGATATAAAAGAAGAGATGAGACACTGTGATGAAAGGCTGATGTAAAAGATGTGATGAGACACAGGGATGAAAGGCTGATGTAAAAGAAGAGATGACATACTGTGATGAAAGACTGATGTAAAAGATGAGATGAGACACGGTGATAAAAGACTGATATAAAAGAAGAGATGAGACCTATGATGAAAGGTTGATGTAAAAGATGTGATGACCCACTGCGATGAAAGACTGATGTAAAAGATGAGATGAGACACAGTGATAAAAGACTGATGTAAAAGATGAGATGAGACACTGTGATGAAAGGCTGATATAAAAGAAGAGATGAGACACTGTGATGAAAGGCTGATGTAAAAGATGTGATTAGACACTGTGATGAAAGACTGATGTAAAAGATGAGATGAGACACTGTGATGAAAGGCTGATATAAAAGATGAGATGAGACACTGTGATGAAAGGCTGATGTAAAAGATGTGATGAGACATGGTGATTAAAGACTGATGTAAAAGATGAGATGAGACACTGTGATGAAAGGCTGATGTAAAAGAAGAGATGAGACACTGTGATGAAAGGCTGATGTAAAAGATGAGATGAGACACTGTGATGAAAGACTGATGTAAAAGATGAGATGAGACACTGATGAAAGGCTGATGTAAAAGAAGAGATGAGACACTGTGATGAAAGACTGATGTAAAAGATGAGATGAGACACTGTGATGAAAGACTGATGTAAAAGATGAGATGAGACATGGTGATTAAAGACTGATGTAAAAGATGAGATGAGACATGGTGATTAAAGACTGATGTAAAAGATGAGATGAGACATGGTGATGAAAGGCTGATGCAAAAGAAGAGATGAGACACTGTGATGAAAAACTGATGTAAAAGATGAGATGAGACACTGTGATGAAAGACTGGTGTAAAAGATGAGATGAGACATGGTGATTAAAGACTGATGTAAAAGATGAGATGAGACATGGTGATTAAAGACTGATGTAAAAGATGAGATGAGACACTGTGATGAAAGGCTGTAAAAGATGAGATGAGACACAGTAAATGTGATGAAAGGCTGATGTAAAAGATGAGATGAGACACTAAAGACTGATGTAAAAGATGTGATGAGACATGGTGATTAAAGACTTACATGTATGTAAAAGATGAGATGAGACACTGATGAAAGGCTGATGTAAAAGATGTGATGAGACACGATGATGAGACTGACGTAAAAGAAAGTTTCTGTACTGGAAGTAGGGGTATGCGCTATTGCTTTGGGCACCATCGCGATTGATGCTGCATTTAAAATCGTGATATATCGATATATCGTAGCTTCCCCCCCCCCCCCTTATGCCACAATGTTGAGAGAAATATTGGTGGTTGTTTAACATGGGTAAGCACACCTGTACAAATTGATAATATACATGTAGTGTCAATGAAAATCAGATTAAAACTATTGAATATTTTGCAATTAATTTGACTTGAAGCTGTTGCTGCACACAATGCAATTTCATAATTTTCAACATGTCACCGCAAATCTTTGGTGATTCTCCGATTTTCGCAGTTTAGCATCGTAAAATATTGTAATATTGTATTGAATCGTGATATATCGAAATATCGAAAGATCGCACATCTCTAACTGGAAGGCAGTTTTCATAGAGGGGCGTCATGCAGGATGTGCCCAGTGTGGATGCGGGAGGGGGGGGGGGATTTTTAGTAGGGACAAAGTCCGAGTTATCTCCATGCTCAGAGGGCTTGGTGACTTGCTGGTGTCTTTAAGCCGCCATTAGACAAAGAATTCAACATTTCCTCTACTATGTTTTTGTCAAAAGTGGTATTTGACTGGCTTGAACTCTCACGGAGCTGGTGGCACTGTAGCGATGGCAGTGATGTGTGATTGTTTGCTGCCGCCAACTGGTAGGAAGCCAGTAGTTTTTACGACACTTCAAGATTTTGAAATCTTCCTTCCGCAGCAACTCACTTCTGTTGATGGCCCTAGGTTGCGTGGCGTACACCTTCTGTAGGATTGCCTTGCTACTCGTGGGCCCTGCGGTGCTGGCTTCATATTTTTGTTTCATAGCTTTCACTGGTATGCCCAGTAAAAATACGATGTTTTTACCGTCTTTCCTGCCCCACGGTGGTTGATAAACCGTGTGGCCCGGTGAGGTGAACAAGTCCATTTCAACTGCTTACTAGGGTCGCTATGTCGAACTTTTATAAGCCTAATTATAATGTCAAAGTGAGCTGAACGCTTTTCGGTGCACATTACAGAAGATAGGTACGGTACTACTTTAAACATAATGAACGACTTGGTGAGAAAGAAAAAAATATTTCCTATAGCTATAGTATTAGGCTAGTGCAGTAAGTAGCTAGCTGTGATGTCATAAACATGTGGCTTCATCAGAATGTGTGGATTAGGTAATCCACTACTGTTAAGCCATATGTTCTGATGCCATTGGAATGTGCAGGTACCCCATCAAAATATGTGGAGAATTTTAGCAAGGAAAGGAGCTGTGTTAAAAGCTTAAAAACATGGGGAGAGGGGAGAAAAACGTTAGAAGGGGCTGAGAGAGGCAGCTCTTATCCAATACGGGTCATGCCTTGTGGGTTCCATGGTGTGATATTGGTGGATCTAATATGCTTCCTTCTTTGTCCTGATAGGAGTGTTGGTGTCCACATCAAGGTCTCCTCTTAGGACCTGAATGATGCGGAAGGAAACATGTTCCTCACCATGGTTTGGAGAGTTGAACTGACGGGCTACTGGAGAATCTCTGTTGTGTGAGATGTCTATGTCGTATTTAAGAATAATCGTGATTACTCGATTAATCGGCCTGGTTAAAATTTACCCCCATATAACAACAAAGGTATACCAATGACGAAAGCTGCAATGGTGTTTAGTAATGTCCATTTTTAGGCCAAGAGAAGACTACTTTTGAAAATGTATCACTGGAATGCCTGGCTCAATGTGAGCCAGGCATTCCAATGATACATTTTCAAAAATAGTCTCTTGGCCTGTAAATGGACATACATTCACTGAGCAAAATGTAAATAAAACAGTACTGTAGATTTTGAAATATTTTATGCTGTGGAATTATTCATGATTATAAGATTATTTCGTTTTTAATCATATAAATTGAGGAGCTAAACTGCGATTTTCGATTTAATCACGTAATCGTGCAAGCATACTCTGTCGTGTTCTTGTATATCCTGATTTTGAAGGTTCATTTAGTTTCACTCACATACTGTTTGGTACATTGGAGGCAAGTGGTTTTTTATGCATTATGTTTTTATTACCCTACCCACCTAAGGGGAAGAGGGTACTGTGATCGTGGCTGTCTGCCCACCAACTCCACCTAATATATCTACTGAAAAGAAATTACCAAACGTAGACTAAATTTTTTTTGGAAATATGGCCTGGACACAAAATTCTGTATGCGTTTTAGGCATTTCAGTGGGAGATCACTCTCATAAATATGCAGATCTCGCCGAAACAAAATCATGACAGGCTACCAAATATGTCCACCGAAACAAAAATTTCAAACGTCGGATTAAAAACATTTTGAGATATGGCCCAGACTCGGATTTGCTAACAGACGGACAAACCGTAGATCCATCACATACATAGTTATTAGTACTACCCATGTTTTCAAAACACCCGTATAAAAACTCATGATCGGATTTGGATCCAATTTTAGCGTGATAGAGGAACTTTCCGTGCACGAGAATTCCCAGACTTTGGCTAAGATCCGGATACCAGAAAGCGGATCTAGATTAGATAAAATTCCAGATCTGTAGATATCTCGGAAACTACTGATCTGATTTTGCTAAAATTTTAACACAGGAAAGGATGTGAGCGTACACAAGGATTCCGCATCTTTGTTTGCGCTCCGAAAAAATTTGGAAAATGTGACAAAAATGGGAGGCTGCAATAACTGATTAAATTTGTTTTACAAACATTTTGTGATTTTAACCCTTTCATCTTTGAATTTGAAAATTGGTTTTCTCATAAAAACGTCATTTGCAAACCAAGTCTATTTTTGAAAATTAACCACTGGAATGACTGGCTCGGCTATCGAGCCAGTTATTCCAGTAGTAAATTTTCAAAAGGTTTTCTTTTGGTGTACAAGAGCACTGCATTAGCCATTTTTGGCTGATATGAGTGTTAACCCTTTACTGGTCAAGTTTAGTTAAGAAAATTTAAATATTTTTTTACTGAATATCCATTTGCCGGCCACGAGAATAAAATCTTTGAAAATTTATCACTGTAATGACTGGCTCCATTATTGAGCCAGTCATTCCAATGGTAAATTTTTAAAAATTGTATTTGCTTGGGCTGTAAATGGACATTCCATAAGACCATAGCAGAGGCCGGTTTTGGCCGATATGACTATTAAAGGGTTAAAGTAATTTCTGAGCCGGACTGTACTTATACTAGGAGACTGTGGTGGACCATTTGCATACCATGAATAGTATTTTTTTTAATTTGCCACTGGAATGACTGGCTCGATAGCCGAGCCAGTCATTCCAGCGGCAAATTTTCAAAAATAGTATTCTCTGGCCCTGTAAATGTGAAGACGAGCCATGATCTCTCAATTTCCTATATATGTAGACATGTACATGTACTTACCCTCCATCATACCTTAGCACAATCAATGACAGTTGATAATATCAGTCAGATTTCATTATTTCTTTGCTTAACCATCTAGTTGAATGGGAGCTCACAGACCCTCTTGAGCCTCCCACTCACCAGTAGACTTGACCTTTCTACGCTGATCCTGATGTGTTGATTGAGCTAAGGTCTGGAGGGTAAGTTATATTGACAGACTGAAGGAAATTTAAATTTCCCTTTCTCCGAGATCTAACAATACTCACCATTCTGTTACTTCTGATATACAGCTGGCCCTGACAGCTGGCTCTAGGACTATAGACTTAGAAAGCTTTACCGACTCCTTGGAACCGGGTACTCGGCTCGCAACTGCCGAGTACCCGTCTACCATAGAGCTAATATTGTTTGCATAGCCACCATCCAAGAGAAATCCATGGCTTGCCTCCGTGGGGCTGGGAGGCTGGGTCCGTAACAGAATGGTGAGTATTGTTAGATCTCGGAGAACGGGAAATTTACATTTCCTTCATTCTCCTTCGATCAATACTCACCATTCTGTTACTTCTGATATACACCAGATTTGATCAGTAACCTGGTGGGAAGGGGCAAGCCATAAATGCTAATTTTGCCCCTTGGAGAAAGATTTTAGACTTAAAAACTTGACCAACGGAGACCTAAAAAGGACCGTCAAGTTATTGGAACCGAATCACATTCGCATCACTGGCCCTCCCTTTTTTCTCCTAAGAAAAGGGAGAGAACTCACGAACATGCATCTCGCCTGAAAACACAAATATGCCAAGAGGGTTAACTGCTCTTTGCATATGCACATGTATTAGCCTGGGAATGAGCATGAATATATAAGATGAATGAACATGATATATAGACATAATACAAAAAACTCTCAATCTTGAATTACCTCATGATAAATGGACTCCAGACGTACCGCCTCCAACCATTCACTGGTCTGGCCATCAGTGACACAATCTGGTTGTCATCCTCTCGCTCGACCATGTCTGCTTTTAAATTCTTTTCTTACCAAAGTGAAAAAAGGGAGAAGAGCAGTGTGGTCACTTAACTATCATTTCAAAACAGCTAAAGCGAGTGGATTGGCTGAGTCTGACACATCCCTCATATAGTAATCCGTGAATGAGGACTCACAGTGCCATTGTGCAACGGCCATGATGTCCTCTAACGGAACACCACTGCAAAGGGCGGTCGAGGCGGCTATTCCTCTAACATCGTGTGCCCTTGCACCTGGTGCCCAGTCGCCATCTCATGAGTAGTCTGAATGCATTCGACTACCCAACGAGAGATAGTATCCATGGATGCGGCGCCATAAGGCTTCTTATGGCAGATCCATAGATGTCTATCGTTCGACCGTAACGAGTCAGTCCGTTTCCTGTACTTAGTCAAAGCACGGACCGGGCACCAGACACTGGCATCACGATCAAACCTTGTTACCTTCGGTATTATGATCGGTTTGCCGGGATATCTCAGATTGATTCTTTGACATAAACTCTGCTCTTGGCAGAAGACGCCGACACTCTCCGGAGACAATAAATCGGTCCCTCTCTGCCAAAAGCACATGGATCTCACTGCGCCTTCTAGCTGAGGAAGCTGCCAATAGAAAGACCGCCTTTAGAGTCAAATGCTTTAGACTAGCCGAACGTAACGGTTCGAAAGGGTGCTTGGCCAGTACATTAAGCACTAAAGATAGACTCCAGGCTGGAATGACTACCGAATGTCTCGGTCGGAGATTGCTCATTCCCTTCACCATCACATTTAACTGGGCCACCTCTGGACTATCCCTGTTGGCTAGACAAGGGATAACTGATGCCAAAGCTGACTTGTATCCAGCAATTGTGATGGGAGCTAGTCCTGAAAAGAACAGCTCACAGAGAAAGTCTGCTATTTGCTGAATAGTGGATTGAAAGGTATCAATACCCTTTTCTTCACACCAGTCTGCAAATCTGTTAACCTTGTTGTTATATGACTTGAAGGTTGACCTCCTTCTCGCAGCCGCGATGAAATCAGCAGCTTGTCGAGAAAAGCCTTCCGACGTGGAACGTTGTTTGATAACATCCACGCAGTCAATTTGAACATTTCGGGACGCTCGTGTAGGAAGCGTCCCTTGGCCTGGGAGATTATGTTCGGATTCTCGGGCAACTGCACTGGGTTTTCCACCAGCAGATCTAGCAGATCCGTGAACCACGCCCTGCTGGGCCAATACAGCGCTATTAGCAGGACCAGACACGGTTCCTCCCTGATCTTCACCAATACCTTCGGCAGAAGAATGGTGGGTGGGTACGCGTAAGCGTGCATCCCCCTCCAGCTTATCGCCAGAGCGTCTGTATCGACGGCATTTGGATCTGGAATCGGCGAGACATAAGTCATGATTTGAGCATTTTCCCTTGTGGCGAACAAGTCCACGTTGGGTTTGCCCCAATGCTCGAAGATCCTTCGTAGAACTGGAGGGTTGAGGGACCATTCTGTTGGCAGAATTCTCTGTCTGCGAGACAAAGCATCCGCCAGAATGTTCAATCGCCCAGGAATGTGAGCTGCTTTCAAAACAACCGAGTAATTCCTGCACCATTGAATCAAGTGCCACACTTTGATACACAGCGTGGGTGACCTGGTCCCGCCTTGTCGATTTATGTATGATACTACCGTCGAATTGTCCGATCGTATCAATATCACCTTGCCCCTGACCATTGGAAGAAACTGTTCCAACGCCAATTCCACTGCCATCATTTCCAACAGATTGATATGCAGCTGGCTCTCCTGGAGAGTCCATGTGCCCGAGACCTGGTGTTCTCCCAGGCAGGCCCCCCCCCACCCCTCCAGCGATGCATCCGTGTACACGGACAGCTGGGGGTGGGGTAGGTGCAGCGAAACCCCTACTAGGAGATTCTGACGCTTTTTCCACCATACAAGATGCGACATTATTGGCTCCAAAACTGGCACCAGTTTTGACAGGGGTTCTGTTCTCTGTTTCCACAGAGACATCAGATACAACTGGATAGGTCTTCGCATTAGAGCAGCGTACGGGATCACCTGCTCCATGGAGACCATCATGCCCAGCATCTGAAGAAACCGCCTCGCCTGAATGTGGTTTCCCACTCGAAAACTCTTGAGGATGGCTAACAGAGACACCACTCTGGGCTCTGACGGGTAAACCCTGCCCTCCTCGAGATCAAATCGCATCCCCAAATAAACGAAATGTTGAGTGGGTGTCAACTCGGATTTCTCCTTGTTGACTATCCAGCCTAGATCTGAAAGTAACTTCAGAGTCAGAGCAGTATCCACGTCCAACCTGGCTGCCGTATCTGCTTTGATCAGCCAATCGTCTATGTAGGTGTGTAGCGCCACGTTCTCTTTTCTGAGAAACGCTGTCACCGCAAGGACCACTCTTGTGAAAACCCTTGGAGCTGTCGACAGGCCAAACGGGAGAACAATAAACTCCCATACTTGATTCTGAAACGCAAATCTCAGAAACCTGTGACAACTCCTGTTCATTGGAATATGGAAATATGCATCTTTCAGATCGATCGATACACACCACATTCCCTTCCTCAACCCTGCCATTACCGACCTCTGCGTTTCCATCTGGAACCGAGGCATATGGATAAACCAATTTAATGGCCTGAGATTGAGTACGGGTCTCCATCCCCCTGTGCTCTTGACTCGGCAGGTCTAACTGGCACCGCTGTTCCTGTTACACAGGTGCGGTCCAGGCGGATACGAAGGGAGCTCTCGTACCCTCAGGTATGATCCGCTCCCTTCTTTTCCGGACGCTCCACGATTTAACTTCGGACCGCCTGACCCCGCTTCAGACCCAGCCAAATCCTTCTGGGCAAGGAACTTCAACATCATATCCGCGGACCACACTGCAACCACATTACACCTACTATCAAGGTTACATGCAGTACATCTACAGCAGACATGGTCCTTAAACAGGACCCGGACGAACTTGTGGCACTCATCACATGATGGCGGGGCTGGCTTGGCCTAAAAATAAGCACAAACCTACAATAAGCAAGCGGAACGAGACAAGGATGGAAGGCAGACAATTAATTTTCAAATAAATTGACCATAAATTAACTGTAACCCTCCCGCACCCCACCCCACAACGCTACACCAAAGATCGCATTGATTATGACGACAAGAATGAAGCGGGCATAAATACACCCATAAATTGATCCTCCAGGATGTATAACGGAACCAGGAATCATATCACATAGCATTCGGGGTATATTTACCAATCAATATAAATTATACTCCTAACGAAAGCCAAAACGATATGTGAAGAAACAACAAAATGTAAACAAACTGCTGTAGCACACGGTAAAACCGCAGACCACACATCTAAATCAAGAATTTTGAAACCACCGATCATTGCAAACAGATCGTGATAACACGCAAAACTTGAACATTCCAAAGTTTTCTGGTACCATTTTTAGTACGCAGCACCCAGAACAAGATGCGCGAATTAATGAAAAAAATTTCTTCACATAAACATCCGCGCACCACGGGTGTGATGTCACCCGCTCGGATCTTACCGAGAACGACGTCAGCCGATATTCGTGTTACAAATACTGTAGCAAACACCTATTTTCATATCCGCCGATCGCCTGTTGGGGTTAAAGAAGGCGACCATCCGGCATATCTCGCTGTTTACACACGTCCCAGATTCTTTGGGGTTAGAAATTGGAACATGCGACACAAATGAAATTTAGAGACCTAAGTCTTTTAACTATGGAATAATAATGAAATATACGACCTGGTTATCATCGGCGGTATCCATATTATCCAAATATCCTTGCTTAGAAGAGTCACTAGCTATAACAATCCCAGTTTACACAAAGACTTAGACTTTTATTTCTCAATCTTTCCAACTGCTAAAAGCATGTATAGCTCTTGTTGCTATGCAAACAAGAATGAGCTCTATGGTAGACGGGTACTCGGCAGTTGGGAGCCGAGTACCTGGTTCCAAGGAGTCGGTAAGCTTTCTAAGTCTTAGTCCTAGAGCCAGCTGTCAGGGCCAGCTGTATATCAGAAGTAACAGAATGGTGAGTATTGATCGAAGGAGAATAAAATCTTTGAAAATTTATCACTGTAATGACTGACATTATTGAGCCAGTCATTCCAATGGTAAATTTTTTTAAATTGTAATTGCTTGGGGTGTAAATGGACATTCCATAAGACCATAGCAGAGGCCGGTTTTGGCCGATATGACTATTAAAGGGTTAAAGTAATTTCTGAGCCGGACTGTACTTATACTAAGAGACTGTGGTGGACCATTTGCATACCAAGAGTATTTTTGAAAATTTGCCACTGGAATGACTGGCTCGATAGCCGAGCCAGTCATTCCAGTGGCAAATTTTCAAAAATAGTATTCTCTTGCCCTGTAAATGTGAAGACGAGCCATGATCTCTCAATTTCCTATATATGTAGACATGTACATGTACTTACCCTCCATCATACCTTAGCACAATCAATGACAGTTGATAATATCAGTCAGATTTCATTATTTCTTTGCTTTAACCATCTAGTTGAATGGGAGCTCACAGACCCTCTTGAGCCTCCCACTCACCAGTAGACTTGACCTTTCTAAGCTGACCCTGATGTTTTGATTGAGCTAAGGTCTGGAGGGTAAGTTATATTGACAGACATTAGACATTCCTCAAGATCACTGCAAATGTCACATTGTGTTTGTGGCCCATATGCTAATTAACCCTTTAACCCTCATATCAGCTAAAAACGGTTTCTGCAGTGGTCTTGGGAAATGTCCATTTGCAGACCATAAGAAGACTATTTTGGAAAATTTATCACTGGAATGGCTCGCTCAATAACTGAGCCAGTCATTCCAGTGGTAAATTTTCAAAGATAGTCTTCTCTTGGTATACAAATGGACATTGATTATCCATGAGAAAGTTTAAATTTTCTTGAATAAATTTGAGGGCTAAAGGGTCTTACAGTTAATGGAAATTGTGGCCAGTATTCCGATTCAAAATCGTGATTATATTAGACAAAGAAATCGATTACGAATAACAATCGTGTGACGTAGAGTATCGAGATTTCATTGCTACGTACAATATTCAATACATAGGCATGCTGGGCTGATTATTTAGACATCAATTTTATTGAAAATATCTTCTATTTGATGTCAGTGCGTGTATTTATGCACGCAAGCATGTGAGTATGACTGAGTGCGTGAGTGAGTGTGTATGTGTGAGCCCATACACTCATGAAACATGGCTAGAAATTAACCGCTGATCTCATGATCCGTAGGCCGATTTTGCATACAGATTAGTTATGGATCACTGCTCTAGGACAGTAGTTGATCCGGCTGGATCACTGTGTTTTAGCAGTAGTAGTTCTACGAGACAATTCACACAGGATTTAATGCTTTATTCATCAACCAGCTGGTGTAATCGGTTGTGTTTTAACCATTTAGTGGACAAGCAGAGCTTGAGGAATATACATTTGCAGGCCAAGAGAATACTATTTTTTTTAATGTACCTTCTGTTGAATATTTTGAAACTAACTTGACAGGGCGCTGTTGCTGCCATAGGCAGCAACAGCACCCAGTCAAATTAGTTACAAAATATTCAACAGCTTCTCTGTATAGTTTTCAGGAAATTGATAGTTAGGGCATTCGGGGATCAGTCAATCCCAACACGACGAGGTGTGGGTGGAGCTTAGCTAGTGATGGGCGGGGCATAGCTGAAAATGGAAAGGTCCATTAATACTCTCTTGAACAAATTTGAGGGTTAAAAAATTAAATACATGATTGAAGAATTGTTTATACTAAACTACAAGCAATGTACAAAATAAGGGAGGAAACTCTTCACTAGCAACTAATAACAAAGTATAGCTAAGTTACTTCCCTTGAACATTCACTAAGCATTTTACTCATCAATGTACAACAGGTTATTTTATATTGCAAATTAACACTTACCACACTGATGTTAGAATTTTAAATTTGCAAATTAAATTAAAAGATGAAGTGGTGACCATTTTTCAACAAATTTGGTGGAAGATGGTGCTGTACCAGCTTCTTTGTTAACGACAGGGTAAATGATGACATCAGAGTGGTATTGGTTAATGCTGCCTTAGCATCTGATGGATAACATCGTCCTATCGCACAGTCCCGTGCTAAGTTCACAAAACTTCATAAACGTGGTCAGTCAACTACCGCAAAATAAATTTGCCTGGTTATTATCATCCTACTAATATACGCCCAATCACATCGCTTGACATTCGTCTCGCGAGCTCTCCATCGATATTGGCATGAAGCCACGCCTCTATTTTTTAGATTGATAGCTAGATTGAAGTAGGGGGGGGGGGGGGAACACTCAACCTTACTTCAATGGAGGAGTTTAGCTATTCCCCATCCATCTTTATCTAAGCTCCGCCCACACTTCGCCCGCATTGGGATCGATCGATTCCTGAACTCCCTAACTATCAATTTCCAGAAAACTATACAGGTAAGCTCTTGAATATTTTGAAACTAATTTGACTGTGTGCTGTTGCTTGCTGCCAGTCAAATTAGTTTCAAACTATTCAACAGCATGTTTATTAAATAGTAGACATACAATTAGTACACCAGCGCTTAGTCCGTCATCAACTAAGCATTCCTGATGAACTTAGCGCCGTCATTCATGACATAATTGACATCAACCTACACATTACGTAGGTGATTATGATGTCATATGATTGACTGACACACGTCTCAGTTCAGGTGTTGGCATATCAACCCTTTAATGGTCAAATTAGGTAACGAAAATTTAAATATCTGCTTATTGAATGTCCATTTACAGGCCAAGAAAATACAATTTTACTGAGCCAGTCATTCCAGTGGTAAATTATCATAAATTGTATTCTTCTGACCTGTAAATGGACATTCCACTGGACTACAACAGAGACCGGTATGCCCATTAAAGGGTTAATCATTTTCCCCTCAAATTTGTCGATGTCATGTCAACCTGAAAATAGCATCCGTGACTTTGCTAAAATGTGGCTCAGCTGTACAACTCGCTCGCAAACTAGAGGGTTGATGGCAGTGTGTTTGTGGGTGGGGGAGGCTGTCTCTCACAATCAAGGTAATGCTCAATGCTTGGCAAAGACAATTTATTTGTTAATAAAATTTATATTATTTACATATATATAACTTTTATTAAACAATTTTATCATTTTCAGTTTCAAGTATAAAATGAACAGCTGCGAGGTGACAGACACCAAGCATTACTTGACGGTGTTTCACTCCGATTGGATATACATGCAAGCAGTGACACCTTCTACAGGTAAGCTAACATTCAGGCATAACTTTGATTGAGTCATATTTACTCTTGTAGAAGAATACATTGGCAGATGTACACCTGACGCTGATCACGCTCGCCTAATATATAGTGCCTGTAGTTTGGGCCGAGTGAGTTTCACTAGAAGAGTGCCGATGATTTTGTTCCTGTAGATGAGCAGCTTTGAAGCTGGGAGTTACAGTACACCACGGAAATAACATAACACGTAAACTGCTTCCAAAACAGAAATATGTTACTCGGTGGCTTGTAGCACATAAGTAGGGCCCATTATCGTGCAAAATAGTCACAATTTAAAAGTTGGTCTAATTGATCTTCGCTAGTGTCAAATTGAATCCATGGAACTGTACCGGTAGTTGAATATGACCGAATTCCAGACCTTAACGATAACTTTTTTTATTTTTCTCTTTGTTCATGTAATGAATCACAAAAATCATAAAATCCAGCAAAAAGCCAAATTCCATAAGAATGGGAACTAAATACATAACATACCTCAGGGATTTATTTATTTTCTACTCAGTAGTGGTCAATATTAGTCTTATTAACTCATTAATGATGATAAATCATCACATGTGGAAAAATATTCACAATTATAACACGATTTCATCAAATAATTTCAAATCAACTGTAAATAGATGAACAATATCAATTAATTCATGTGTCATCTATCTATTTTACACTAAACAAACATGTAAGACAGTAATTTGATTAATGAAACCAATTTAATTGATATTATTACCTTTTTACTAATGTAAATTAAGCATATTACTAAATTTACACTATATAGTATTACTCCTTAGTCCAGGACATTAAGTCTTCCAGCACTGAAATAGTATGTTAATTTCAAAGCAACCATACCAATAACATGTTATATATTTTGAAACTTATTTGACTGGAAGCTGTTGCGGCCTTAGTCAGCAACAGCTTCCAGTCAAATTAGTTTCAAAATATTCATCAGATTATTTCTTAAATCATTAACAATCTGTCCTACCTGCGATTTGATTTGAAAGGGGTAATTATCCTTGAACATGCTATAATTACTGTATTCAAAATGAGTAAAAATGAGAACCTGTTATGATCCATCATTAATCAATCATCGGTTAGTATATAAGACCAAACATCGATCACAAAAATAGTACCAATTCCCAACACTAAAAAGCATATGTGTTTACGGTTGACCGATTATAATATGTGAAAATCCATACAACATTCGTTTCTCAATACATCAGATGGATAAATCTAAACACTTTTCTGTACCATTTACAATCGATTACAGGCCCCCTACCCACAGTAGAATACTTGACAGTAAAATTGTTATAATTGTATATATCTTTAGGCTTAAGCTGTGCACCTCAATGTAATGAAACTAAATAAATCTTAACAACTGATGATTTCATTCCATACTTATAAGTATAACTCAATTAGTCTCGTTTTAACATTCCGATGGCAAGCATTTATAGTAGAGCGGTATCGTTTTCACCATCCATAAAAAAAATTTTGCTTCCTGCAAACCGGGTGGGGAAAAAAGACTTCCGTAGGGCGGGAGGAAATTCTTTTTCTTTCAATTATTCATTTATCTTAGAAAGCTCATAAGTATTTGTTTTTCAGCTATTTAACTACATGTCCATTGAATATGGTAGTAATTGACAAATTTATCATGTTTTTCATGTCATAATTAGCAAAAGGGATTCACATGGCATAAAAATGGCATTAAAACATTGTAATTTGTATAGTTTGACAAATGAATGGATGTTTTAACATTTCTGCAGGGTAGAAAATTTGTTTTCTTATTCCTGGCCATGTGAAAAATAAGAAAAATTTCACCCGGGAGGTTTACAGGAAATGAAACTATTTTTTATTTTGTCCTTACATTGGATACGAGATGTCCTAGAGTCCTTGTATTTAGAAATTAGTGGAAACCCTATCTGACCATTTGCCCTGGGCAAACTGAATTTCTAAAGGGTAAATAAAATGTGTTGATGGTACGCCGGGCATCCAGCGCTCCAGATAAGGCGCGTACAAGAGTACTGTACGCATAGTAATTTTTCCTGTACGCAGACATATAAATATTCATGCGTACCATGTAAGCCTCAAGTAAATACTGTACGCATCGGTGTATTAATATGTCCGTACTGGTCTGTTGCCATTAGCAAATATCAGTGTTGATTCCAGGATGCGCCATTGCGCCATAGTCCCCTAAATTCCAACCAGGGTGCAAAATAAATACCGTTAAAATTTGACTAAAGGACGCAGTTTTTTTGGTCAAATTACATGTTGTAGAAAGGAGGGTGCGTCCTATAATCGAGAACATTCGAGAAATTTTCAAATGTCAAAGATTATACCACGGAAATTTAACTAAATGTTACCCTAGACAATTCACGCCGCCTGATGACTATGTTTAATGTATACTCCAAAAACACCACGCGGAAGTGAAATTATTAAATTGGGGCGCCTAAATATTGCTTATTCTTTAATAAATATAACTTATTACATCAAAATTCATTCAGAATTTGACATAAAATGGCGTCGAGAAAATATACATGTATAAATCATGTGATTCGCCTCCAATCGCAAAAGATCTTTATTCTAATTAGAGCGAGTACTCGGATCTAAATATTCTGGACTCGGAAATTGCTATATATCATCATTGCGCGATAGGAACTGACTGTTCCCGTACCCATTTCATAACGAACTCCCGTTAGCGCATCAGATTACACTGCGCCTCCAATCGCAAGAGCCAGATAACCAACTCCCATTAGCGCATAAGATCACACAGCGCCTCCAAACGCAAAAGAGTCATTACAACTAGTGACCATCTGAATATTCCCATACCCGTTTGATAACCAACTCCCATTAACGCATAAGATTACACAGCGACCCCAATCGCAAAAGAGCCAGGTAACGAACTCCTGCTAGCGCATAAGATCACACAGTACGTCCAAACGCAAAAGAGCCATTACATTCTGTTTCTGTCATGTGATTTCTATCGTTTCAAGGAGACATTTTATGCCAAAATTAGATTGATTTTGATGTAATAAACAATCTTTATTGAAGACACACAATATTTAGGCGGCCCTAGTTCATAATTTCTCTTCCACCGTGATAATTTTTAGTCATACATTAAACAAAGCGCTGAGTTGATGGTAATTTTTGACACCAATTTCCGATTTTTTTAAATGTATGTTTTTCTAAATTTAACAGCATCTTATACTTGAATACAAGAGTTTTTTGGGCGGATTTTGGTCAAATTTGGACAGCATCCTATATTCGAGGACGTCCTGTAGTCGAGAAATCATGGTAACCTATTGGGTCAAACGGGCGCATAAATATGCACGAAAACTGAACACGTAGCTGTCAAACCCGGAAGATTTTTTTTTTTTTGGGAAAACGCTTCACACAAAGCCTTACGTGTGCAGTTTAGCCAATGAAAACTCATCCGTACAATGCTAGGCCAATGAAACTGTGTGTTATGTAGCATTCAATGTAGATGGAAGAGTATGCCACATAATGTATGAATTTTAAAATGACCCGTTAGCGTATCTCCGATATGTGAGTAGATTCCAAATGCATCACTTTGTTCAACTTATTTGCAAAAAAATCAGAGCCTATTACCGAAGATCAGCCTGTCACTCAGGCAGCGCTGCTGACATACCACGATATAAGCGTAAAAGCAGTGCCTATACTACTATCACTAAACGGTATGACCTCCGTCTCCGCAAGAGGGGATTCTTTTCTTTGTACAAGACCTTTGCTTACCTATATGCGTGTCAATGAAAGAAATTCCCGCACCCATATAATTTGAGTTTGTCTTTCAGCAACTGAATCGCCACGAAGGCATATATTATATGAGTGGAGATGGAAGAATTTCTAATTGTGAATATTTCATTAGATACGGCAAATATATACAGAAATATCTGTAAAAGTTTTTTAATTGGAGAGGTAATTATAGCACTAACTTTTAATATGAAGTTTACAAAAATCTTTGTTGGTAAGCTAAACCATTACTCTGTCAATAACAACTGCAAGTTCTCTTCACCTGATTTAGTTTACCGGCAAATATTAAAAGATCTGTTATTACAGTAACCAATATATTAGCGCTTCTAACCTTAGATTATATTTTTAGTAAGAAACTTGCCAAAATTAAATGAACAATATTCTAATTGGAATAACTTGTCTTGTCAGCACTTCTATACCTTAGTCCCATCTTAATCAAATAGGAAGCAAAAAACTGGAATTTCCCTTCTAAACAAAGAAATGCTCCCTGAGAATGTGGAGTGTTAACACTTTTCCTTCTATTTTATATCCAATGTGAATGATACATGTACCGTATGTTATAGTTGAAGCTCTGCTAATTATTTTGAAAACAATTTGACTAATTTCTGTAAGTGGTTAATTGCTGTCTGTTATTTTTTTCAATCAAACTAGCTTCTAAACTTACCTACTTTAAAACAAATTTCAGAATTCAGAATGACAAGCATTATTATAGCAATATTTATTCATTTACCACTATGTCAGAGAGATAGTCTTTAGAATGCTAGTGTATCTCTATAGGCTAATCATATTTTCATTCAGAATTAAAATCTGGTAGGCATGACTGACTAGTTATTTGATCAATAGCAATAGGTCCCAAACACCTTGCCCCAACCATACAATTTTCTGGCCTTAGGAAATAACATGGAGGGGTTTGGGTGATGGTGGGGTGACTAGTTTATCACTTTAACACTAAAGCCAACCAAAACCGCTTCTGCAATGGTCTTAGGAAATGTCAATTTGCAGACCAAGAGAAGACCATTTTTTTAAATTTACCTCTGGAATGACTGGCTCGATAATCAAGTCAGTCATTCCAGTGATAAATTTAAAAAAATTATTTTCGCTTGGTCTACAACTGGACATTTTCTCTGACTCCGAATCAAGATTCAATATTATTTATTCAGTATAAAAATATAAATGCCATGGATTCAACTAGGTTGTCCACCTCAGGCATCATGTCCGAGAAAGTAGAAATGTTCTTGAACAAACTTGAGGGTTAAAGGATAAGACACCAATGGTCCAGGGCCTTATTAAATCATAAAGAATTTCTATCTGCTTTGTAGCTCTTTGAGCACTGAAATATCAGCTTCTCAAAATCAATTACATTTCATACATGTATATGTTAACTGGTGTAGTCTGGAAACAAAATTGCTGTAAACTGTTGGTGTCTAATGTGTCTGCATTCACTGCAAAAGACTTCAAAAACAGTGGTAAATTTTCAGAACTTCTACTCTCCTTTGGATCGTCTCTTGAGTTTGAGTGTACATGTATATATACGTTATATACGTAACTTTTGAAAAGTTAGAAATAAATTTAAATGAAAGATGCTACTGACTGATGATACAGCGTACAAATGTTTAAGCAATTTCATATCAGAAATCACAAGTCATATCTGATATAAGTATTATAGAAATGAAAAGCATTTGAAAGTATTTGATGTATTTTAATTACTTTTTAAAAGGTATTTGCATTTGAACAGAGTTGAAAACATTTGCACTTGCCTTTGAACCAATGTGAAGTATTTCCAATAATCTTGCGAGAAAGTATGTTCCCGACTTTGGAGAAGAGTATTCAAGAACACTCTCGCGCATGCGTCGATCTTGGCTACATGCCATTCTAAATCTGTTGCTTGCGCGAATCAAGCGTGATACGCCGCCGTAGCATGGCTAACTATACTGTGGTGGCCTTGATTTGGGGATGCACTAACAGGAGTTTAGCATTCCCGATGATATAACTGTTTCCCAGACACACATTGTCTAAATCGACCAGAATCAGCCTAGAAAAACTTGTATTTTTAAAGTTTATCATAACGCTAACTAATGACGAGGCAATGATCAATAGCCATACCCCACCCCCCTCACCCCCTTATAGGAGACTAGATTTACAAGAGAGTCCGTTACGTGCAATATGTTGACGACCGTGAATACCTATTGCGAGTTTCCGACTGGTGTCCAAACTCAAAACTGAAGTCTGTAACAGTTATTTATTATACCAGAAGAAAGAAGCCGCTAACGCATGCGCGCGTCGCTAGCTTTTAGAATTTTGATCTATAGAGCGCTTACTGAACTCGCGTCACCGGCGGTCCTTTGTCCCATAGTGAAGGAAGGTATGAAGATATGCGCTCTATATCTATATATGTCTATGAACTATAACGGAAATCAGTCTCCAACGCATGCGCATCTCGCTTCCTTACTAAATTTGACAAGCGTTTTGCAACTTTTAATCAAAAATATTTCAAAATTAAGTGAATTGACTGAATTTTACATCAAAATTATGTACCGCAGCAAATAGCCATGCAAAGTTGTGTGAATGTACTCATTTGCATCGCATTTTGCAATGCGATACCGCTCAAAATATTCCCTGATCCTATTCATAGAATCGCGATGATGTCATCAGAATCAATTTTACCATACCACGGGAGCGACACCATTTTTGGAGGGGCTAGTTTAAAATTACAAGCAATGGGCCATAAAACATTAATTACATTTTCTTTACCATCTTGCAAAATTCACTCATGATGTGATGTTTTCTGATACCGGGCGGGGTTTATTACAGATTGTCAGAAATATGATTTTATGGTTTGAGCGTCATGGAAAATGTAGACGATTCGTTGCTAGGCCAGTCATTTTTAGCATGTAGTAAGTTTGCCAATACTTTAATGCTGGCCGATCTCAAGATGCCTGGATGTGCGAAACTATGAATTGTTCTAATTAATGACGCCGTTTGTAAGTCATTGTTCGCAACAGGATTTGGATATTCTGTACCCTCCCATTGGATATTGAATAGGCCTATCTAATCTATTGGCTATTCTGTACCGGTACAATATATATATATACCTTTATATCGGTTATGGATCTGCCTCGAGTTCAAGTTCAAATTCAATATTATATATATATGGCTCTAAACCTAGTTGGCATTCCGGAATCCGTACACACCCATTGGATATTCCATTCCACAATAGAGGATAGATAGGTAGGGAATATCCAATGCTCTTTTTTGTAGCATGGTAATGCAGCGCCGCAACAACAATGGCACGAAAATAGAACATGATACGAAAACTGGTGTCACACAAACATTATCGAAGTTTCAACAACATTTACCGTGGAATTGTGATGCATTTTGTGTTGGTATCTTGGTTAGTAATCGCCTTTTCGAGCTCGTCAAGTCCACCAGTCTTTTTAAGCTTTTTAAAGAGACTTTTCACAGCTTTTTCACACCACTTCTCATCTTTATCTATCCCTCCTTTCTTCCATCCGAGTAAGCGTTTGACAACTGGAGACGTTGTAAACGGGGATATCGATGTCATCTTATGCTAACCTGCTATTAGAATGTTCTTTCTATCACCCTCAAATATCCATATTCATACAAAGTTCACTGGTTAAATTATTTTTGACAGATAAATCATAAGACAACTCAGAGTTAAAAAGTTATCTTTACAAACGACTGATTAACCGAATAACTAATTCGATTAGACTGAATCCGCGTGAAACAATATAGTTCGCTGTACGCCTTTTGATTTAGGTTACATTTACACACGGACAGTTCTAGTTCTACATTAATGCCATATTACAAACATAAATGCATTTTAAAATGGGATTATTAACGGTTTAAATGGATTTCTATTTATGTGCAACAATATCGGTATTACTCCGCCAGTAAAAGGTCAAGGTCTCGCTAGAGTTTGCATCAATAGTGTAGCTGCAGGGTGCAGTCTGGATAATGTTTTGGGGAAATTGTAATGATCACAGATAAGCACAGACCACCAGGCCTACTGCAGAGCAAGAAATAAAGTAAGAAGTTTGACAAGTACAATGACAGGTTTGATATATCATATGGAGAACATTTCAAAACACAAATCTAGACACATTCAAACTACTGTACCTAAGTTTAATAAGCCCACTGCTGGAATATGTAAACTCAGTCTGATCCAAATACACATGGAAATTAGATAAGCAGCTTGAAAAGGTATAAAACCGAGCCACTATGCTAGTGCAGGGTCTCTGCAACATGAAAATCATCTGAGAAAGCTAAGACTTCAAACTTAATCTTGATCAGGGCCGTATTTAGATATGTGGGGGGCATGGGGCAAAGAATGAGGGGGTCTGGGGGTCCTCCTCCATAAATTTTTTTTACATCTAGGCGTTCTGAGACGGCCAGAGAGTCTACTTTTAGGGTGAATTATGGCGCTCTCTTTAGTTTTAAAATTATTTTATTTTGCAAATTTTCGTAAATTTACATTGTTGCCGAACACCAAACAGGAATTGGGGCCCCCACAAATATTAGAACAGAATTATAATGCATGATTAAGAGTTCTAAACTAATAAAGTTTGCTTTAAATGTCCTATAACTTCCAAAAAAGTGCATAATTTTTTTTCATTTTCAAATTGTGGGGGGGGGGGGGTGACCTTGCTTGTGGGGGCCCCGGGGCTTTTGCCCCGCTTGCTCCCCCCCCCCACCACCACCCTTAAATACGGCCCTGATCTTGATTAATTATGGCGAAACATCCAAGACATTATTTTCGCCGCGCATTCGTCAAGTAGCTGTTTTGGACATGGTTTTTTGCCTCTGACTAATTCGGTAAATTTATTTGTAGGATTTGCAGAGTTTTCTGAACTGCTTAGAAGAGCGATCACCTAGGCGTCATATCCTTTAGGAGTTTGCCTAGTATGAGTACAGATCGATACAGATACAGATCATGTGATAGTTTGTTCCAATCCCTTATCGTACTGGGAACAAAGCTGAATTTAAAGACGTCAGTTCTTGCGTAAATTTCGTTGAAGAGTCTGTTGTGCATGTTTTTGGTTTTCAGAATTGGAGTCTGTAGACTGTCTAATGATATCGCCTAATGGCCGGGCAACAAAGTTATTACCACAAATTAGAGACTACAAGTACACATTGCAAGGCATCAATGCAAGTACAAGTACACATTGCAAGGCATCAATGGTAAATAGCGTGCCCGGATGTTATTATAATTCTGAGAATAAACTCAACTGTTTCATGAAAAAATTAAGTTATATAAAGGCATACAAGCCACTTATGACAAAAATATAGGCGGACAATAACACAAAAGAAGGAATATTTCTTGCAAAAAGATATGGTAGTATTAGCTATGGGCTGGGAAAAGCAGCTTATATTTTTGGTCAGTCCAACAATTTTTCCATCCATCCTTTTTCTCCAGGCCAAACTCCTTAACAGAGAGAGAGAGGAACAGACACAACTAAGAGCAGCCAGTGATGAGAAAATTACACTACTGCATCAACAGAGCGTAGCAGATCAAAATTGGGTTATTAGGTATCAACAACTTGTAAAGATAAAGAAATTAACAGAACTGGCAACCCAGTCAGTAGAAAATTTCACACAGCACAAGAACATACATATTGAGTTCTACATATGGGTGAACTTCTGGGGGTCGAACCTACTGCAAACAGTGTGGTACAGAAAATCGTTGATCTGACAGAATTTGCGGCAACTTTCGGTATGGAAGTGTGTACTATGAAATTACGTTCCTGTAGAATT
Organism: Chaetoderma sp. LZ-2023a; assembly: GCA_034401795.1. Taxonomy (NCBI): domain Eukaryota; kingdom Metazoa; phylum Mollusca; class Caudofoveata; order Chaetodermatida; family Chaetodermatidae; genus Chaetoderma; species Chaetoderma sp. LZ-2023a. The sequence goes on along the minus strand of CM067363.1, from coordinate 39,074,637 downwards.
TTTTTCAATTCGGAATACAACTAGCATATTTCCTATAAGTATTTGTGGGTGAAATTCTGGGGGTGAACGTATTGCGATGAAAACCATGAATTAGCCTAAGTTTGAGCTTATTTACGTTATGAAAATTGTAAATCTCATTACGTCGTAAGCTTATGCCCTATGCCTATCTAAACAAACATATGGGTGATATTCTGGGCCGAACCCATTATGAGCGATATGTCAGGACATGATCATATGCGTTAAGTTGCGTGGATTCATGGTTTATTAGAGTGCGCCGTGCGGCCTGGAAGCTCCGTCTTCAGCACTCGAGGTTTCTGTCAGGGTTACCTCACCCTTACCTCATTTAGTCGCCTCTTACGACACGCAGAGGATACGGAAGGTGTATTATAAGCCCCACCTACAGGGCACGGTGGTTGTTCATGAATTCGACCGTGCGAAAATACATTACTATGCTGAATTTATCAATGAAAATTTACTAAAAACGTAGTATTTGCTCGCGCCGTTTTGATCACGTGCTAATTTATTAACAACGAGCAGCGTTGAAGTCGTTATTTTTTTATTTTTCTGGCTTGTTTTAAGAAATTTATTTACGGATTAAATCCAGTTTAAGTAACGACACCTAAAAATTATAGTGTTTTAGTTTTTGTAATTCATTTTTCAACTGGCTACACGTCGGAAGTTCGCGGAAATAGCTTTTTACACGCATTAGCATGGCGAGTAACGAGTCTGCACATCGGGTACTCGGTAATTATCAGAAGCTACAAATCTATCGGAATCGGCTATATTCAATGTCGTGTTATATGTATGTGTATAGGCCTGTTTTCGCGAGTAACAGAATATACGACTCCAACAGAAATAAAAGCGTACAACACTCGCCCTGTTTAAATACTCGCGGATTTTGTCTGGACTCTGTTTATCAAAGCGCTCGACTGCCAAAATAAAATTTACCGTTTGCTGGTCGCACGCATTAATAGCAAGAACAATCCAGATTGAAAATAGTGCACCCCAATGTCTCAAACAGCAGGTTATAGTTAGCGAGTCGACCACACCCTTTGACCGATATTCCCGTGAATGATATTACGTCAATAAAAATAGTGACCTAATAAAATCGTGAAACTAAACAGTCGCAATAGCCATGTTTTTCTTCTCTAAATCAGGAAGCCGATTTATTTATTTTACCTATATTTACGGAAGTGAAAAGGAAATGGAAAAAATTGTTCTAATTTCGTGGCATGCCTCAAGCTCAGATGACGGTATACCGTGGTACCGCGGTATTTTTCCATGGCACCGGTACCGTCATGTAAATATCAATACCGCCCAGCTCTACAGGACATATCGACACCTATCTGAATGTGGTGAATGTGAACCTACCATATTACAATGGGGCCTTATGGCGAATATGTAACTACATATTACCAAATTACTTGATGGTAGAATCGTGCAAAAGCAGTAGTACATATTCAGTTATATACAGCTATATGTAAAAGGATTATTACAAACCGAGAACTGAGATTCTAATACTGAATATAGTAAATTGTTGGAATTTGACAACTGTCCGTGGCTACTAAATTGAATATTACGAAATTACTACGTGGTAGAAATCTCAAGATTCATTAGCGTATTCATATCCCTACCTAACCATATGGGTGAAATTATGTAGCCACACATATTGCAGACGGTAGGGTATTGAAAATCGCAGATCTGCCAACATTAGAACAAATTTATGCGATAAAATCACATACTACGAAAATACTTCACGTTCGAATTCTTTTAAATTCCCAATGTAACTAGCATATTCAAACTCCTTTACGTCCATGAGTGAAGTTCTGGAACCGACCATATTACGGAAAGTAGGGCACCGAAAGCTACGAATACTCTGTCATTTAAGCAAAATTTTGCGTATTAAAATTACTTCATCTAGAATTTGTTAGATTCAGAATATAACTAGCATATTAAAGCTCAAGTCTATGTGGGGTAAATTATGGGGCTGAACATACTACAGACAATAGGCCACGAAAACTGTGGTGGTTTATTAATACAATGAACCTTTCCAGTTTAGCTATGCCCCGTCCATCTCTAGCTAAACTCCACCCATACCACTCTCGAGTTGGGATCGATGGACTTCTGAACTTCTAGACGATAAATTTCAAGAAAACTATACAGGTAAGCCGTGGAATATTTTGACACTAAATTGACTGGGCCCTGTTGCTGCCTATGGCAGCAACAGCGCCCAGTAAAATTTCTTTCAAATTATTCAACAGCATTTTTATTAAATAACAAAAACATACAATTCGTACAACGTGTCAGATTATTAAGCATTTAAGATGGACTAAATCGAGTCAGTCATGACGTCATTATTATGACGCAATCCTACGCGTCACTTAATTAATTACGACCATCGTATGACGTAATATGATGGATAGACAACCTGAAAAGGCCCATTAGCAAGTGGTATTAATTACCCTCGGTCCGTCAGAGGATGAGTGTATTGTATTCGGGTCTACGTACGTTTGGGATGACAAGGGTCTACAATCTCTGATTGGCCTTGTTAAAACATGTGACCTATAAATACGGATGCTCTCTTAATACAAGTGGTGACCAGCATAGGACTCTCAAAGTCCGAAGCGAACGCCCTGGTCAAAAGGCACATCAACAGCAAATGGCAAAGACAATGGGACGAAAGCACAACCGGCAGATTCCTGTTCAGAATCGTCCCAGGAGTCAAACGCAAATACCAAAACCACATCCCAGGACGCCAAGGCGACATTGTATTACGCCACATCAGAATGGGTCGGATCAGCGTTAACCAGATACGAAAAAAACTCAACCTGTCAGACACAGACCAATGTGAGGCCTGCAAGGAGACTGAAACTCTAGACCACTTCTTCCTACGGTGCACTGAATATGCAGACATTAGAAAGGAACTCATCAATACGCTGAGAAAGGGAAACTTCAATCTTGACCCTATAGAAGACATTATAGCGATGCGTGACCGACAGATCAACCACGAATTAATCAAGTTCGTGCTTGCATCGGACAAACACAGCACATAATCAGATCACATTTTGATTAGCCCGAGACACCGACCGAAACAACAACTGAGACAACCCTCGTGAGGTGTCAGGTCCGAGGAGAAACGCAAATCACTTCCCCTAGGCGCATGAGGTGTCAGGTCCGAGGGGAATCGCATCACACTTTTTCCCCTAGGCGCATGAGGTGTCAGGTCTGAGGGGAAATACGTGTAAGCGAATGATTTGCTGTGTGTATGGCCTATATATACACCTGTGCAAAAGTTAAGCACCAGCAAAAACAATAGAACCTAGAAACATGATGGTACAACTAGGCTGCCATACTTTTTGTCCACGCGTTAGCTGACATAATTCCAAGTACGAAATGCACATGCATGCATGACTTCACGCCGCTTGATGTCCGTGCGTGGCGGGAAACAGCACACGTGTTCAGTTATGTAAAAGTCCAGTTTGAGGTGTAGAACATTACATACAGATTTAGGCGACAAGATTAGGAATTTTGTGTTCATGACCGTGGTTTATTTGTACAGAGAGAATTAGCTCTTGATTGTGAACCGCTATGGCAAGACGAAGGCTAAGTGATCGTGTGAAATGGCAAATCATAGGCATGCATATTAGCCCTGTAATGCTCAATTTGCTCATGCCAATTTCAATCGAGGGATCCATTTCTAGGTATGCCATGCCTATTTCTAGCTAAGCTCCACCCCTTTTTTTGCATGTTGGAATCGATGTGTGTGTATATATATATATATATATATTTATATATATATATATATATATACACACACACACACGCTGAATAATGAATTCCCAGACTTCCAATGCCAAGGTAACTATACAGGTAAACTGATGACTATTTTGAAACTAATTTGACTGGGTGCTTTTAAAGGTTTGCTGCCTCAGGCCGCAACAACACCAGGTCAAATTAGTTTCAAAATATTCAACACGATGTTGATTAAACAGTAAAGACATACATTTCGTACACTTGCCTGACTATTCAATGTTCATGACTGAGCTCGATACACCATTCATTTACACATTTCGGATTGTGATGTCAGCCTGTATATGACATAATTGATTATGACGTCATATCCTTCAGTTACAGATCGAACCCAGCCTTTATCATAGAAAATTACTGTTGAATAAATAGCAAAGACATACAATTCGAACAGCGTCTATTCAAATTAGTTTCAAAATATTCAACAGCATGTTGATTAAATAGTAAAGATGTGCAATTCGCATACTTGACTGGCTATTCAATGTTCGTGGTGGAGCTAGATCCGTCATTTATTACACATTTTGATTGTGACGTCCAGCTACATCTGACCTAAATAATTATGACATCATATACCGCAGAAAGAGATCAGAAAAATCCATTATCATAGAAAATGTCCTATGTCTAATTGCTGTCCAATAGACCATTGTGGTTTTTCATTTGCAGTTTACTACTGGAATTATAGGATCGGTTATCCAACCAGTCATTCCTGTGGTAAACTTTCAAAACAAGTTCCCTGGCGAGTAGCTAATGCAAATGGACATTTCTCACGATCACCGCAAGAAGCCATTTGTGGTCAGTTTGATAGAGTGCTAAAGTGGACATATAAGAGACGCCGCAAGTGGGGGTGTGCTTGAGTACTTTCATCTGCAGAAGGAATGATAAACATGTTTTGTACGCAGTCCTCCAGCAAAAGAAGAGTACTTATTTAGAGTAGTTATTGGGAGTTCCATTGGCTGTTTATTAAAACAATTAAGCGGTCATCGCCGCGCAAACTCTATTACAGTTGGACCAGAACAAATAAGAGAACTCGCCATGAATCATGCGCATGAAGATAATAATTATAAGATATCCAGCAATCTAAAAATAGAGCCGTGTCTTCGCGCCGAGAATTATTAGATCTTGTATCGATGGAGATCTCGCGAGACACAGCCCCGCAATCCACTGCGTGAAATGGCCGCACCAATAGGCAACTCTAGACAGCAATAAATAGAAGCATGCCCGTGGAGCAGGCACGCAATAAACAGCTACACAGAAAGACTCAGAGCCCTAAATCTAATGTCATTGAAATGACACTGCTTGCTAGTCACACCAGGCAGGCTTGGTGGGCATTCTTCCTGGTAGGCGGCACACCACAGCTGACGACAAGAACACTGTCACCTTGTCTGTGTTAGACATGTATTGTTACTGTCTTGTAAGTGCACATTCTCCTAGACTTGCAAACGTACTGCCAGTGGGACAGTCTTCAGATAAGCACAAGAAGAGGAGAAAGGCGAAAGCGGCGTTTTCATGTAGTGTGAGCACTGGGCCTTCCTTGCGTCATAAGGCAAAGAAGGCCAGGAAGAGTAAGGAGGGCCCCCTTGTTTCATCTAGTGGGGCCCCTGAACGCCATAGAGGCGGGAAGGGTGGGGAGGGCCTCCAAGGGTGGAAAGAAGGGAACGAAGTATACCTGACGGTATGAGAGCTCCATTCGCATCCGCATGGACCACACCTGTGCGGCAGGAATAGCAGTGCAAGTCAGATTCAGCAGGCCTAGGCCTAAGTGGCTCTACCTCTCCTTTGTCAAGAATGGGGGAGGGGGAGCAGACCACGAGCCAACCGCAACCCATAGGCATCAATGCGCCTATCATAGGTGGAAGGCTCATGCGTTTCACTGAGGCCTGGCAAGATGTGACATCAGACAGCCTGATGCTGGGATGAATATCCCAGGGTTACAAAACCTGTCATTGTCACCTGCCTGGGCTCCCATACCAAGGGAACCAGACACGTTAGAAGCTATTCAAAACGAAGTGTCAGGCTTGCTTCTGAAGGGAGCAGTAAAGCCACCAAACCCGAACACTCCAGGCTTCTATTCGAACATGTTCCTTGTTCCCAAGAGCATAGGGCGGGGGGGGGGGGGGGGGTGGAGACCTGTACTCAATCTCAGGCTATTCAATTGGTTCATCCGTATACCTTGTTTCCAGATAGAAACAATGAGGTCAGTAATTGCGGGGTTGAGGAAAGGGATGTGGTGTGTGTCGATCGATCTGAAAGATTCATATTTCCACATTCCAATGAGGGAAAGATTTCACGATTTATCTTCTCTGAAGAAGGTCTGTAACTGCTCCCAAGAGCAGAATTCCTTCCAAAAACTCAGTCTTTGAAATATCCTGGCAAACCGATCTTTCTGCCGAAGTTAACTCGGTATGATCATGATGCCAGTGCCTGGTGCCAGGTCCGTGCTTTGACTAAATACAAAAAGCGAACTGACTCTTTACAGTTAGATGATAAGCATCTGTGGATCTGCCATAAAAAGCCTTATGGCGCAGCGTCCATGGATACTATATCTCGTTGGGTAGTCGAATGCATTCTGACTACCCACGAAATTGCAACCGGGCACCGGGTGCAATCTGCCAGGGCCCATGATGTTAGGGGACTAGCCGCCTCTATGGCCATTTATAATGGTGTCTCTTTGGATGACATCATTGCAGTTGCACAATGGCACTGTGAGTCCTAATTCATGGACTACTACATGAGGGATATGTCGGATTCAGCCAAGCCACTCACCTTAGCAGTTAATCCCAAGCTATATAGACCATACTGTTCTTTCTCCAATCAATAGTTTCATTGCTTTATTAGAGATATTACAGGCGTGATCAGCGAGAGGACAACAACACATGTCACGTGAGCCCTGGTGACGGTTGCAGTGGTGCATCTGGAATCCAATCGCCAAGGCCATGTTTGATTGCTTATTGTATTCTGTAAATATATCATGTTCATTCATTTTATATATTCATGCTTATTCCCAGCCTATTAAGTGTCAAGTGATGTTAACCCACTTGTCACGTTTGTGTTCCAGGCGAGATTTCATATTCACTAGTCTTTCCTCCTTGTTCGGGTGGGGGGGGGGGTTGTGAACAAGTTGGTCAGAACTTGATGGTCCTCTTTGAAAAGGGCTCTTTGTCACGTTTAGTCTCATTCTTCCTCTAGGGCACTTAAGTCATTTCTGGCTTGCCCTTCCCACCAGGTTACTGATAAAATTTGGTGTTATCAATAGGTAATGTAATGGTAAGTATTGATCGAAGGAGAATGAAGGAAATTTTAATTTCCCTTTCTCTGAGATCTAACAATTCTTACCATTACACTATGTGCCCAGCGCCACAGAGGCAAGCCATGTGTCATTCAGCCGTGCTTTAGCTATGTTAACGAGTGAGGCTTCATGGTAACGGGTACCCGGTTGTTAGGGCGGGTACTCAGTTCCAGGAATTGGTAGAATCTGTAAAAGTTTAGTAGCCTTAGAGTACAAATAACAAGTTGGTTGTTATCAATAAATAATGTCATAGTAAGGATTGTTAGATCTCGGAGAAAGGGAAATTTAAATTTCCTTCATTCTCGAATACAGCAACTCGGCATGGTCACCAAGACTGAAAAGACAATCACAGTTATTAGAAAGAGACCAACGCAGAGCAGCAAAACTTGTCCCACAAATCAGAGAGTATAGCGACCGGGAAAGACTAAATCTGATGTCACTGAAATATAGAGGGTTTCGAGATCTAATTGAAATATCGAATCTCATCAGGGACCTATATAACAATGATAAGGACTACGTTTTTTAACCATCCAGTATTACACAAACCAGATGCCATAGGTCCAAGCTCAACATAAAACGCAGCAACAAAGATATTTGCAAGCACTTTTTCGCTCATAGAGTGGTGCCACATTGGAAATCACTGTCAGCTACAATAGCCGAGGCAACAACAGTTGAATTATTCAAGAGCAAACTAGATATCTACTTCAAAGAAAGAACATTTGAATTCGACTGAACAGGCGTATGTATACCAGCCCATCACAAAGTCATACTGCAGCTCATCTTGGACTCATCTTGGAGTAGCCTGTGTATCAGAAAATACTCTGTAGCGATTTCAATTATTGGTAGATAGCCATGAACACAGAAGAGGAAAACAACATCAATAACTACAGCATCCACAAGTAACCAAATGCTAGGCACAGCCGGGTGTAACCATGTGTGTAGGCGGCACACTGCAGCTGGTGCGTGGAACACCCATGTGCACCATTTCCGCAAATCAGTGATAACGTAGACAGCAACATCATCAACTAAATTGGTGGAACATGTACACCGGCTTCTTTGTTATTGACACAGCAAAATATAGAATATTGGCATGAGAGGAATAAGTGTCAAAGTCTAAATTAAGTAACAACAGTCAAATCACTCAAGAACAAACTAGAAATCGACTTCAAGGAAAGAACTTTTGAATTAGACTGAACAAGTCATACTACAACAAAAACGCTGAGGCAATAACAAACCAATGGCTTATGCCTCATAAAATGATGATGATGAGATTAGTGATTGCTATATATCAACCATAGGCCTAACAGGCCTCCAACGTCGTACCAGATGATCATGATGATGATGATGATGATGATATAACATTGACAAAGACAACATTTTCGAGCCATCCAGTGTTACACATACCAGAGGCCATAAGTTCAAGCGTAACATAAAACGCAGCAACAAAGATATTCGCGAGCAGTTTTTCACCAATAGAGTGGTATCACAGTTTCCCTTCTATTATAATCAGTACTCCCCCGACGTGGAGTGTTATGCCGGAATGGCGGCTCGAGCAGTCACCAAATTATACCAAGTTGGAGGACACACCACTATTAAGTCAGCAAGAGTACTCGCTGATCAGTGAGGAGGCTTTCCGCGATGCCTCCCGGGTGGGTGCATCTTTCATTACCCTATCTGAGATACGTGCTAGGCAATCAACACCCTTGCCGGATCGCGGACGTCAGCAGCAAAGTCCCCCATGGGGGCAACCAACACAACCTACATGCCCAATGCGTTCACCACATCAACCTGACGGTGAAAAATGGCCCACCCCACATGCCTGTGGCCTGCATCTCCACCCACTAGAACTTTGTCACCACGTCACCCATCGGCACTGCAGTATGAACAGTTGAATGCAGATCCACAACAGCTGACACATCCCAGAAGCAGCACCCACACACACCACACCCAACACCCTCGTCACTCTCCTGGACCAGCACCATACAGAGGAAAACCTACACAGCGACATGCGGATCCACCATGATGGATGCATGACATGCCACCACTCATTCATCATCCTATGCCAAGTAGGAAGCCAGCAGAGTTATCACTACCCACATACTGCACAGAGCAGTACAGACGGGAGTCTTCACCACAGATGTACCTACAACAGGATATGAGAGACCACACCAACAGATACAGACTAACATCAGCATTCACCCCAATATCTTCCTCGCCCCCACCTGTATTTGTGCCCATAGTTCTCTATCATGGCACCAGCCGAGTGATCCTCCTACCCGAATTCAGTGGGGAGGGTGACTGGGCCAACTACAAGTGCCAGCTTGAAATCATAAGCCGCACAAACAGATGGACGGATCTGCAGATGGGAGAGTATCTGGCCGCCAAACTGTCAGGGAAAGCCCTGCAGGTACTGGCAGATATGAGGTGAGACCACACACCTACATATACAGAGTTGGAAGGCGCCTTGTCCGACAGATTCAGGGACATGGCTTTGGGAGAGACCAGCAATCTTCAGTTGAAAATCTTGAGATGTGCAGAAGAAACCCTCCCAGAACTAGCTAGCTGCAGCCGATGTCTTGTCACAAGAGCATACCCCAGCACAAATGATGAGGGAGTGATGCATCTTCACCTCGACACATTCATTGATGCATTAAGCGGAGAGCCAGCCCTTAAAGAGAGACTTTCTTATGGAGCACAGAAATCTACAAACCCTTAGCACAACAGCAGTGCCGATAGAAAACTCGAGAGAGAGAGAGAGAGAGAGAGAGAGAGAGAGAGAGAGAGAGAGAGAGAGAGAGAGAGAGGAACAATTGCCGCCAACTACACCCTATCAATGAGATGAATGATACCAAGCTTCTGATTGCCACAGACAGCAACAACAACAGACACCAACACTGCACCACATCAAGAGCACACCCCAGTCAGAATCACGCACCTAGAGGAAGAGGGCATTGCCAGTCCCATCGCAGTGGCCATAATAACGCCCCCAAGACACGGTAACCAGGTCAACAACAGCAATAGGCAAGCTAGACATGACAGATTAGACGAGATCACTAAACAGATCTCTGCAGTCACCAATTTAGTTGCCACACTCACCGCTGCAGTAGCAACACAGCAGACTACACGACCTCCACCAGGCAGAAACACGCCACACACCCAGCCACCCAATATGTGTTTTGGATGTGGTCAGATAGGCCATTGGAAGGAGCAATGGCTGAACTATCCCCCTTCCACTACACCGGCAACTGATCGTTTTATGCCGCAGCCTGCGCACCCTAGAATGCGAACTGATTAGAGAGTCACTTCAGTGCCCACTCCTGCAAACTGGCTCAACTTTGGTCCATCAACAGCAACGTCAGCTGGAAACAGCAACTACAAATGCTACCTCAACAAAGCAAGACACTACACGCAAATTGGCTTCACACAAGTCAGAGTCTATGATGTGGACTGCATCCGCAGCTCCATCACCCCTCTCAGCGAAAAGTTGTAAGCCCGCAATAACTGCATCTACTAAACCCTCTTTCCTATGTAAAACGGCAGTGGTTGGTTGTAGCACCTCCACTGGAACAACGTTTATTCAAGCACCATGACTCACCACCAAGGCAATTAGCCCACAGTGTCCTCTGGTGGTATGCAATACACATCTACCCTCATCGTCATCTCCCACACCCAGCAGACGTAGTAGTAGTGATACAGACGGAAATCAGCACTCCGCATCATGGATCCGCGAAAGACATCGCTATATGCGGCAGAACAAACAATGGCAATGATGCTGTTTCTTTTGTGCATCTCTTAAGCATCCCATGATGCGTTGTCCTAAATGGCTGGTTCAGGTGGCTCCACATTGTACCAGTCCTATTCAAGCTGCTGTCTACACAAACACACAGTACACCCCACCAGCATAAGAAATAGCACCACTGCTAACCCCAGTTTCGTCGTCGCCAAAGCAATGTCGGCGGCAACGACGACGAGCTGGTCCCTTCCTCCCTCAGCCACCTATAGCACTCACGGAAGCAATAGAGAAACAGGCCATCTACATACAAGGTCCCACCACAGCAAAGGAATGCCGTGCACAGCAAACTTGGAGACTCCCTCGCAAGCACACCGGAAAGTCATCTATAAATCTGCTTGTTTGGTTGGTGGAATTTCTACCAGTGCCACAGTCGACACGGGAGCTTCCTTCACCGTTTTAACAGGTGTCTCTATGAGAGCATCTCACCCCTTAGGTCCTCTAACATATTTTTGCAAACAGCCACGGGAGCCGACATTCCGGTGGCTGGTATTATACACATCATAATACAGATATAGGAGATGCAATTCATTCGCCTCTATCCAAAACGATGCCCTATTAGGTTCTGATTTTCTCAGCAGCATTGAAGCCGTCAATCACTGCAGACAACATGAACTAGACATACACTGCTGTCACATACCCCTTGGACCGGAGTCATCACTGTACGAGACCTGTGCGGTGATTTTAGCTTCTACAGCAACAGTTGAGCCAGGACAGAAGGAAATCTTATTGGCCACCGCAACACAGTTAGGAGATAACACCCACATAGCTATGCTGGAATCCGACCCTGAATGCATGATCACCTCCCAATGCTCAAGTCCACGGATGATAGTGGACACTAGGGCTGCGCGGTTTTGCATATAGCCATATCGGTTACGGTATGACTTTTCATATCGGTTTTAACCGAATATCGGTTTTATGGGGTGTGATCTGCGTAGTGGATGGGTTGAGTGATACTTAATAATTCATATAATCCTGTTAAACCATTTAATAAACTGAAAATTTTGTTGTCATGTATTTTTCAGCACTCATTTACAGCTAATCGCGAGTGATACGTGTGCGCATGCGTGCTGTAATATTTTGCTATAGTCCATTTCAGATAATAGGTGTATTAGAGAATACATTGTTTGCATTATATTTGTTCCACATCCAATATCACTTGTTAAAAAATTCCGACATAACGGGAGTTGCACAATAACGATTGAGGGCATAATCCACTGAACTATATATATATATATATATATATATATATATATATATATATATATATATATATATATATATATATATATATATATATATATATATATATATATATATATATTGACTGGACTGGACTGACTCGAATTGGAGAATATTTGAGAAACAAAATAAAATGTATTTATTTCTCGATGTAAACAGGTATGAATCATTCACAATGCGAAAGACACAGCAATTAATTTTCTAATAAAATATATACCATATATGTTGGGTAAGCACTAAAGTTTACATGTAGCACAGTAGCACTGGATAAATCACCAACTTTCAGCCAAAAACTGCTTCTACAGTGGGTTGAGAAATGACCAGTGGTAGACCGAGAGAAGACTATTTTCGAAAATTTATCACTGGAATGAATGGCTCGATAACTGAGCCAGTCATTCCAGTGGGAAATCTTCCCAGATATTTCTTCTCTTGATCTGAAAATGGACTTTTTCAATGAAATGATTGAAATTATCTTGATATTAACCCTTTCCCAGATGAATTCCCACTATCTCATTTGTAAGGCAACCATACGGTAAGACTGTTGAATATTTTAAAATTAATTGGATCAAATACGGCATCTACAATTGTCTTGAGAAATGTCTATAAGCAGAGCGAGAAGCCAATTGATGAAAATTTACCACTGGAATGGCTGGCTTGATAACTGAGCCAGTCATTCCAGTGGTACATTTTCCCAGATATTTCTTCTCTTGATCTGAAAATGGATATTAAATTTACTTGAACAAAGTTACGTGTTATAGGGTTAATAATGGCTCAAATTGCAGGATAGAAATGACAATTGGTTGACACGATCTGGCTTAAGGCATGCTCTCTTTGGGGTTACTATCTGTCCAGATTTACTAAACAAGCGTTCGGATGGGCAACTTGTTGCCGTTACACAGAGATATTTCCGAGCCAATTTTGCTAGGTTTGGGAAGCTTTTCTCATGTAGCTTCCACCAATTTAAGACATTTGAGTCCTCATCAGGCTCAAAACTGCCGAGGTAAGAGTAAATCTCATTCTCGATCGGACTTGACTTGCTTGAGCTCACATCAATGGATTTTGCTTTACTAAATAGGCTTGATAGAGTTTTCTTTGTAGGTGTCGTTTGGTCAGGAGTTGTTTTCACAAGATCAATAGGCGAGCCTGTCTGATCCACAATACGTTTCTTTACATCACTAACATCACATTCAGAGAGGTATTTACACTTGAACTTTGGGTCTAGGAAGCTACTCATTGACAGAAGGGCGCTTATACTATCACCTTGACTATTATATCTGTTTTCCATATCACCCTTTATTACATCTTTGATGTGGGAAGTTAGAGAATGTTCGTCCTTCGATGTTTCTAGGATTTCTGTAGCCAACAACTTTACCAGTGGTTTTAGCGCAGAAACACTAACATACTGTTCTTGTGACAGAATGTCTGTAAAGTCACCAGCCGTCTCTAAAGCAGCTGAAATGGCTTCGAGAACCTGGGTTTCCTGCCAAGATAGAGCAAGATGTGCCGTCTTTTTGTCATTGCTCAGGACGCGACGTAGTGCAGGCTCCTGTTCTACAATCCTTTTAACCATGGCGAATTTGGAACCCCATCGAGTCTGGCAATCCTATAATAGAAATAAAGATTTTAAAGATATTTATAAAGTAAGTGCTCGCAGCATTGCAGCAGTTAAGTTAAGCAAATGACATTTTGTATATTTTGAAATAAATCTGAATGGCAGGAGCTTCTCCCCCTAAAGGCAGAAACAGCATCCAATCACATTTATTTCAACATATCCAACAGCATCAAACAGCAATCAATCCATTGTATCGCATTTAACAATTCTGGGTTCAATGGGTTAGGCGGACACAATCTAGATTTACTCTTGCCAACATAAAGGCGGCCGTGGTAGTGAATACAGATATTAGGTCAAACATCTCATCTAACGTTCGTCTATAAATTGATTAAAAAAACATGCCAAATTAGAGGCGCTCAATTAATGAGTACAGTTCACAGGTCAACAAACTATTTTCTTAGCATGCTGTTCGGCGGCTCGTCTCATCTAAGACTGGCGAATACCATTCAACACTCATATCAGCCAAATACGGCGTTAGCTGTAGTCTTGAGAAGGGTATATTTTCCAACCAAGCGAAGATTATATTTAAAAATTTACCACTGGAATGACTGGCTCGATCAATTTGCATTGTTCGTGAGAAAATATAAATATCCTTGAACAAATTTAATGCTTAATCCTTTAGTTAATACCTGCCAAAACTGGCCTCTTTAGTGGTTTAGAGGACTGCCCATTTGCAGGCCAAGAGAAGGCTATTTTTTTAAAATTTACCACTGGAATGACTGGCCCGATAACAGGGCCAGTCATTCCAGTGGTAAATTTTCAAAAATAGTCTTGGCCTGCAAATGGACATTCAAAAAGCAAATATTTAAATTTTCAGGAATTAATTTAGGTACTAAAGGGTTAAAAGAGTGTCATAAATTATCTTACCGTAATCAGCTGATGCTGTGGAAGTTTCAATGACTCCTGTGCTTCCTTCAACTGGCGTCGCTTTTTCCAGCTCGTCGAGAATGTGGATACAATTGTCCGACAACGTCCTAACGCACGGGTTATCCTCTGATCAGTGAGCGATTTTGTTATCGCCAGGTGCAGGTTATGTTCAAAACAACTTAAATTACTCCATTCTAAGTCACGCAGTGCCTTTTTTATATTAGCGCCATTGTCCGTTGTCATGCTAACAAGTTTGCTCGAGTCTAAACCCCAGTTAGCTAAGCAGTATTTCAAGGTCTCACCAATATTATCGGCAGTATGATCATCAGGGAAATAAAGTGTTTCTAGAATTCGGGATTGTAATTTCCAGTCAGCATCTACGAAATGAATGGTTAGTCCCAAATATGGAACCATTCCCTCTGATGACCAGAGGTCACACGTACATGAGTAATAATCCGCAGTTTTCACATCTGTCAACACACGATCGCGAATTTCATTATATAACTCCGGAATGGCGGTTTCTGTGAAATATTTACGCCCAGGTAACTGATACCGGCTATCAAACTGAGCGATCATTCCCTTGAAATGACTGTTGTCAACGGTATAAATAGGCACCATGGCCCCGGCAATATACTTAGTTACACCTTTGGTTAACTGGTGCTTGATTTTTCGTACAACTGCCCTTTCTGTAGTGTCTGTGTTATGTTAGGCTGCTTTATAGGCCAATCACTACTTTCACCTACGCTGTCATCTCGTTTACGCTTGGTTGGCTGTAACTGCGAATACGCTAACGGATGGTGTTTACGAAGGTGAAACGTTAGATTTGACGTATTCCCACCACTAGCTGACACAGTTACACGGCCCAATTTGCAAGTTGGTTTCATCTCATCAACTGCTTTACCATTTTCATCTGACACAAACCCATAGTGAGCCCATATGGACACCACCAACAAGAATCAAATATCGTTCCGAGTATTCAATGGAACAGCCGACCCCCAAAACGTTTGTCCCAGGCGTTCTCTGTGGCCATTTGGTGGACGTGATTTCAATGGAGACATCCCCTACTACACCTACAACAACAGCTTCTGATGATAACATTCCAGAACATTTGCATATGTCGTCTTCTCATACATAAAGAGACAGAAGCACACCAACAGGTAAACGACATGTTGCGGACAGGCATAATAGAGCCTTCAGCATCCCCCTGGGCCAGTCCCATAGTACTTGCAGGCAAAAAAGCCAGATCTTTGTGGTTTTGTATCGCCGCCTTAATGATCTAAGCGTCAAAGGCGCATATCCGTTACCTTGGATAGATCAGACGTTAGATTCGTTGTCCAAAGACAAATGGTTCTGTACACTTGACCTGGCAAGCTGATACTGGCAGGTATCCATGGATGAGGCTGATAGGGAGAAGACCGCATTCGTCTGCAGTGACAGTCTTTTCCATTTCCACAAGATGCCTTGTGGTTTGTGCAACGCTCCAGTAACATTCGAGCATCTCATTGAGCAGGTATTGACTACCCTGCAATAGGAGATCTGCCTATGTTACATTGACGTTATCGATTTTGGCTGTTCGTTTGAGTAGACTTTGTCCAACTTGGACAAAGTACTGATGCGGTTTCGTACCGCTAACCTCAAGCTCAAATTCTAGAAGTCCCATTTCTTCAGACAAAGTGCTGAGTTTCTGGGACATGTGATATCCGCAGATGGAGTGGCCATGCAACCTTCAAAAACACAAGCAGTGGCAGACCCCAACTTCCGTAACAAATACTCAAAGTTTCCTCGGGCTCTGCCAGTACTATCGCCGATACATCCATCATTTCAGCGAGATTGTGTCTCCCCTGTTTCAGATCACTGAGAAGGATCGACCATTCGAGTGGACGAGTGAGTGTGAGGTTTCCTTCAGGGCGTTGAAGGACCAGTTAACAACCGCACCTATTCTTGCTCATTATAATCAGCAATATATCAGCACTTCGAAATCACGTGCGCGTCCAGCATTTACAGATCGCGGAACCCAAACCAGTTGGGGTAACTTTTTGGCTAACACCTGTGGTCATTATTGTCATGGATGTAGCAGAATGTTTGATTAAGTGTGCGGAAAACTGAACCATTATGCTTATTTTTTAAATACTATTTTTATTATTATTTACGTTTCAAAAATTGAAACCCAGTCCCTATGCTGACTAAGATCATCCTACATAGCTATGCTAATTACCGCATAGCTATGTCTCACCAAAATAATCGCTGCGGATCCCTATGCTGCAAAAAGACTATATACGGTGTACGTATGCAGCATACCACAGCGAACATGTATTTTATCCCAGTCATACGGTCCCAGCTATTGCTGGGGCTGCCTGATGGCTTTTTAATGTTTACCATTATTATTATATGATTTTTTTCTTATTATTTTTCTTCCTGTTTCAAATAACGGGACAGATATTTGGTTGGCGAGAGTCATCCGTACAGATCCGCGATAACGGGCCGCACTGTATGCATCTCCTCATATATCGGCATGCATATGTAAGTTACTGTTTCACTATTGATTCTGATATGTTTATAGATATATGTCTTTATTTTTATATACATTTATATATAACTTAATTCAGGT
The DNA here is from genome assembly GCA_034401795.1 of Chaetoderma sp. LZ-2023a. Taxonomy (NCBI): domain Eukaryota; kingdom Metazoa; phylum Mollusca; class Caudofoveata; order Chaetodermatida; family Chaetodermatidae; genus Chaetoderma; species Chaetoderma sp. LZ-2023a. The sequence goes on along the minus strand of CM067363.1, from coordinate 39,057,425 downwards.
ATGTTGGAGCTTGGGCGTTCTCGTCGGAAAATTAATTATCTGTTACCCAAGAGAACGCCCATGCGAGCTATCGTTTAGTCTAATCGTGATAAGAAACAAATAAAAAGAACATGCACCACAGCATGAAACAAAAAAAAAGAAAAGGCTCGGAAAAATAAATACCGGCCCAAAAAATCAAATAAAAGTATGCCTCCATCCCAAACTCTTTTGCACGTCTATGTGCCTTCTCTGATAAACTACGCGTCTCTCACGTCCCTACTCCTCTCGGCAACGCACCTACCCGAGACGTCTATAATTCTCACCTAGCATGTGCCCTGTACGTTCGATCCACAACTGCGGTATCATTCATCACAGCTGCCAAACTAGGAGGGGTGGGGGGGTGCGTGTAGCATGGATCGATCGGTCAGGTATGGACCATTCCAGCCAGTCTGGGTACGTTCCAAACACACACCCTGGGTAGGACGATATGCATGTATAGAGCCGTATATGAGAGATTCGTAAAACAACGAAGTCCAAGAGATCGCCTAGTGCGCATGCGCGGGTGTCAGAGATTGCTAGACACCGCTCGTTAGCGTTGGGTAGAAATAGCATCTTATTTTGTACCGAGTTGGTACACGTAATTACTTTAAAATTATGTTAAAATGGGTTAAGAATTGACCGAGTTATGACTAAATGAGCCAGCAAATTTGTTTCCAAATATTGAACCCCATAGGCTTAGCGCATGCATGCTCTCAGTGCATGGATACGATAGCGTGTCACGTGACCCGCTTTCCTGCCTCTGAAGCGTGCTCACTGATTGGATGTGGCGCTCCAGCTGTGACATCACAGGCAGCATATAAGGGGTTGAGAAATCAGATTCATCAGCAATCAGATGATGGTGAGGTGGCTCATCTGAGAGGACGAATCGTTAAGTACTGCTTGCTACAGCAGATATTGACAGCTGCGCGGTGCCATTAATTTTTCAGAATTCGTCGTCTCTAGGGTAAAAGCCACCACATCCGCAACCAGCAGTTTTTTAACCTCCCAGAAAGATATCATCCGGGGGAGGTGGGGTGTAATAAACAACTAAAGTCAGGTAGCCCAACCCACTACTTCCACAAAGGAACCTTTCGTGTGGATGGGACTTTTGGCCCCAATGTAGCTCATCGCCAAAGTATGTGGGGCGAGTGACGTGCTCTGTGATAACCTGCCAGTTCTGCTGTGCCATGCAACCAGTGGTGTAAAACAAAACTTTTAGATATTTTCGACCGCAGTTAAGGGAACATTTCCTGATGCATCGTGTGAGCTATTCGTTGCATCTCATCTTGTGAACCATCAAAATGCATCCGCGTTATCAGCCTTCATCCATAGCCCTTCAAGAACTACAGGGTAAGCTTTCAATTTCCGCACCAGTACAGAACTTTTCGCCAACACTGTTTAAATTAATAACTGTTGTAGACATGCCTATCTACTAGCCATCCACTTCTGCAAATGTTCTTCTGCACTATTCCTGAGAGTGAGCCATATCCGCGGTATGCCTGCAGTTTTTCCTGGCAGCCAACTTCCGTATTGTGCCATCTCGCGTTCCAAAAATATCAGGCTACAAATATGGTGACACTGGAACTTTTTCCATACTGATGACTAATAGGTACTCTGTTATTATTATATTATTATATTACTTTTGTGTAACAGGTACTGATGACAAATAGGTACCTTCCGGTCACTTAAGATCCCATGCTTATAGTTTATTATCATGTATATATTATCCTTATTTTCATGCTCATAAGCACCATCAAGGTCGAGTGAACTTCTGTTACTGTATTATTCAATGTTAGTGATATGGCAGTAGCCATCCATGTTATATGTTTTGTTTATATTATATAAAAACTCTTGAAACACAGTATCAGTAGTCTACACTATACAGCAACAACATCTGTACAACCTTGTTCCCAGCACAGCATCAATTTTTCACTGAGGTCGCTTTTCATGTTCTCATTGCGTGAATGTGACATGCGATCGACTAAACCTAGACTGTTCTAGCTCGATAGGATAGGTTTGTAGTAGTAGGGATGGTTACTCAATAGAAGACATTTCGTGTTAGTCTCTTTTCCGGGAGTAGCGGATATGTAACACCGCACACCAGCTTGATTGCAATAATTGGTCGCATACCGTAAGGCCTCCATTATATGAGTAATTGTCTCTGTCTACGTTCCACCAGCCTTCGGGTTTATTAATTGTCTGGACTTCCCTCCGTCACCTTATTTAAAGTCAACTCTGGAACTACTGGGGTTCCAGTGCAGCTAAATAAAGTGACGATCACCGTGTACACCCCCTTGTATCTTCGGATATTAGTTAGTTAGAAAACCCCGCCAAAGTAGAAAGCACTGCAAAAATATATATAGTGACTGGCCTGCAGTGCATCTCTGGGCAATTTCACATAACCCTAACATCAGGTAAATGTTAGTTCCACGGGTGCAGATCTCAAATAATCCATACCCGACACACTGGCGATGGAAAGGATTCAGCTCTCTATCTAACTCTACAAGTGACTGGGTGCAGTCTTAGAATCGACCACACCCTCATGGGAAGGTCGCTATAGTTGGATAGCTGCATCTTTGTCCCCACCCTAAACTTATATGTGCTATTCAACGCTTATGTACTGTGACATATGTGGTCATGACGTGACAGTGACAGGAACGTTATATGGGTCTGGAGCGTTCACCTCATGATATTTGCGCACATGCTTTACTGAGCGGGATGTTCCTCACGGTCACCAAACATTCTCACCCGTCAGACATATATGTTCAAAAACAGTAAGCTTACATTGCCATTTGCGGCTAAACCTAGATCTGGATCAAAAAACTAAATGATAGGGTAGAAATTAGCAGAAGGGTCTCAGAAACAATGTAGCAGCTAATAATACAGAATTGTAGCCTCCGGGCATGTGTGCTGGTCTGCTGAAGGCTCCCGTTTCATGGTACCACCAGTGCGCGGTATGTCGAGATGGGGATGCTGGTTAGCTGAAGATCTTGGGGTTGCTGATCTGGTATTGCGCATTGCTGGATTGTACAAAAACCGGCTTCCAGAGCCAGTAACTAAGCACTGCGAAATAATAATTATTAATTAAAAATGTAATATCGGCCTGCATTGCATCTCTGGCCATCATGCAATGTAACCCTAACGACAGGTCAAATGTTAACTCCGTAGCATGCGGTTACGGACGAGATGCAGATCTCCATCCAATTCGTTGTAGTGTCAGGGTGAGGTCTTAGAACTCATCACGTCCCCACAATAAATGACACAGTGGTTTCTAATATTGCTTATGTGAACTGTGAACCATGTCCTGGTAATGTTATATGTGGTTGCAGGGCCAGGTAACCAGATCGTTATTTGATTTGGGAGCCTTACTCCGTAACATGTACCCATGCTATCCATGGAGGTAGATGCTATGCGGGGCAACTTACGGGAAGCCGAGGATCTGCGCCCGATGGGTAAACATATCTAAAGTTAGGTAGTAATCCCTGCCACTTGTGGCCAAAGCTTGTTTTCGTTACTAACAACCGACTGGTAGGTTAGGATGTAGCAGAAGGCCCACATAAATAAAGCGGCAACTACCAATGCAGTATCTTTGGAACTACATAAGATGGTGACCTGGGAATTCTTTGGAAATCGTTAGTCCCGTCTTCACGTAAACCAGTGTGCAACACCTTAACTGTAGCTTCACTAGGATTTTCAACACTCAACATTTTCTGTTGAACAAAAGAGTGGCCCTTTTTGCCAACTCTTTTCCTCCGCTTTGGCGTTGAAGGAATTTTCCTGTGATGGAGGCCCGCGCGAGGCACTTACCTCTCGCAGCAACATTATTCTCTTGTGTGTGTGTTAGGGGTATACTAGTTTATATTAAACTATCTAGTGACTTCGTTGCTGAGCTCTCTTGCGGAGATACCTCTTCAGATTCAAGGATCTGTGTGGTACCTCCAGCGGAACCACATGGAAAGAACATCGAATGGCCCTATGTTGTGTATTATTGTGTTCATTTACTGTCAAACGCATAGAGCTGTTTGTATAGTATTTGCAAAATTTGTGACTGTTTAATTATAACATCTCATCCATTGCAATCAAATTAGAATGGACAGACATACCGGGAACACGAATAGTTGGGATGACACCATGTGGGTCAATCTCTGCGGCAATGGTCGCATGGCCCCACTGGAACATCAGTGTTCCACTGGCTCTAGAAGTCGGTCTTTGTACTTTCAGGAGAGACATGATACGGGATCCGCAACCCCGAGATCAGCAGCTAACCAGCCCTCCTGCACATTGTGCACTTGCGGTGCGATGGAATGGAATGACATGGCAGACCAGCGCATACCCCCGCGAGCTACAAGTGGCACCCGATGTGGCGCTCGAATGAGAAGCGAACCCATGCCAACACCCAACACCCCACGGGTTTCAGTCCCCTTCATCCGAGTCAGGTCTCCCTCGACATGGAAGTAGCATCATATGACGGACGAACTGCTCGCGTGCTCCTCGCCAATGTCAATAATTTCCCAGGTGCAGGACGGCCAGCACCGCCTTTACATGAGTTCTCAGCGATCAGTGAGGGTACCTTCCATAATACCTCGCAGGCGGGAACTCAATATATTACCCAATCAGATCTCCACGATAGGCCACCACCATCTACGCCAGATCGCGGATGACTACAACACAGACCCCCATGGGGGCAACAACACCATTCACGACCATTCTGTTCGCCAACGTCATATACTGTACCCCGCATCCCCACATTTTCGTGCGTCTTCACCCTACTATCCAGCGGTACCACGTTGTGAACCGGAGGATGTGGCTACACCTTTTCCGCAATGTATCAGGAGACCTACACATCACACACATCACCCTCGTCAGCCACATGCACCGCCACCGTATGAGGAATATCCATCGCAGCAACCAACAGAACGTCCACATCATCTACATAGCATGGCTCCACCCGTCCATAGACCTACACCTGTCTATGGATCCATGTAGCTCACGGGGTAGCATCGGGCCATTCTGGTGTCAGGTGTACATCGCCACGTCGGATGTACACGACGAGTGATGATGCTGGCAAACTTTCGGTCTCTGGGTTATGGATCCCGTGCGACACTGCCCTACGGGTAACAAAGACTGGCTCCTTAGGCCGGTGGAACTCAATCATTCCGGTGGGGCCGTGCGACCATCGCCGCGGACATTAAACACAACAGTATCAGCCCATGAGTTTGTGTCACCGGTGTGCCTGTCCATAGCAATTTCGTGATGTATGGACTTACAATATTTGATTGGTGGCCTAACTAAAATAAGTCTATACAATTAATTTACCTAAACAGACCATCAAGTTTGCTAGATAAAAATGAGCATACGAAAATACAAGACATACAAACAGCCTGATGAACTTTATACACGGGGCTCCTGGAGGTACCACACAGACTCATAGGTCCGCAGAGGTATCCCCGCAAAGGAGAGTCCCGCATACGAGATCACTAATTAACTTAATTTAAGTTATTATACCTTTGAGCTGAAAGGAAAGAAAGTTATCTTTTATGGTGGCAAAAAGTTATGTGCCTCACGTGGGCATTACTTCTGATGCTCTTTTTGGGTGAGAAGTAGTAGCTTTGCGCGGGCCGTCGTCATTGAATCCTTGCGAGAGGCAAGTGCCTCGCACAGGCCTCCGTCACAGGAAAATGCTGCCACCGCTTAAAGCGGGAGAAGAGTATTGGCCAAAAAGGGCCTAATCTAATATTCAACCAAAATGCTATAAAGGAAAGACCATGCCTAGTAAAATTATAACTATAATGTTGAGTGCTGTTTTACGTGAAGACAGAACGAGCGATTCCCGAGGGATTCCTACATCACCGTCTTATGTATTTTTAAATATGCTGAATTAGTAGGTGCCGCTTTTATTTATGCGGGCCTTCTTCTATGCCTAACCTAACATTTAGTTTTTAGAGACAAGAACTAGTTTAGGCCGCAAATGATGGGTGCCTTACCTAGCTTGTTAGATACGGCTGTCATTGAGAGCGGATATCCTAAGACATCACCACTCAAGACAGCATGCATACATGTTATTCTGAGCTTTTTGAGAATCCGGTGATATTGCTCCATAACCACATAAAACGTCACTGGACAATGGTTACTTTTCACAAAAGCAAGTTTAGGCAACTGATCTATCGTTATGGTGGGGTTAAGAGAGACGAATACCCCACCGTGAATATCCTTCCCATGAGGGCGTGGTAGAGCTTAACATCTTGCCCAGACATTCTTAGAGAATTCGGTGGTGATGCGTATCTCGCCCGTCACCATGTCTATGGAGTTAGCCTTTTAACCTGATGTTAGGTTTAAACGCAAGTTGCCCATTTATGCACTGTGGTGTGGGGGAGACTTCCTAGAAGATGAGAAAGAAATTAATAATTATAATATGTTTTCACAGTGCTTCCTACATTGGCAAGGATAACTACTAGGTATCAAAAGATACACAGGACGTGTGTGTGACACCACACCCTGGCCATCACCGCTCGGAAATCCCAATAGTTTCCCAGGGTCGGATCAGTACATCAAAACAATTAAGAAGTCATAAGGCTTAGTGGAACATGAACAGAGACAATAACTTATAAATATGAGGCCCAATAGGTCAGTGAAAAATTGTTGGTGGCGGGAGAAAGTGATGCATATATAAATGTTGCTGTATAGTGTTTCCTATGTGCACTGCAGTCCTACGTTTTCTACAAATAGACAAACATATGAATGGATGGCTGCTCGCCATATATAAAACTAACCAGTACAAGTAATACAATGTGAAATGACCAGAATAATACAAATAGTACAGGTTGTTGGACCTACTACAGTGCGGTTAGTAAAAACACCTTACAGTAAAATAAGAATAACTATAAACAGATAAAGAAATTATAACTAGCGGTCCTAAGACCGTTACGGTTCCTTTTAGTCATCGGGACCATCTACACAGATAAAGTGTAATCATTAAAGTTGTAATTAACGGAATAATTAAAGATGTTAAGTATAGTTACTTGAATAGTGGGTAGCCATTCTTAAAGACAGGCTATCATGTTACTGAAATTGATACATCACTGTTAACGTGACGTGAGTTGACGCGTTCTCTGGAAACTGGAAAGTTTCCGCATGTCAGTTCCTGCAAACAGGATTCCCGTATGCAGTCCTGAACGGGAACGGATCGAACTCGGGACTGTAATCACAATGGTAATCACAATGTAAGAATGTCTAATGAACAGTCAGTAAGTTCTACAATAACATTACGGCTAGGACGAAACTTCCCGTACACCGACGGTATGGATGAGAGTTAAGAACAACCCATTTATCAGCGGGGGTTGTCGAATATGGATGAAGATACATAACTAAGCTTAACGGTGCAGGGTACGTCAGTCAGCTCTTATGGCGTATGGGGCAAAGTTTACTTGCTGCAGTCAAAAAAGTTTAAATAACCTGCACGACATCAGTGTGGGGGCAGTTGAATAACCACTTTTTGGCATGGCTGGCAGATCCGGCGAGTCATCCACCAAAGAACATCGCTGCCTCTACATCTGTAGAATCACATCTTCAGGCCGGGAAAGGCCTCACGGCAGGATTGTGTTCCGAGTTAGTTCTTAATTCAGTCGAGAACAATATTGTTGAAAATTTCCAAAAATGTTCCCGAATAAATGTTCGGGAGTTACAAAATTCTTTTAAGATGCAGTGAGTTGGGTGGCTACCGCAATGCTACGGGACAGATGCTGACCAAGACCGAAATGATCTGTTTAATACTGTCTTGGCTGATCATAGCTGCTTTTGCAGATCCGACGTGTTCGGCCCCTGGCCGAGGATGCTCTCAAACTCTGGATTCCATCTCCTTTTATACTACTCGTGACGTCATAGGCGCAGGCCTCAACCAATCATCGGCCGAGCAATAGCCAATCAGCGTGCTGCTAATAATGACGCAGATGAATGTTCTAGAACTTCGGCGTACACGTGATTATGACGTCATGGCAATATTTTGAAGATAATCAAAAGGGTTTTCCGTAGATAACTCAGCCATTTCTTTACCGATTTTGAAATGGTTTACAGATTTGGAAAGCCCGTCGAATTCTGGTCTTGATTGATACCAGATTCGGCGGGAACAAGCAATTATAAAGGATTACATTGTACCTACTCGGTACACTAAAAGTACTATCCTACTTGGACGTGATATACGTGCTCTATCAAGGCAGTGGTAAGCGCATGCATGCATGCTACGCATTTTAACGAACTTAGTCATTTTTACGACGAAATCTCTCTCATAGGCTCATATACGCTTATAGCTCTACCCAGGGGGTCGTGTTCATGGAACGAATCCAGGACGGGCGGCACGTATTCAGCGGAACCCACGTATCATGCACAGCATCAACGACGGGAAACACCTTCACGAACACGGTATCATTAGCATCATCAGGGACATCGACGGGAGACACCAGCACCACTACCACCACCAACACGTAGACCAGCATCCGCGTTCTCATCCGTTTCTCCAGCACCACCACTGGGTTTTGCGCCCGTTACTTCTCCACGAGGACATATCCGGATCATTCTCCCCCACCGCCCACCCCCTCCCGAATTTAGCGAGGAGACTGATTGGGCTAATTATAAAGTGAAATTTGAAATAATAAGTAGGACAACCCGGTGGAGTAATCGTCAAATTGGAGAATATTTAGCCGCAAAACTGTCCGGAAAAGCTTTACCAGTCCTGGCAGATTTCGGCACAGACTACACACCATCATACATGGAATTGGAGAACCCGTTGTCGGAGAGATTCGGTGACAGCCCTCAGAAAAACAAGTCGGCTCCAGCTCAAAAACTTATGTCAACTCTCGGAGACACTACCGGAATTAGCTAGTCACATCCGTCAGCTAGTTACCTGCGTATACCCCAGCACTAACCTCGAGGGCATCACCCACCTACAGCTAGATATTTTCATCGACGCATTGAGCGGTGAAAAACTATTCCTCACGGAGCACGGTAGCCTACAATAGTCGACAGCCACCGGGGTTCGTATCAAAAACTTCTTGGAATGGAAGTAAAACAATCGCCGCCAACTGCATCCCATAAACGATATCACTGATGTCAATGTCACCACCACAACAACCAACTCTAATACTGCCACTGCTACCACCTCAGCATGCGATCCGCACACGCAACATGAACAAACCACCAGTAAAAATCATGCATCTAGAGGAAGGGGCGTGGCCAATCCCATCGTGGGGGCCACAATAATGCCCCAGGATGCAGGAACCAGCACAACAATAACAATCGACAGAATATGCATGATAGGTTAGAAGAGATTACTAAACAGATCTCCGTGCTCACCAACCTCGTCACCACACTCAGCAACACCGTAGGCACATCCACCACAAGACCAGCCACCAGCACAGTTTCTGCACCGCCACCAAATACGTGCGTTGGATGTGGGCCACTGGAAGGATCGATAGCCTAACCGACCTTCCTCAACAACTCCGACCGCTGCCCGACGCACCACGCAGCCTGAGAATCCACTAAACTAGCAAGGGCACTGATTACAGAGTCGCTTCGGTGCCCATTCACACAACCCGGCTCAACTGCGGCCACCACTAACACTGAATTCCCCATTACACCATACATGCACGCACACCCGGCTTCCTCGGTATCAATGATGCACACCGCATCCGCAGCACTGGCATCTTCCCTCTCCGGAAAATATGACCCCGCAAATTCCGCATCTACTCAACCTTCTTTCCTATGTAAAACGGCAGTGGTAGGTTGTAGCACCTCCACTGAAACAACGTTTCTTCAAGCATCATGTTCCGCCACCAAAGCACTGAATCCCTGATGTCCTTTGGTGGTATGCAACACACCATCCCGAATGGCATCAAACACCACATCTACCAGCAGTGGCATTGATTCAGAGGGGAGTATACCTTCCACATCATTGATCTGAAAAAGGAAGCGCCACCGCAAGAACGGAGGAATCCCGCGACGTCACTGCTTCTTCTGTGCATCAACTAATCATCCAATGATGCACTGTAAGACGTGGCTCGCTCAAGTAGCGCTTATCCATGATCATGACACTCCCATCCACACTGCTGTCTGCACCAATTCAGCATACACAGAGACAGCATCACAGTCATCACCACCGCTACCCCTAGCTCCATCTTCGCCCAAGCAATCACAGCAGCAGCGGCGACTGTCCTGCCCTTTCTACACTCAGCCATCAAGTGCACTCACGGAGGCCATCCGATTAGATACAGAGTGATACACACCTCTACCTCTTTCTCAGATGGTATCATTGGAAACTCTTCCTCAGGTCCACCGTAAAGTAATATATAAGTGTGCCTGCCTGTTTAGTGGTGTTTCCACGAGTGCCACTGTTGACACTGGAGCCTCCATCACCATTTTTAACACGCCCTTGTATGAGAGCATCCCAGCTCATAAAAAGCCACCCCTTAAACCTACAAACATATTTTTGCAAACAGCTGATGTTCCCGTGGCTGGTACAGTAAACCTCGTAATACAGATAAAGGAGATGCAATTCATTCAGCGAGTTGTCATCACCTCTATTCAAAACGATGCCCTGCTTGGTTCTGATTTCCTCAGTGCCAGCAAAGCCGTTATACATTGCAGACAACAGGAATTGAACATACACAGCCGACATATACCTCTTGGACCAGAATTATCACTGTACGATACATGTGCAGTGATTTTAGCGTCAACAGCCACAGTTGAGCCAGGACAGGAGAAGATTTTATGGGCCACTGCATCACAGTTCAGAAACAACACTCACATAGCCATGCTGGAACCCGACCATGAATACATGATTGCCTCACAATGTGCCAGTCCCTGCATGATCATGGACACCACCAACAAGAATCGCTTACCATACTGCGTATTCAATGGCACGGCGGACCCAATAACTCTTTTACTGGGAGTCCGTTGTGGCCATTTGGTGGATGTGATATCACTGGAAACACCCCACCGCATCTACACCAGCAACAACTCCTGATGATTTGCCGGAACATCTACATGACTTATATTTGTGTGCCACAGTTGGATTGATGCAATCTCAAAAGCAACAAATACGGAAATTACTTTACAAATATCGTGATAGTTTCTCAGCCAGAGACATGGATCTGGGAGAAACTCATCTAGTACGACACTCCATCAACCCCGGAAACAATGGATCCGTTTGACACCCGGTACGACGTCTTCCCATACATAAGTAAGCAGAAGCGCACCAACAGGTAGAGGACATGTTGCGGACCAGAATAATCGAGCCATCAGCATCCCCCTGGGTCAGCCCCATAGTACTAGCAGGCAAAAAGGATGGATCTTTGCGCTTTTGTATAGACTATCGCCGCCTTAATGATCTAAGCGTCAAAGAAGTGTATCCGTTTACCCCCGATAGATCAGGCCTTAGATTCCTTGTCCGGAGCCAAGTGGTTTTGTACCCTTGATTTAGCTAGCGGATACTGGCAGTTAGCCATGGATGAGGCTGACATGGAAAAGATCAGGACAAAATTTGGGAGATATGATTAGGGACTAAGGGCCATTAAAGTTTGTTCAAGGGATGTTGCTCCGTCAAAAAACATGGCCGCTGTGGGCCAATCAAAATATAGCATGTTTGGCGGCCATATTGGGGTTTTTTATTTGATGCATTTTAAGGCCAAAATTTGTTTTATAATAGGTTTTTGGGTATTCTGATCTCAGATTTGCAATTTTCGAAACCAATAGGTACTCAAGTAGCTATACTATTGAACATTTAATTATTTCCGTATATGGTACTGATGACTAATAGGTGCCTTACCGTTCTTAAGACCGCATTCTTATGATTTCTGTTTTACTCTGAATATTATCCTTGTTTTCTGTGGGTGCTTTCAAATAGCCACACCGTAAGGTCTAGTGACCTGTGATACTCTATAATTTTCATATTCATTATCATCGTGTCCGTTGGACTATGTATTGGTTAGTTGTGTATATGGCAAGTAGCCACCTAGTTACTATGCTTTGTTTATTCATAAAAACTAGACCGCAGTACGCTAGGAAACACTATACAGCAACATATATATCCGCATTACTATATCCCCACCAGCATCAATTTTACACTGAGGTCACTGATCATGCTGTAATTGCTTGAGCCTGACATGTTACTGACTAAACTTGGCTATTTAGCTCGATAGGATAGGTTTAAAGTGGTTAGGGAGAATTTCTCCATTAGAGACGCATAGTGCAAGCCTCTTTTCCGGTTGTTGTGGTAATGTAACCGCACGCACCAGAAGGTTGTGTAAAATTGGCCAGTTACCTTTAGGGCCTCGTATTTATATTGAGTTATTGTCTCTTTCCATGATCCACCAGCCACAAGGCTTATTAATTGTCTGGATTCCCCATCGACACATTGACCAGATCCAACCCTGGGAAACTGTCGGAGGTTTCCGAGCGGTGATAGTTATTGATCTACATACATCTCCCCCGTATCTTCGGATACTTGTTAGTTAGATATCCCCATCAATATAGGAAGCACTGCGAAATAATAATTATTAATTAAAAATGTTGTAATACCGGCCTGCAGTGCATATCTGGGCATCATGGAATGTAACCCTAACGACAGATCAAATGGTAACTCCGTAGTATGCAGTGACGGACGAGATGCGGATCTCCATCCAATTCGTTGTAGTGTCTGGTTGAGGTCTTAGAACCCATCACACCCTCACGGGAAGGACACTAGTGGTGGATATCCGTCTCTCCACCCCCACCATAAATGACATGGTGCTTTCTAATATTGCTTATGTGAATTGTGTACCTTGTCCTGATAATGTTATATGTGGATGCGGGGCTGGGTAACCGGATCGTTATTTGATTCAGGAGCCTTACTCCATAACATGTACTTACGGTCAACTTACGGGAAGCTGAGCATCTGTGCCCGATGGATAAACATATCTAAAGTTAGGTAGTAATCCCTGCCACTTGTGGCCAAAGCTTTTTTTCGTTACTAACAACCAACTGGTAGGATAGGCTGTAGCAGCAGGCCCGCATAAATAAAGTGGCAACTAGCAATGCAGTATCTTTGGAACTACATAAGACGATGACCTGGGAATTCTTCGGAAATCATTCGTTCCATCTTTACGTAAACCAGTGTGCAACACCTTAACTGTAGCTTCACTAGGATTTTCAGCACTCAGCACCTTTTTGCCAACTCTTTTCCTCCGCTTCGGCGTTGAAGGCATTTTCCTGTGATGGAGGCCCACACGAGGCACTTGTCTCTCGCAGTAACAATACTCTCTTTTGTGTGTGTGTGTGTGTGTGTGTGTGTGTGTGTGTGTGTGTGTGTGTGTGTGTGTGTGTGTGTGTGTGTGTGTGTGTGTGTGTGTGTGTGTGTGTGTCTGTGTGTGTGTGTGTGTGTGTGTGTGCGTGCGTGCGTGCGTGCGTGCGTGCGTGCGTGCGTGCGTGCGTGCGTACGTGCGTGCGTGCGTGCGTGTGTGTTAGGGGTATACTAGTAGAGCCAGTGGAACACTAATGTTCCAGTGGGACTGTGCGACCATGCCGCCGAGATTTAACCACACGGTGTCATCCCAACTATTCGTGTTCCCAGTATGTATGTCCATTCTAATTTAGAGCAATGGACGAGATGTTATAGTTAAACAGTCACACATTTTGATAATACTATACAAACAGTTATATGCGTTTGACAGTAAATGAGCACAATAATACACAACATAGAGCCATCCAATGTTCGTTCCACGTGATTCCGCCAGAGGTACCACACAGATCCTTGAATTCGCAGAGGTATCTCCGCAAGAGAGCTCCGCAATGAAGTCACTAGATAGTTCAGCACTCAACACCCCACGAGTTTCAATCTCTTTGGCTGACAGTCAGCTCTCCATCGACATGGAGGTAGCATCATATGATGGATGAACTGCTCACGTGCTCACCTCACCGACAATGTCAATAATTTCCCCGGTGCAGGACGACCAGCACTGCCTTTATATGACTTCTCACCGATCAGCGAGGGGACCTTCTGTGATGCCTCGCTGGTGGGAATTCAATATATTACCTTATCGGATCTCCGCGATAGCCCACCACCATCTACACCGGATCGTGAATGACTATGACACAGACCCCCATGGGGGGGGGGGGCCAACAACACCCTTCACATTCGCCAATGTCATCAATGGGTGACCAGGGGCCAGACGTTCATGTAACGTACCCTGCATCCCCACCGTTTTGTACGTCTTCACCCTACTATCCAGCGGTGCCATGGTACGAACCGGAGGATGCGGCTACACCTTTTCAGCAATACATCAGGAGACCTACACATCACACACATTACCCTCGTCAGTCACCTGCACCGCCACCGTATGAGGCATATCCATCACACCTACCAACAGAATGACCATATCGTCTACATAGCACGCCTCTACCCATCCATAGACCTACTCCTGTCTATGGACCCGCATCAGGGCGGTATTCAGCGGAACCCATGTATCATGCACAGCATCAGCGATGGGAAGCACCTTCACGAACACGATTTCATCAGCATCGCCAGGGACATCGACGGGAGACACCAGCACCACCACCACCACAAACCAGCATCCGCGTTCTCATCCGTTTCTCCAGCACCACCACCAGGTTTTGCGCCCATCACTTCTCCACGAGGACATGGCCGTGTCATTGCCATGATCATTCTACCCCACCCCCACCCCACGCCCAGAATTTAGCAGGGCGACTGATTGGGCTAATTATAAAGTGCAATTTGAAATAATAAGTAGGACAACCCGGTGAAGTAATCGTCAAATGGGAGAATATTTAGCCGCAAAGCTGTCTGGGAAAGCTTTAGAGGTCCTGGCAGACTTAGGCTCAGACTATACACCATCATGCACGGAATTGGAGAATGCGTTGTCAGAGAGATTCGGTGACACAGCCATCGGAGAAACAAGTTGTCTACAGCTAAAAAACTTACGACGACGCTCGGAGGAGACACTACTGGAATTAGCTAGTCGCATCCAAGCAACTCCGGAGCATGTTAAGGAGGAGAGAGTCATAGGCGTCACAGTGGATTGCAAGTTAAACAGTCATCTTTGAGAAGATCAACAAGGCAAATGCCATTATGAGACTGATCAGAGGAACATTTGTTTACCGGGAACAGGACAATTTTAAACTGCTGTTCAAAGCACTAGTCCATCCCCACTTGCGATATGCCAACTCAGTATGGCATCCCCATTTGAAAGAGCATTATAAATGCAATAGAAGGTGTCCAGCCTAGAGCAAGCCAACTAACCCCATCTGTCTGAGAGCTCCCATGCAATGAACGTCTATAAGCCCTGAGACTCCCATCAATAGTCTACAGGCGAGCCAGGGAAAACATGATTGAAACCTGCACGATATTAATAGGACTCTATGATCCTCAAATTGAATCTCAGCTCTACTTGCAAAAAGACTGTAAGGTGGTGACTTAGGTATCTGTGTGTGGTGGTTCATGGGAAGTAAAAGTGGCAAAACTTTTCTCCCTGATTGCCAAGCCAGATACTTGGTTATCTCCAATGTACTATCAGCGTTGCAGTAAGGGTGGAATTATGTTTTGATTTTTTATTATTATGAAAGCTCCTGAAAGCAGGCACGTGACCTCTAAGTTTAGTTTAGGAATCAACTTTCCTCTTCAGTTTGGTTAGGTCGTTACCAGCAGAGGGTGCCTCAAAAAAGAATTTGAAAGTTGTGCATTGACGATATCGTCATTGATGGTATTCCATGTTCTTGTTATTCTAATGTAGAATGAGTGTTTCCTTAATTCAAATTTAGCCCTAGTTATAAATAGCTTTTTACTATGTCCTGTTGCAATCTCGGGTTGCTAGTGGTAATTGAGGAACTACATCATGGTCATAAATGTTGAAGACTATGTTTCTAATATATCACCACGTAATCGTCTATAGGCAACTGTTGGTAAGGATATTTCACGAAGTCTGGTCCAATAGGATACTTTATATAGACCAGGGTTTAGTTTAGTTGCTCGTCTTTGAACGTGTTCTACAGATCTAATATATTTCATGAGGTATGTCCTCCAAACAGCATGAACGAATTCAAGATGTAGACGGATAAAAGCTTTGTACAATAGTAAAAAGAGTACTTTGTCGAAATATTTTTTGGTTCATCTAATTAAGCCAGCTTTATTAATTTTATTTTCGATATGGTGATCAAAATTGAGACCAGTCAATGAAAACAGTTTCCGTAACAACATGGCATTTCAATATTCTTGCAGTTTAATTTATATTGGCAATTTGAGTTGGTGCCTCGTCCAATAGATATTACATTAAATTTTTTCCGAATTAAATTTAAATAACCATTTGTTCAACCATTTTTCTAAAAGTTTTAAAGTACGTTTCCCGATTTTTGCATTCTTTTATGATATGTTTATAGATTTTAGCATCGTCAGCCTAGAGATATGATTTGACCAATTCAGGCATATCATTTATATATAGCACAAACAACAAAGGACCAAATCACTGCCTTTAGGGATACCACTAGTTACCGGTGACCAATCTGAGTATGCATGGTTAATTCACACACGCTGGCGTCTATTTGTCTAGAATGATTCAAACCAACCAAGAACATTTTCGAATATTTCATAACTCTTAATCGTGCCAATCATGTGAAATTGTGAAACAGAATCGAAGGCCTTGGCAAAATCTATATAGATAACATCCACAGTGCCACCATTCGTCAGCATTTGAGACCATTCATCTATGACATTCATTAACTGTAACATAGTTGCGCGGCCACAAATAAAGCCATATTGTTTATTTCTTATAGGTTTATTATCTGTCATATGAGTTAAAATTTTGTCTCTAACGAGTGACTTATTATTGCAAACAATACATGTGAGCCTTATAGGTCTGTAGTTGCTTGAGAGCTTTCTGTTGCCTTTTTATACAAATCAGTAACACAAGCATCTTTCCATTCAGGAAGTAAGGTCTGGATCCTTAATGATGTCTAAAATATTAAAGATAATGGCTTGGCAATGGCACTAGAGAGCTCTCTCAGAACCAGAGGATGAACCCCATCAGGACTGGCTGTCTTAAACATTTTTAAACTATTCAGTTTGCATCTGATTGTATCCTAGAGGGAATTGTAGTTAAAGGATGGTCTACACTTTTTAATGGTAAGTTCGGTAGCTCACCATTATGGCTCTATTGTAAATACACTAGAAAAGTAGTTAAAAAGAACTTCAGTCTTTTCAATATCAGTCTCAATCATTTGATCGTTATCTGGGTCAATTAGTAGAGGTGACACGCCAAATTTAGCTTTGTTTTAGATTTGGCATACATCCGAAATTTCTCAGAATTTGATTTTGCCATGCTCTTCTCGTAATCCTTTTGGATAAATATTGGGAATTCATGGTATCAAAGTCTTAGGGGCCGGTTTCGTGACTTAATTGGTTCGTGGTTGACTGATGCAGTCCGTCATTTATGCATTTCGGCATTCCTGAAGTTGAAGATTTACTGACTTGATTCGTAGAATCAGGAACCAAGTTTTAATCTCGGTTTATTGTTGCCTTTGGTTACTGGTTCGTAAATTTCAAGATGGCGGTTCCCAGCTAAATTTTACAGCTTATTTCAATGACGAGATCTGTCAATATTTTTAGCGAATGCGGTTGTCTGCGATTTACATATAGCCTACTGAAATTAAAGTCTAAATCATATTACGATCAAATTAATTGCTAAAGTTACAGCAATATAGAATGCTTTCAGGTTCAGAACATTGCTACGAAATTGTTTTGCCCGTTTGGCATTTCTGCTTCATCGTCAGTGGTTCCTAGTTTTGTGGTTTCATGAACCAATTCAGTCACGAAAACGGGCCCTTAGCATATAGTTGCCGGAACTAAACAGCTAGTGTTTACAGTGTTAATGCTAGAAATATTCAACAGTATGTTTCTTATCAAACACGCAGCAAGGTATTGCAGTTTTAAAATATTTTTAAAATATCCAACAGTGTTTTAAAAAATGGTTAAAATGAAAATTGGAATCGTCTATTCAGAATGTATAAATCAGGCGATGTTTTGATGATAAGAATAAGATTTCCATACAATATTTTGTTCATTGACCAAAATAGTGTGCATTCAATGGTAAATGTCATATAGTGGAAGGCATTTCTTTTTAAGATCAATTTAAATAGGAGAGCTGTGGACGCAATCTGGAATGGCATTGTCATCAGGATTTCAATTGTTTTAAATTATCTAATTCTGGCATCAGTGCTTCTCTGAAGAGGTTCCCAGTTGCCTGAATTTAGCTGGAACTTGTGAATGGATTGTGGACGATATTTAAAGCTGGAAGTGTAAATATTATCGGACGTACGTGTCATGTTGGTAAACTGGTTCACACAGCTGTGCATGAGACAGGTGATGTTTATTTTTGGTAGGGGCATGTATCCATATTTTGAACCACAACTTGATTTGAAATCAGTGCGGTGATTAATATTTTAGCAAACTGTAAAACTGATGGCATGTATGTAATGAACGAAGTGAATCTGTGGTTACTGTCTGATCAGTTATTTGCTTCAAAGATCAATTCTGGTATCCATCTTGATGTTGGACACCAACACATAATCTACCTATATATATATATATATATATATATATATATATATATATATATATATATATATATATATATATATATATATATATATATATATATATATATATTATTTGGATTGCTTTGTATTGTATGGATACTTTCTACAAATCTGTGGATTGAAGCCTTAGATTGCGTATGTGTGGAGTGAGTAATCAACATAAATAGTCAGGATTTATGGGCGCTGTTGTTGGCTAGATGGCAGCAACAGAATCTTGTCAGATGAGGTATCAAAATATTCAAGTATTTCCCTGGTACGGTAATGTTGCCTATGGCAACAACAGAACCCTAGTCAGATTAATTTTTTTTAAATCTCCAACCATTTCCCCTGCAGAGTGGTGTTGAAATAGAGAACCACACAGATTAGTGTATATGTAGCCGGTTGTAGCGAGAGGAGGGGGGGGGGGGGGGGAGGGGGCAGGTACTTGGACAAGAGGATCTAAACACTGGTTACGGTGGGAGTCCGCCATTTATTGAGTAACAAATGTATAGTTGCTGTTGCTGATGTATAGTTGTATATATAATATAATCAACACCCTAGTGGGTGGCACTGGGGTGTGTCGAATAAGGCTGATAACAGCCGAGTTTGCCCTGTAGGTGGGCTTAGAATACACCTTCCGTATCCTCTGCGTGTCGTAAGAGGCGACTAAAGGAGGTAAGAGTGAGGTAACCCTGACAGAAACCTCGAGTGCTGAAGACGGAGGTTCCAGGCTGCACGGCGCACTCTAATACACCATGGATCCACGCACTTAACGCTTATGATCATGTCGATAGTCACTTACAGGACTGGCGTTATGATCAGCGAACGAAAAGAAGAAGAAGAAGACAGCCGAGTTGTCACGTCAGGCAAATGTATTCGCGATACATAGATCATACAATCCTGCAGGTGTTGACTTCGATCCTAGTAAATCCAGTTAGAAAACGTAAATGAATATGTCGGCTATCCCGTTCTATATAACTTTGTTTATAACTTTCTATAATACTTTCTGATCTGCACATTTTAAACGGTGTGACAATAAAATGAGAATTTGGAGTATATAACCATGAATGTTCACAAGAGATATAAGTGGCTTGGATGTCGGCTTGGAGTATGATTGAATTGCATGGACAAATCTAGTGGAATCTGTATGACTGGGAAATGGAGTAAGGCTTGGCTATGGGGCAAGCTAATACAATAACAAACAGCAGATTTGAATAACAGAAAAGAACAGTTTTATTCAGTTTGAGGACTGACTACAGTAAGCCCATTATGATTACTATACAATGGATTGGGAAGGACTGCATTCAATGCATTTACAATATGCAAATAAACATTAAAGAATAGCATGGGCAACTTTATTGGGATTATGAAATGACATATTTACATTACATATCATAGTACATTATCACATTACATATTTAGTATTATGGTTGCTGGGGCCAATATAGTACATAACTGTGCCGGTCACATATCGGTACTGCGGAATTCAGTATTGTGAGTGGCGTTTGTGATATTCATGGGTTCTGGGAGCATGTGAATGGAGTCTAGGGTGGTAAGAAATTATTTAACTAAATGTTAATGAACCTTTCCGGTTTCAGCTATGCCCCGCCCATCACTAGCTAAGCTCCACCCACACCTCGCCATGTTGGGATTGATCGATCCCCAAATGCCCTAACTATTAATTTCCTGAAAACTATACAGGGAAGCTGTTGAATATTTGTAACTAATTTGACTGGGGGTGCTGTTGCTGCCTATGGCAGCAACAGCGCCCAGTCAAATTAGTTTCAAAATATTCAACAGAATATTTATTAAATAGTAAAAGCAAACAATTTATACAACACATAGATCATCTTCAAATATGCGTTCGTGACGTGCTTATCGACGTCATTCTTTATGATGTGACTGATGTCATTGTACACATCATGAAGTTCATTATGACATCATATGATGGGTGTGTACTCTGGAAAGGTGAATTAGTGCATAGATGTTGAGGTGTAATTTTATTTTTTTGCAGGTGTGCAGTAATGATGAGCTAGTGAGCTGGTGTAAGAAATGTTGTGTCCGAAAATGTATAGACGATGAAGCCGAGAGTTAGCTAATCTCTGTTTCCAGGGTAAGAGAATCTGGTTGTTTATAAAGTACTTTCTATTTAGGAGGAAATTGAGAAATGGAATTTGTAATGGACCTTTCCAGTTCCAGTTTTAGCTATGCCCCGCCCATCTCTAGCTAAGCTCCACCCACACCTCACTCGTGTTGGGATCGATCCATCTCTGAACTCCCTGACTATCAATTTCCAGAAAAATATACAGGTAAGCTGTTGAATATTTTAAAACAGCGCACAGTCAAATTAATTACAAAATATTCAACAGCATGTTTATCAAATAATAGAGACATACAATTCTTACGAGTCAGACCATTAAGAGTTAAAGATGGGTATAATAGAATAATTTATGACAAAATGATTATGACGTCATCCTGCACGGTTCTTAGCTGAGTATGATGTCATATGACGTCGAGATACTTTGGAAAGGTGAATTGTAGATATCCTGTCTGGATGGGTTATTACTTAGTTGGAATGGAGTTTTCCTGTCAAGCTATTTTTAATTAGGAATTCTGTTTTAGTTTGGTAGAATATAGGTTCATGGTTAATGATTTTGATTAGACCATTTGACTGTGACATTGGTTATTTGGTATCGGATGAGTAAGGCTACAAATCAAATTGTTTTCAAAATAATTCAATTAATTACTTTAATATATCTTAGTGGGAAGAAGCCTGTTAAACATGGAATAATATGAGTAACAGGGTTTAGATTTCATTTGTTAGGTATGATTTTTTTGTTGAAGAAATGAAGTTCTCCAGGTTAAATCCTTTTTTCCAGTTGTAACCTTAGGATGGCATTATCGGCCTCATGGTTTCCAAAAAAAATTTATAATATCGATTTTTATACTACAGATGTTCATATATTTAGAAAATGTTTTTTTATATAGAAATCTTGAGATATTTTGTATTCAATCAGTTATGTTAACCAATAATCAATGTTCAGTGATTGCTATAATTATTAATCAAACATGGAAATGTATTCATCCAAAATGACAATGTTGGAATGATGACTGTCTAAATTGTATCGGGTTGTTAGATCCTAGACCATGGCAAGGGTTAATCCTTTGTGGGAA
The DNA here is from genome assembly GCA_034401795.1 of Chaetoderma sp. LZ-2023a. Taxonomy (NCBI): domain Eukaryota; kingdom Metazoa; phylum Mollusca; class Caudofoveata; order Chaetodermatida; family Chaetodermatidae; genus Chaetoderma; species Chaetoderma sp. LZ-2023a. Next base: position 39,035,624 of record CM067363.1, on the reverse strand, counting down.
AGACAATATTAGGAAGAGATGTTTTAGAGAATGATTTATTTATCAATATAGAATTACAGTTGCATATATATATTATAATATGTTAGGTATAATTTATTTTCTGAATGGTCGGTTTGATGTACACAAACATGCAACATACATGCAAATGTATACATACCGACTCAAGACATATAGACTCAGATATTTACATATATGCAAAGGAAGACAAACAAACACAGATATATACATACACTCGGACATATAGCCTACATAGTAAAGACAGACATGTAGATGTAGACAGGCCGACTCAGACATATACAGATATACAAAGACAAACAGACAGACTCAGACATATTCAGACACACATGCAGTTATAGCCATAGAGACACGGACATACACAGACATGCAAATGCAAACAAATGCAAACAGATAGACTCAACCATATATAGACAGATAGATGCGGACATACACAAACATGCAAATTCATACCAACATGTGAGACGGATTTAACAGACAGATTCAGATACTAAGAATTACAAGCCAATTAATATACACCTGGACAGATAGATAGTCTGTATAGGTTGCGGAGCACCAATTGATATACATCTGGATAGATAGATAGTCTGTATAGGTTGCGGAGCACCAATTGATATACATCTGGATAGATAGATAGTCTGTATAGGTTGCAGAGCAACACTTGATATACATCTGGATAGATAGATATTCTGTATAGGTTGCAGAGCACTAATTGATATACATCTGGATAGATAGATATTCTGTATAGGTTGCAGAGCACTAATTGATATACAGCTGGATAGATAGATAGTCTGTATAGGTTGCAGAGCACTAATTGATATACAGCTGGATAGATAGATAGTCTGTATAGGTTGCAGAGCACCAATTGATATACATCTGGATAGATAGATAGTCTGTATAGGTTGCAGAGCACCAATTGATATACATCTGGATAGATAGATAGTCTGTATAGGTTGCAGAGCACCAATTGATATACATCTGGATAGATAGATAGTCTGTATAGGTTGGAGAGCACCAATTGATATACATCTGGATAGATAGATAGTCTGTATAGGTTGCAGAGCACCAATTGATATTCATCTGGATAGATAGATAGTCTGTATAGGTTGCAGAGCACCAATTGATATACATCTGGATAGATAGATAGTCTGTATAGGTTGCAGAGCACCAATTGATATACATCTGGATAGATAGATAGTCTGTATAGGTTGCAGAGCACCAATTGATATACATCTGGATAGATAGATAGTCTGTATAGGTTGCAGAGCACCAATTGATATACATCTGGATAGATAGATAGTCTGTATAGGTTGCAGAGCACCAATTGATATACATCTGGATAGATAGATAGTCTGTATAGGTTGCAGAGCACCAATTGATATACATCTGGATAGATAGATAGTCTGTATAGGTTGCAGAGCACCAATTGATATACATCTGCATAGATAGATAGTCTGTATAGGTTGCAGAGCACCAATTGATATACATCTGGATAGATAGATAGTCTGTATAGGTTGCAGAGCACCAATTGATATACATCTGGACAGATAGATAATCTGTATAGGTTGCAGGGCACCAGTTGATATACATCTGGACAGATAGATAGTCTGTATAGGTTGCAGAGCACCAATTGATATACATCTGGACAGATAGATAGTCTGTATAGGTTGCAGAGCACCAATTGATATACATCTGGACAGATAGATAGTCTGTATAGGTTGCAGAGCACCAATTGATATACATCTGGACAGATAGATAGTCTGTATAGGTTGCAGAGCACCAATTGATATACATCTGGACAGATAGATAGTCTGTATATGTTGCAGAGCACCAATTGATATACATCTGGACAGATAGATAGTCTGTATAGGTTGCAGAGCACCAATTGATATACATCTGGACAGATAGATAGTCTGTATAGGTTTCAGAGCACCAATTGATATACAACTGGATAGATAGATAGTCTGTATAGGTTGCAGAGCACCAATTGATATACATCTGGATAGATAGATAGTCTGTATAGGTTGCAGAGCACCAATTGATATACATCTGGATAGATAGATAGTCTGTATAGGTTGCAGAGCACCAATTGATATACATCTGGATAGATAGATAGTCTGTATAGGTTGCAGAGCACCAATTGATATACATCTGGATAGATAGATAGTCTGTATAGGTTGCAGAGCACCAATTGATATACATCTGGATAGATAGATAGTCTGTATAGGTTGCAGAGCACCAATTGATATACATCTGGATATATAGATAGTCTGTATAGATTGCAGAGCACCAATTGATATACATCTGGATAGATAGATAGTCTGTATAGGTTGCAGAGCACCAATTGATAAACATCTGGATAGATAGATAGTCTGTATAGGTTGCAGAGCACCAATTGATATACATCTGGATAGATAGATAGTCTGTATAGGTTTCAGAGCACCAATTGATATACATCTGGATAAATAGATAGTCTGTATAGGTTGCAGAGCACCAATTGATATACTTTTGGATAGATAGATAGTCTGTATAGGTTGCAGAGCACCAATTGATATACATCTGGATAGATAGATAGTCTGTATAGGTTGCAGAGCACCAATTGATATACATCTGGATAGATAGATAGTCTGTATAGGTTGCAGAGCACCAATTGATATACATCTGGATAGATAGATAGTCTGTATAGGTTGCAGAGCACCAATTGATATACATCTGGATAGATAGATAGTCTGTATAGGTTGCAGAGCACCAATTGATATACATCTGGATAGATAGATAGTCTGTATAGGTTGCAGAGCACCAATTGATATACATCTGGATAGATAGATAGTCTGTATAGGTTGCAGAGCACCAATTGATATACATCTGGATAGATAGATAGTCTGTATAGGTTGCAGAGCACCAATTGATATACATCTGGATAGATAGATAGTCTGTATAGGTTGCAGAGCACCAATTGATATACATCTGGATAGATAGATAGTCTGTATAGGTTGCAGAGCACCAATTGATATACATCTGGATAGATAGATAGTCTGTATAGGTTGCAGAGCACCAATTGATATACATCTGGATAGATAGATAGTCTGTATAGGTTGCAGAGTACCAATTGATATACATCTGGATAGATAGATAGTCTGTATAGGTTGCAGAGCACCAATTGATATACATCTGGATAGATAGATAGTCTGTATAGGTTGCAGAGCACCAATTGATATACATCTGGATAGACAGATAGTCTGTATAGGTTGCAGAGCAGCAACCTTTAATAATAATAATAATAATAATAATAATAATAATAATAATAATAATAATAATAATAATAATAATAATAGTTTCAGAGGAAATCTTGATTGGAATAATTAGATCAACTGATTTTGAAGCCAGTTATATGATTTATCGATTTCACCACCGTCTTTTCGGTGGGAAGTCAATCAATGTTTAACTTTTTTTCAGATTTATGATATGAAATGCTTAACAAATGAACGTATGTAACATTGAATAATATTTGACTCATAGATTTTCATGAGCATTACCTTTGAGGGTTTTTTTTACATTTATATAAATCTACCCGTCGTTTTTGGTAGGGAACTGAATCAATATTCAACAGTCTAGCAGATCTCATTTGTTTATCTGGAATTATTGAATAAATAATCTTGAATCGTGAGTCTTGAATCTGTTTAGATGCTCACTACATTAAAAAGCATGTGGCCATGAATCACGTTTGAACTTCCATTTAGTGAAATGGTATGACCTTTAAGTATAAAGAGAATTTGTAATGAAGAATTTTGTCAACAAGAAAATTTGGAATGCTTCTTGTTTATAATAATCTAGTATTCACTAGACACAGATAAACACACTCTATATGATCCAGTTTCAATTTTGATTGAGTTTGTCACATGATTTGATAAATAATTGACTCAATCTAAATCTGCTCATGTATGTGCATGTATTGCCCTGCGTGGAAATGCGTACAAAATATGACTATATCGGTACTATATATGCAATCGTATACGTATACCATATAAGTGGTGTATAGTGATTATTTTTTGCTTGCATGGACGTTAGGAGCTAGTCCTAGAGATTAATTTTGGTGAAAATTTTTATGGAAGAAATTTGACTTATTGAACACAGTCGACAGTCGTGATAAAAGGAAATGGGAATCGATTGTTAGTAAAAAAAATCTGACGATCTTGTAGTTAGACGTGATAAAATGTCTGAATTATGAAAATGGAATTGATCATTATTTGACCTTTAACAATGTGTATTTTGCAAATGATTTTGTCATGAACGGTGTCGAAGTTATAGGTTGATGTGACCCAGATTAATCAGATTGGACGGGCATATTTGACAGACGAACGAAAAAAAGAAAAATGACTGACCACCGGATAAATTCATCAATGACAATATATAGAAAATGATCGGCAACAATCATGTTCATCTTTTGATAAAGTAATATTTATTTATTTATTTATTTATTTAATTATTCTATCCAGTCTGTGATGAACGACACGACAAATTTGCGGGAAATTAATGTATTAAAGATGAAATTATTTTAAATTTAAGTGTCTGTCTTTATTCCATAATTTTTCTGCTATGTGCTGATTGCATCACTTGTATAAGATAAAACGTCCACCTATAATTGTTTATGAAACTCATTCCAAATGGCAATTAAGATCCCTGTCTTAGATTAACAATCTTCTCTCTTAGCACTATTATTAAAGGTGAATATTCACAGTAAAATTACGGAAAATAAAATTGTTTAAATTATACACTTCTAGAAGCTTAAACTGTGAGCCTATATGTAATGAAACGAAATAAATCTTAACATATGATGGTTTCATCCCATATCAATTAATAAAATTTTTTAAGTTGCGAATTTGAAATAGGGGCACGGGCCTCTATTTCAATTTCGCAACTTAAAATTTTTTATTAATTTATACATAAGGAAATCATCATATGTTAAGATTTATTTCGTTTCATTACATATATGCTCACAGTTTAAGCTTCTAGAAGTGTATAATTTAAACAATTTTATTTTATAGCAATCTGGTGTGACTATGCACCTTTAAATCTGATTTACAAAGGTACAGTTTTTTCCTTTACTATTACTCGGAGATACCATCTGAAAGTATACCAGAAGGGGGAGGGGTGGGGGGGGGGGGGAACTAACGTTAGAAAACATTTCTTCTCCCTTAGGATGTGAAACTGTGGAATGGCTTGTCTGAACATGTTGCTTCAGCACCAACTCTTAAAACCTTTGTGACCCGTTTAGATAGCCTCTGGCGTAGTCAGGAGGCAATGTATGTGTAGGTGCAACCCATGACCGGACGTGACGGCACAGTAATTCACCTTTCCAGAGTACCCACCCATCATATGACGTCATAATGAACTGCGTGATGTGTACAAAGACATCATAATGAATGACGTCATTCAATGCGTTGTTGTACAAATTGTTTGCTTTTACTATTTAATAAATATTCTGTTGAATATTTTGAAACTAATTTGACCGGGCGCTGATGCTGCCATAGGCAGCAACAGCACCCAGTCAAATTAGTTACAAAATATTCAACAGCTTCCCTGTATAGTTTTCAGGAAATTGATAGCTAGGGCATTTGGGGATCAATCAATCCCAACACGGCGAGGTGTGGGTGGAGATTAGCTAGTGACGGGCGGGGCATGGCTAAAAATGGAAAGGTCCGTTGAGATAAACAAAGAGCTGAATATAGAGAACTAATTGACCTGTGCTCAGAATTATTACCTAGATTACCTACTTAGATTACCTAGATCAACAACAACAACAACAACAACAACTACAACAACAAATATTATTATATAGCTATATGGTCTAAGTACCTTGTAACCACCATCCTATTGATTTATTATAGTACCAGCTGTAGCACTCTGATAACGCAGCTTACTGTGACGATACTGGGCCGATATTGCAGTATCGGTCCAGCATCGGCCCAGTAAGCTGCGTTATCTGGGGACATGTAGCCACCCCATCATAATTAGCCCCTTATTATTTTGATCTTGATGAGTAATGATTTCATCTAAGAACAGTCAAAGGGCGAAATGTATAGTTACCATAAATCTACATCTAAAAGTGCCCTCAATTGTTGGAAAGAAAAGGACAAAGACAAAGCCAGTAACCAAGTTTGATTTTATCCACCTGTATAATGGCCAGTCACAAATCATACCGTCCACAAGTGAAAAGGATCTTGGGGGTACACATAGATGAAAACCTCTCCTTTGATCCCCATATTAATGCAACTGTATCAAAGGCTAACAGCATAGTTGGACTAATTAAGCGAACCTTCAATTACAAAAAACAACCACTTACCCTGTTATACAAATCACTAGTCCAATTTTGGAATACCCAGGCCTGTGCTGTTATGGTAACCTGTTGAAAACGTTCTCCGTGAGGTAGTCTTAATTTATTTTAGGGGACCTGAAATGGGTTACCCTAATCTGTTTGGTTTAGTATGGTCATCAATGAGCTTTCTAAGGTTTAGGTTACCATATGTCGCGTTAAAACATGTACGGCAACCTATTATGGGTTACCACTGGAAATATTACAGCACATGCCTGAATATCATAATTGCATATGTTTAAGAGACAATCTTGTATAATCAAAAGGATCCAGCAGTGAGCCACTAAACTTGTTCCTCATTTGAAAAATTATGGTTACACAGACAGGATAAAATCCTTCAACCGTATGTCACTAAAATACAGAAGGCTTAGAGGAGACTTAATCGAAATATTACAACATTGACAAAAACACATTCTTTGACCGATCAAGTAACACACGCACTAGAGGTCACACATTCAACACTACACACAGCAGGAAATAAGCTTGTAAGCACTTATTTCCCAAACCGAATTATTAACACATGAAACTCGCGGTTTGTGGTTGTGTTGTAATTGAAGCACCCACGCTTGATTTGTTTAAATCAAAACTAGATACGCACCTAAATTACATAATACACGACCCTGACGTAACCAACTAATAGATATATGAGACAATTTTAGGCACATCGGGGTGTAACCATGAGCGTAGGTGCAAAGTAATGAGCATCGGCACAGTCCATCCAGAATACACCTATACAATGTCCCAATCCGGAGGGAAAGTTACTCAACTGGAAGTGGCAACATGCGAAATGGATCTTTGGGTTCATTTCGATGATAAGCTAACATTCCACAAACATGTCGAGATGAAAGTCAACAAAGCCAATCAAATAGTAGGGCCGATCAGGTGCTCCTTCCGTAACCTTGATGGCAAAATGTTTCGGATGTTTTTCAAATCGCTAGTGAGGCCTCTACCTGAATACACTATCACAATATGGAGGCATGATTCACGACCGATGCAACCCAGGTAGAGAATGTCCTAGAGACGTGCCACCAAGATACTACCAGGACTGTTTAACATGGCTATGAAGAAAGGTACCATAATCTAAAACTTCTGACCAAAAATCCAAGACGACCTCCGGCCAAATTGGCCCATCGGCTTCGTTTGAACGAACTTGAATCTCAACCCCCTAAGGATGCTTCCTGCCAAATATAATTGAAATCGGCCCAGTAGTTCTCGAGAACAAGACATTTTAAATTTCCCATTGCTTTAGTATGGAACCTTTGGCGGGAAAATGATTGAAGATGGCCGCCAAACCGTTTTTTCCGAGTTTCAAAAATTGCAAATTTGAGATCAAAATACCCAAAAACACAAAAACCAATTTCGGCCTCAAAATCCATCAAATAAAAAAAATCCAATATGGACGCCAAACATGCTATATTTTGATTGGCCCATGGTGTCCAGGTTTTTTGACAGATCAACTTCCCTTGAACAAACTTTAATGGCCCTTAGTCCCTAATCATTATCTGCCATATTTAGGCCCAATCCCTTCAGCGGTTCTGGAGATGTAGTTTTCGCTACAACTAGGTCAACCAAGATGGCTGCCAAACCATTTGACAAATCAAGTTCCCTTGAACAAACTTGCTCAGCTCTTGCCCTAAATCATATTTCATCAGGTTTGCATCAATCCCATAAGCGGTTTCGGAGAAGATTTTTAGACTTCTAAAAATCGGCCATACTCCAAGATGGCCACCAGCCCAATTGGCCGATCGGCTTCATTTGAACAAACTTGAATCTCTACAACCTAAGGATGCTTCTTGCCAAATATAATTGAAATCGGCCAGGTAGTTCTCGAGAAGAAAACTTTTTAAATTTCCCATTGCTTTAGTATGGGAGCTTTTGGCCGGAAAACGATCCAAGATGGCCGCCAAACCATTTATCCGAGTTTCGAACATTTCAAATCTGAGTTCAGAATAGCCCAAAAGACATACAAAACCAATATCGGCCTCAAAATCCATCAAATAAAAAAATCCAATATGGCCACCAAACCCGCTATATTTTGATTGGCCCAGGGTGGCCATGTTTTTTGACGGATCAACTTCTCTTGAACAAGTTCAATGGCCCTTAAGCCCTAATCATATCTGCCAAATTTCGGCCCGATCCCTTCAGGGGTTCTGGAGAAGAAGTCATTTTCGCTACAACTAGGTCAACCAAGATGGCCGCCAAACTATCTGACCAATCAAGTTCCCTTGAACAAACTTGGTTCAGCTCTTGCCCTAGATCATATTTCACGAGATTCGCATCAATCCCCTAAGCGGTTTCGGAGATTTTTAGACGTTTCTTAAAATCGGCCTAAATCCAAGATGGCCGCCAGCCAAATTGGCTGATCGGATTCATTTGAACAAACTTGGATCCCTATGCCCTAAGGATGCTTCCTGCCAAATATAATTGAAATCGGCCCAGTGGTTCTTGAGAAGTCGTTTAAAGGAAAAGTTGACGGACGGACGACGGATGGTCGCCATGGCATAAGCTCACTTGGCCTTTCAGGCCATGTGAGCTAATAAAATAAGGCATTGGCTTTGCTATTATGTAATTGCTTGAACCGTCTGATTGCTCAATTTTTGCAGACACGTTTCAGGCCAATCCAAAAATAGAGGCATGGCTTCTTTTCTCGATCTCGCATCGAAGGAAATATCACTAGATACAAATGGTTCCAAGTGTCATAAAGATGGATCTGCTAAATATTTTGAAAACAATCTGACTGAAGGTTGTAGATGGCTAAGCTACCAACAACATACGGTCGAATTGTTCCCAAATTATTTAACAGGTCCAGTCTTTCTTCTCATTGAAATTGTTGGTTGGTGCCTTACAGCAAATTTCCTTCATGATCGCATTTACATGAGCCCTATTGTAGGGGCAGTTGTTCTCACATATTTACACCTTCATAGCTGCTCGGCTTTATCCATTCAATCATATTAGTAGTAGTATAATTTCAAAATAATCAGCGATGTCAAAAGTCACAATCACAGCAATTATCCAACCTTCTCGAAAGGAAAAAACACTGATCTTTCATAAACGATCACAATCACCGCGACATTGACAGAGTGCTGTACAGGGCATGTCTGCTTTTACACACTTGGATCTTCCTAGAAAACTTTTGTCTGCTTTGCAAGAACACTTCAGAAGTTTCTGACAGGAATCAGATGACTGCGTTAATGTTGTCCAAAGCGATTCCCACATCTGACCTGGCCCTTTTATCCACCCAAAATCACCCGGACAAGGCATCACAGGAGAAGGCACCAATACCTCCCCTCAACAATAACAGGCCTGAAAGGCAACTCGTTTTGTATGGTGAAGAAGTCCATCCTTCGTAGGTGGAATTGCTTCTATAGCTCTTCCTTTGTGTGTGAATAAGTCTTTGCAACATTCATTTACATTGTTACAGTCACTAGCACGATCGTACATTAACACAACAAATCTCCCTAGAAAGGGCATAACACTGAGGATAGTTTCGTCAGTTGGAGTGTGACTTAAAGAAGCAAATGTTGGAGTTACATCATCCAGTAGTTTCCAGGCTTCCCATGCTGTTTTCCTGCCCTTTCCAGTAATGGCTGACATCTGATCACATCCAGTGAATGCATGGAATGCAGGGAGGGCATTGGACCTCTCTGGACTAAGCGCATGTGAAATGGCATGCGTAAAGATTTCTGAAATTTTTCCCAGTTCCAAATGCCACCCAGAGTTCATCCAAATGCAGTTTCTGCACCAATTATACAGCTAAAACTACAACATATGTGTCAACTTCACGTTACTGTAGCCCTGTGTGGCAGCATCCATGGCATGTAAGAGAAGTCTTCTATCTGCCTCCTCATGTTGGCATGGTGCCAAGTCATGGACATTGTCTCTTGGTCTGCTACAAATGACACAAGTGCATTTTGTGGAAATGATCTGTTTATCTTGTGGACAGTCAATAGAGCTACCTTGTTCTGCTAAATAGCCTACTCTGAGAAATGCCTCCCAATTCACCTTTCCAGAGTATCCATCCATCATCTGACCTAGACCTAGATAAAGCTTATCAATGATATCCTGCTTCCTCGTTACTGTATGCACGAGGAGACCTAAATAAACTGGTAATGGAGGCTCATGCTCTATAGTATGATAGATTTCTACTGATCCATCATGGCAATGATGGGGTGATTTAAATTTCAGTAATTGTGAAATGGTCAGTGAAGCCTGAGCCTCAATCAGGTTGCTTGGCCAAGTTTGGGTATTTGGGCTGCCAAGAATCATACTAACTAGTGTTGAGTGCTTGTGGTACAGAGTCCTGCTGGAATTTGCTTTCAAATGTTCCATTAAATGTTGCTTTACTATTGAAAATGTCTCTACGAACAATACTGGCAGCTTGAGAAAGAATTACCGCTTCATTGTCAAAGTCATGGTTACATGTTTCCTGAAGAGTTAATCCGATGTCTGAATTAAATACCAGTAAGATGATCCTTCCGTGCTTGTGAGCTTGGATGTCTGGGATATTTGCAAGGATTCTATTTTTCAAATGGGTAGTGTTGACTCACGCTGGTATATCTGCAACAAGTTGATTCAATGTTGAAATGTACAGTGTGGCAAGGTTTGAATGTTTGAACACAGGAGCTGCATCAGATGTTGCACGTGTTTCTTATATATATGTTACTAGCTCAGCTGATGCAATTTCGCTATAAAGCCTAGAATCTGTGCTTTCGACATTTCCAGGACTGTTCCTAGCTGCCTTATTGTAAAAAGGATATCAAACATTTGGAATGATAAACGGTTTCCTGTGATATCAAATCTCCACCACTAAGGTTAGCAAGTAGGATCGTATCTTGCAGTCCAAGTGAACATTTGCGAACACATCTATCTATGTTAAATGTTGATGCTTCATGTAGTTCACCCAGGGCATTACCACAAACGAAACATTTGTAATTTTCTAATCCTGATGCCCTGCCAAAATTGAGCTACGTCTTCTTACATGCAGTTGTGTCTGCATTTGAACCCTGTCTATCAGAATCAGATTCCTTTTGTTCAGCTCTCTGCAATTTCAAACTGCTAAATTTTGAACTACACGTTTTATGCCGGTTGGCTATTCGTCGTAGGAATGTTTCTGATATTCCACCACCATAATTTAATCAAATCAAATGATCCAGATCAAATGGCAATGGCAAACTTTCAAGTGCAGCGAATCATTCAATGTTGTTTACTAGTGGTCTATACCCCAACCAAAAATCAAGATCTGATTTCAAGTTTCACGAGGACATTGCAATGCTTCAGGCTCAGTCTCTTGACATAAGACACACTTTGTCCAGTCTATTGGAGTCACGCCTGGACGCTGACTAGGTCCCATTGGGTCTACTATTTTGCAAGATTTCGACATGTCTATACACTCATGTAACACATGGAAATTATCACAATCAGCAAAATAATAATAATAATAATAATAATAATAATAATAATAATAATAATAATAATAATAATAATAATGGTTTACTCAAATCAGAGATCAAAAGAATTTCTATTCATTTATTTATTTATTTTTTATGTACGCTGATGAGTTATGATTAGGGTTAGAAATGTTGCTGACTTTGTGTAACTACATGTACATTTGTTGCAATTCTGCGAGCAGACGACAATCTAAGCATGTTTTACACTTATATGTCTACACGTGGTGCTTTTGCCGTAACATGTTTTCTATTTACTTTTGGTAATAGTTTTGAAAATTACCCCGGTCCATGTATTATGGTAAAATTGTTACAATAGCAGGCATGCCCAGCACTAATGAAGGTGGGGGAGGGGTGGGTGGGTGTAATCAGTGTCATACAGTACACTTTAGTCAATAAAGATGCATGTATGAGAAAACACTTTACTGAAGATGCGTGTGTGAGAAAACAAACATTTAATGACAACATACAATACTTTATTTTAAAGTTTCTCTTCAAATTTTCACAACTGTATCCATCGGGTGACTTATTTCGAGCAAAATTGAGCTACAACCTGAATGAACAACTAATACTAACGCCTCTATGTTACGGGAATACATAAATATTCATAAAACTAAAATTTTACCAAAAGAAATTATCATTCTACATCAAGCGTAAACCAAGATATTAGGGTTTAAGTGGTTTTCATGGCGGTCATTTTGAATTCCAAGATGGTCGCCATAAACACATTGGTGAAAAGGCAAACATTTATTTGGAGTTGGTCCACACAATGGTTTCGGAAAATATTTAGTTTTACAACTCTCCAGAAGATTTTAACGAAAATATGTAGTGTACCCTAGTACAATGTCACTAATCATATATTTTATAGTTGAAAAATTCAAAATGGCTGCCATCTGGAAAATGTCGGAAATTTTGAATTGTTCATTTTGGGTCCACTTCTACTTTCATGAATTAGGCGAATACCTATCTTTCCTGAAAATTTGATGCTTTTACCAAAAGGTGAATATTTATTTCACTAATCTGCTGGACTACTGGTGGTGCTGTATGGTACTTGAATTATTGTGCTGAAATTTATAAAAATTAGTTTCATAAATTTCTACATTCAATCAAGCAATTAAAATTATTATGTATGCCTTCTAATACTTCTGCTGTCAATTATAGATGCGTTGCTAAAAGAGTTGCATACTAGCAACAGCTGAATGCAACACAGTTTAAAATTGATACCAGCTAGTCGACAAACAAGACATTGACTATTGTAGACTGACCATTCAGCATTAAAAGGTATACAGCCTACTTATTGTCCATTAAAGGCCAGACTTGTGCCATAATTATGCCCATTGTCCAGTAATCTGGCCAATCAACAAGAATGGACTACAAATGGTGAGGCAGGTGTGCAATTAGCAGGGCATAAGTTAGGTTTTACAAGTTTATACCTTGATAAAAAGAATACTTACAGAATTAGTTGTAAACATGTCACAGGTGGAATTTTCCTGTATGCCTTATATTATAATTTATGTAATGTTTGACCAACTGCTATTAACCCTTTCATTCTCTAAGTAACTCAAACAATATATACTGACCATATTGGTATCCATGTGGACTCTGATGATTAATTGCTAAAGTAATTTGACTCAGGGTTGTTGCTGTCTAAACAGCAACCACTTTTGATTAAATTATCTCAAAATAATCATCCGAATTTACAGGGAATTACTTGCATAATAATCAGATTCTGGAACTTGGAAATGAAAGGGATAATTAATTATTTCTATTATGGCTCTCTACCTGCTGTTATGTAAAAGCTATTTCTGTTTATTGACATGGTGATGAATGGGTAAATTTCTGTATAAATGTGAGCTGAAAGTTGTGTGCATGGAGAGCGATAGATAGAAGATAGAGAGTGTGGGGTCTAACTTGACCACACTAGTAATAAAACTGTAACTGCTGAATGTATAAGTACAACTGATGATTATTGAAGGATGAAATTTTACTGAAAAACAAGTTATTTAAAATTTTGTCTGAGTTGTTGTTCATATTTAAGAAGTAATCAACCAGCTGTGGGGCTGTCAGTCAATCAGCCAACAAGTAGTAATCAGCCAGTCAACCATTCAGTCAATCAGTCAATGACTGAGCCAGCCAGCAATCAACTTGCTTACTAGACTGTTAATTGCGCCAACAGTCAATCAGCCAGTCCATCAGAGTCATACTAAGATAGACATTTATATCAGTCCATTGCGCAGTCCTTCCATCTGCTGACCCACGGTTAGAGCTAAGTTCCCCCCTAGATGAAAAACTGTGTTACGATAGCTGCTTGCCTGCTGCTGTACGTGTTCCTGTTGACGATTTACCCATGATGCAATGACGCAGATGTGGGTGTTGGTGTGTGGCACTGGAAACACAAAAAATGGACACTGGAATCGTGACATGCGTCGATTTTGCTTTTGATGCGGATGCTGCCGCTCTCCTTTTCCCAGCGCTGGATAAAAACTTTAGCATAAGTATGAAATGATTTTTAACGACTTGACGACTTGACTTTAAGAAACTTTAATCCATTCAACTTATTATTTCTAACAGCAACAGGTTATGATTTTAAGATTTAATTTGGAAATTTCATTTGGAAACACAAGATTTTAACTTCATTTTTCCCCATTTCTTGCTAATTTAATCACATGCCATTATTTTAAGTTATTTATGTTTATTTGATAGTATTATCTTTCAGTTTCGTGTTCGTCTCTTAATATTTTTTTACTTCAGTTTTCTTCCTGATCTCCGTTTTGAGATTTCATTTCACAGACTGCCCTCCACCCCCATTTCATCTCCGAGACAAATAAAGTAATTTCCCCTCCCACCCCTCCTTTATATGGCATACAACATTGGCACCCGCCAACAACAGTTCATTAGGCAATAACAGGCAATACAAACATCCCCAGCACCATTATTGTTTTTACTCAGGATCTTTCTTCTTCTTCTTCTTCTTCTTCTTTATTCTTCGTCCAAAACTTTGGACCCTATCTCCTAGTTTTCATCCAATCAACTCCAAATTTGGTCAACTTCTGCCACTAGGCCTGGAATCGTGTGCTATTACTTTTATTTTGGATCCTTCCAATAGTTTTCGAGCTACCCAGCTTTGAGTGGGCAAAAAAGTCCCATGGGAAATGTATGAGGATTTTCAAAATTGATCTTTGAAGTGCATCTACAGTTTTGAACGGATCCCTACCATATTTGCTGAGAATGGTTTTTTTTCAAAATGGCCGCCAGACCTTTGACCCTACAATGCATGGAAAAAACTCCCATAGGAAATGTATAGGGATTTCAAATGAATGTTTGAAGTGCTACTACAGCTAGAGTTTTGATCGGATCACTCCCATACTTGGGTAGGATGTTGCCACTGATGATTTTCAAAATGGCCACCATGAAACAATTTTGGGCAAAAATACCAGTTTTCGTTTTTTGCAGAAATGAACTCAGGATGAAAAACGTTGAAAATTTTTTTTTTGGGAAAAACTCACGACCAGGCGACCTTTTTGGGGTCAAAATGAAAAAATGAACTCGCTGTGAAAAAAAAATTTCCCTTTTTTTTCTAAATGCCCGCCAAAATGAGTTTTGCTCTGATCGACTTGAAATTTGGCGAACTTCTAGCTCTCATATTGACTTTATTTAGTATCAAATTAAAAATTGATCCGACCACAAGTTTTCGAGAAAATCAGCTTTTGGGTGCCACATCTCCCCCATAGTAAACCTATGGGAGAAATATTGGAACAGTGTTATCTCCTATAGTTTTATTACGATTCTTTTCAGACCTGGCCAGATTCTAGAACATCTCCCTCGGGGTCAAGGTCACTCATGGTTAAAACTTTCCAGTTTTCATGTTTGGCATAAGCCTATCATCATGCAACTTCAAAGCTCTTGTTAGAAGACACACTATTTTATCCTTAGTGTCAAGGTGACCTTTTAGTTTAAACCTATGGGTATTTCCAGCATGGATCTTTGAGCTGTGAGTACACATAGAGTTTGTATTAGATCATCATCAGACGTGTTCAATGGCCTTTAGAAAAGGCCTTATACTATTTCTTCATGCCCAGTCATCGCAGATTTAGTTACTTCAGTAAATGTTCTCTAGTTTTTTATTATTTCAGTTTTAACTTTTATTTACAGCACCCCTTCGGGGAAGCAACGCAACTTCGGGGAAGCACCTCAAAGATTGACATGGCTCAAATACATCTAGGTGTAAGCGGCCAATAAAACAAACTGAATGAATGAATGAATGAACATTAATGTTTTTATTATTATAATATAACATGTAATTTCGAGGGTACACACTTTTGACGTTCTCACGTGTGCATCGCTTAAGTAACATCAACAAAGCGCTTGTCTTTAAATAGATAGTATTTTGAAAATTCATCAGATATCATTTAGCCGCATTCCACACATTATGTGTGTCACACTGTATGAACTATGTCTCTATTAACCTGCCTTGTTTTCATGACAGAATACTAGAATATGAAAAAATAAAATATAATTCATTTTTTATTTAACAATTCAACAAAAACATCAACATTTTTTTACATTTTCTTAATGATTTTTGCTACAAACATACAAAATAAATTCTTAAACAAAAAACAAAACTAGAAGTCTAGAACTGGTAGTCGATGGTCCACCATCACAAATCCCAACACTTTCCCGAACCATTGACCCCACCTGCATAATAATATAAATGACATCTCACAATCAGCAAATCAGATATTTTGTTGAATTCCGCAATGTAGGCTCGTGCGATTATTACTTTGAGTGATCGCGATCGGTTATTTAAGAATAATCGCGATTACACGATTAATCACCATGGTTACACATTACACCGATATAACAACAAAAGCATATCAATGACGAAAGCTGCAATGGTATTTAGAAATATCGATTTGCAGGCTAAGAGGATGGATGGAATTTTTACATTTGACCTTTTGTCCCCGGTCAGAGCCATCAATCATCAATCCACAATCATATGGGTAACTCGCATAGCCAGATATAAATGTTTTGCCTCCCAGAACACAGTCAATAGGTCACATATCATACAAATTCAGTCAGTCACGTCATCGCGTTCGAAACCATCAGGCATAATTCAACCAAACATTTTATGTGAGATACCCATCTGATTGCTGAGCGCAAGACAAATTCCACCAAATGGTTTTGGAGATAGCATCACAGACAGAATTTGTATATTTGACATTTTGACGACACCCAAACCCCATAACCCCAGGGGGTGGAGCTAAATATAAATGTCATCCTGCAATCCACAATCATATGGCTAACACATAAAACGTGTGAGTGAATTACACTAGCTGGTTTCAGAGGACATACCATGAGTGACTGAATTTGACATTTGGAGCCTGCATTATGGGCCGCTAAAGATGACAGAGGGACGAAGCCAAACAAAAATGTTGTCTCACCATCCACACTTTAGGGTAACTCACATAATGTAACATATTTTATTCAATTCCATCAAATAATTTTGGCGGAGATAGCACCATGGAAAGAATTTGTATGATATTTGACATTTTGACCCTCACACAACATAACTCACATAACAAATTTGTTTGAAATCTGACAAATGATTTCAGACCAGATAGCCAGACAGATGGATGGAGGACATGTCAGTAGCCCTGTAGTTTTTACTGTGGGTAGCAGCTAAATAAATTGTCATGTCTCTTTGCTAGTTAGTCAGTCAATCAGTCAGACAGACAGACAGACAGTCACAAAAGCATATTCCGGGCTGCATCTAAAAAACCACAGATCTGATTTGGCTTAGATTTTCACACAACAAAAGAACTTGCCATGCAAGAGGATTTCCAGACCTCAGCCATGATGTGGATAAACTAGATAGACTGCATCCCGTGTGCCGAGCCCTTTAGTCTTTCCGCATATCACACGTGTGGCAATCACAAAATAAGGATTTCTTAGAATAGTATGCCCCTTGATAAATCAAATGTCTATTAAAAACTCTATTCTTCTAATTCTTGAAAAGGCGACAAATCACAAGGGATTAATGTATCCAAACAAAGTAAAAGTATGGAAAAAACTTTTAAATTATTTTTATTATGATGCAGACCAGATGCAATGATGGCATAGATCAAATCCGTAAAATTTTATTAAAATCGGATAAGTTCTTGATGAATTAAATGTCCATTAAGAACTTTAACATTGACCTAATTCTTGTAGCAAAATAGGCCAAGTCCAGACACCAAACTCCGTAAAAGTATGGAAATAAATTCAAAATGATTTTAATTATGATGTAGACTGGATCCAATGACGTATAGAACAAATCTGTAAAGTTGTATTGAGATCGGATAAGCCCTTGATAAATTAAATACACATTGAAAAACTTTAACATTTATCTGCATGTTGCATGCATCGCTATGTCAAGCCATCAGATGCTTCACCCGTCAAAAAAACCCAATATCTGGATCTGATGAAAGTCTGCATGTGTGGATATCTTGAAAATTTGCCTCAATTTTTCACACAGCAAATGGTGTGACTATACACTAGGATTCAATAACATTGGCCATGATGCAAAACAATCCTGAAAATCCATTAAAATATGTCCCCACAGCCACCGATATTCTATCAACATTGTTTTAAAACGTGTAGGATTAATAAATACATGTAGCAATTGAGATTCACAGTTTAAACCTAAGACTGAAATTGCAGAATTCAATGACTTTCCCATGACCAGAAATACACATGACTAGAAATACACATGACCAGAAATACACAACGTCATGATATTGAGGACTATTTAACACTCAAAAGAGGACAAAATGGTTTCAGCAGTGGATTTGGAGTGTCCATTTGTAGAGCACGAAAATAAATTTAAAAATTTTACCACTGGAAAGACTGGCTCGATAACCGAGTGAGTCAGATAACCGAACCAGTCATTCCAGTAGTAAAATTTCAAAAATAATCTATTGGTCTGCAAATGGATATTTTCTCTGAAAAAAATATGACATTTTCTCTGAAAAAAATGACATTTTCTTGAACAAATTCGAGGGTAAAAGGGTTAAAAATAAGCCTAAGGCTGTGCTCTCACTAGAGACTTAACCAGCGTAACGCAATACTGAGGTTGCCGTTATTCCCGATTAAGTCTCTAGTTAGAACACGACCCTAGACTAGAGCTGGGCGGTCTGACGGTAGTACCATGAGGACCACGGTATACCGTGAACCGATACCGTGACCATTGACATTTCCAAATACCGTGAATACCGTCCTAGAGACTGTATCTCTAATCCGCAACTTGATACATGGAAAGAATGAACAATATTTTGATTGGCCCATGGCGGTCATGTTTTTTGACGGTTCAACTTCCCTTGAACAAACTTTATTGGCCCTTAATCCCTAATTATATCTGCCAAACTTTGACCCGATCTGTTCAGCGGCTCTGGAGAAGAAGTCGTTTTCGCTAAAACTAGATCAACCAAGATGGCTGCCGAACCATTTGACCAATCAAGTTCCCTTGAACAAACTTGGTTCAGCTCGTGCCCTAGATCATATTTCATGAGTTTTGCAGCAATCCCCATAATGGTTTCGGAGAAGATTTTTAAACATGTTTCCTAAAATCGGCCAAAATCCAAGATGGTTGGTGGCCAAATTGGTTGATCGGCTTCATTTGAACAAACTTGAACCCGTATGCCCTAAGGATGCTTCCTGCCAAATATAATTGAAATCGGCCCAGTGGTTCTTGAGAAGAAGTCGTTTAAAGGAAAAGTTGACGGACAGATGGACGGACACATGACAGATGGTCGCCACGGCATAAGCTCACCTGGCCTGAAAGGCCAAGTGAGATAAAAATGGCAAATAAGAAATCAGAATACACACAAACATATATAAACCTAATTTCAGCCTCAAAATCTATCAAATAAAAAATCCAATATGGCCACCAAGCATGCTACATTTTGATTGGTACATGGTGGCCATGTTTTTGGACGGATTACCTTCCCTTGAAAAAATTTTAATGGCCCTTAGTCCCCAATCGTATTTTGCCAAATTTTGACCTGATCCCTTCAGCGGTTCTGGAGAAGTCGTTTTCGCTAAAACTAGGTCAACCAAGATGGCCATTTGACCAATCAAGTTCCCTTGAACAAACTTGGTTCAGCTCTTACCCTAGATAATATTTCATGACGTTTGCATCAATCCCCCATGCAGTTTCTTCGGAGAATATTTTTAAAGACGTTTCCTAAAATCAGCCAAAATCCAAGATGCCGATCGACTTCGTTTGAACACACTTGGATCCCTATGGCCTAAGAACGTTTCATGCCAAATATAATTGAAATCAGCCCAGTGGTTCTTGAGAAGAAGTCGTTTAAAGGAAAGTTAATGGATGGACGACGGACACACAACAGATGGTCACCATGGCTTAAGCTAACTTGGCCTTTCACGCCAGGTGAGCTAATAAAGAAATATTAGTTACATCTCCGGGATGGCATCGTCAGAAAACTTGAAAATATGGTACAGAAGATTGCCTGTTGGAAAAACAACATACTATTTACAATCCGTTGTCGCCATAGCAAAATCTTCCCACCGAGCATACAACTCCGGTCTAACATCAAAGGAATTCAAGCAGATCGTGTCCTCATTAAAGCACAACATCACATCCTGGACAGGTAACTAATATTTCATTATTATGAACCATCCTGGGATCGGGACCAACGTTTTCAGAAATATGTTTTATTCTGTTTTGGAAACATGTCAAGTTATTTCTTAGACATTCTGTAGTGTTGAGCTTTAATCCTTTAACAGTCATATCAGCCAAATAAAGCTTCTGCACTGGTCCTGAGATGTGGCCATTTGCCGACCAAGATTTCTTTTTTGAAAATTTACTACTGGAATAACTGGCGCATTAACAGTCAGTCCAAAAATGTTCCAGTGGTAACATTTTCAACTATAGTCTTCTCTTGGTCTGCAAATGGAGATTTTCTTGAGCAAATTCGAGGGTTAATGCCATAGACTGGAATGAAAAAAAAAATTCTTTATTCTGTTGAATACTTTGGAACTAATTTGACTGTGAGCTGTTGTTGGCTTGGTCATTAACTGTCTCACCGCTGCTTCAAGCTGCCAGACAATAATTTCAATGGGCAAAAAGTCTTGACTTGATAAATATTTTGAAAACAATTTGACTGGAGTTGTTGGTGGCATAGCCACCAACAACTTTTAGCAGTGCTCGAGTCTAACACTAACCAAGGGCTTCCACTAATTTTTAAACACATGGGTAATGGTATTGGGAGTCCAAGCAAGACACATGGAAGTCTAAAGTGGTTCAAATACATGTAATTTGCTTAAAATCACTGTTTTTAGAGGTGTCAGGGCCAAAAAATAGGAAGTCCCATTTTTTGGGAGTCCAAAAAGGAACTTTGGACGTATAGGACTCCCGGACATCCACTAATGGAAGCCCTGCACTAACCCGTTAACCCGAAGATAGTAGAATTTCATACAGTTTAGTAAAACTACACCTGCGCTAACCCGTCTGGGTTAGTAATGCTCTCAAAAGAGGAAATATGAAAAAACACTTATAACATGTAAAATGTCATTATGTTCAGTACCCACCAAAAATTGACCAAAGAACCGATTTTCTGCTAGCTTCAATGATTTAGTGAATATTTTGAAATTAATTTGTCCGGAAAGTCGTTGCTGCCAAATATGCAACAGCTTTTCTGTATGGTTGTCTTGGAAATGAGTTTTATAGATTCATCAGTGAATGGATTAAAGAAGTTATTTCTATGGCGTACAATCATTAGGTTAGCCAAATTTGCTGTGGGACAATAAAAGATCAATGATCCGTCTGGGTTAGTAGAAAAAAATCATTAAAATCTAACCCTGCTTTTAGTCAAATTGTTTTCAAAATATTTAGTCAGTCCTGAGGTATAGCCCTTGGAACATGTCGTCTGCCAATCAGACGGTTAAGTCTTTATTCAATCTTCACCATGGAATCATTAAGGAAGTCGTTGACATTAAAGACGGAATCTGAAACAATATCATCACCATCTAGCAATGTGCTCAATAACTCATCATTATTAATCCTTGAAGCGTTTATATTAACAAGGTTTGTACGATAATCCTGCTGTTTTACGTGTATATTCCGTGTATGATCGGCTAATCGCCTCAATGTAGGGAATCTTAACCCACACGTAGGGCAAGTTCTCCGTCGCTGCCTGCACTCCTCTTCACCACACACTGGGCCAGGTTTCTTGCACCAGACACACAATGGCGCATTCTCATTTACATTTTTCACGGTATTCTTTGACGCATATTCATTCGTTGTACAATCGCTGCTTGAATCAATATTGACGCCTGTCTGTTTTTTATCATGCACTATAGGTTTTGCATGTATCTTTGCGTGTCGCACCAAACGACCCGATGACGCGAAACGCTTTCCACACTGCGTACAATAAAACTTATCAGAATGTATAAATTTATGTCTTATTAGCTGTATTCTCTGATCAAATATTTGGGCACACTCTTGACATGGATATTCAACTTTTTGCTTTTTTTCCTTTTTGCGGACCGGGTCTGTATCTTTGGCTTGTGGCGTGACTACGTCCGAACTTGGTACTACAGTTTTCACATACTGTCAATAAATGAAGAATAAGAAACATTAGAATCAAATCTGTTATACTAGAATACGCAGTCGATGGCACGCCATCCCAAATCCCATGCACGCATTCACGAACTTTCATGTTCTGCACAACCGCCCCACCCCAACCCGTGGGTGGAGCCTAGTGTAAACAGTATCTCAAACAGTAATTATATGGGTAACTAACATACCAAATTTGGTTGAATTTCACCAACTTTGACTTTCTGTTTGGCAAAATAAAAATTACTTTCACAGCATTCAACATAATTTAATGGTTCAATTTGATCAGGAAAATTTCAATTTTGGCATAGATTAGATTACTTGATCGATGATGTGTCATTGCAAATCCCCACGGTCACAGCTTTGACCTTTTGACTGACCACCCAATCACCCTGGGGGCGGAGCTAAATGTAAATATCCTCTTGCAGTCTGCAATCATATAGGTAATTATCTCCATCTTTAAAAAAAATGTCGGGGATATTGTAATCGCCTCCGTCCGTCTGTCCATCATGCTATCTCCTCCCAAACCATTGGGTGGAATTCAACGAAATTAGGTTTGTGGGTTACCCATATCATTGCGCTGTTCAATACGATATTTAGATTTGGCTCCAACCCCAGGGGGTGGGGTAGGGGGTCAAAAGATCAAACCACTTGTAATGGAACTCCTCTGAAACCGTTACATGGAATTCAACCAAATTTGATATGTGAGCTACCCATTTGATTGCGGAGTGCAAGAGGCCATTTACATTTGGCTCCACCCACAGGGGGCGGGGGAGGGGGTCAAAGGGTCAAATTTTAACCAGTGGAAATTGATTGTAATGCATCTCCTTCGAAACCGTTGGAGAGAATTCAACTAGATTTGGTATGCGAGTTACCCATATCAATGTAGAGTGCATGAGCACATTTACGCTTGGCTCTGCCCCCAGGGGTGGCTGGGGATGGGGGTCAAAAGGTAAAAAAATTGATTGTAATGCAACTCCTCCGAAACCATTGGACAAAGTTCAACCAAATTTGTTATATCAGTTACTCATATCAATGTGAAGTGGATGAGCACATTTACATTTGTCCCCACCCCCAGGGGTGGGCGGGGATGGGTGTCAAAATGTCAAAAAATTGATTGTAATGCAACTCCTACGAGACCATTGGACAGAATTCAACCAAATGTGGTATGTCAGTTACCCATATCAATGTGGAGTGCATGCACCGGTTTACATTTGGCCCGCCCCATTTGGGTGGGGGGTGGGGGTCAAAAGGTCATGAAATTAATTGTAATGCACCTCCTCTGACATGTCCGAAACTGCTTGGTTGAATTCAACCACATTTGGTATGAGGGTTACCGAGCCAGTCATCCCAGTGGTAAAAATTTTTTAAATAGATTTCTCTTGTTATACAACTGGCTATTTCTCAAGGCCACTCACTACAGATGTTATTTTAGGTTGTCTTGCCCATGTAATCCTTACCACTCCGATGTCAATATGCTGTCTTTTACGGTGGCAATAGCAAAGATACCGGTGTACATTGTTCAACAATTTTGATGGATGATGTTGCTGTCTCAGACACCAGTCCATTTTTTAACTTAATTTCAAAATTTTAAACTTTGACATCAGAATGGTAAGGGCTACGGTTAAGTGCAGTGCGATCAGATTGAAAGTGATATATAATAGTCAGGCATGGGGCGAAGCCCTTTGGGCTTAGGGCTTGACTGAGCCTAAGCCTTTTGCAGCCTTTTTAAAAGGGCTTGCAAATGTGCTTAAGCCCTTTAGTCCAAAAAGGGCTTTGACACATTAAAAATACAATTTGCTTTCAAGCCCTTTTTCAAGCCCTTTTTAAATTTTCACCTTGAATCAGTACTTATAGTTTTCAAATCATTGCTCTTTACTATTCTACACATATGCTATTGCTACATATTACAGATAAACATTTCCTGCTTATTTTGAAATTAATTTGACTGAAAGTAAGGCAACAATGTTTAGACAAATCATTAGATAACACTTGGCCTAATTGCATGTAGTCACTATTTTAAGAGAATGGCCACAAAACCTGTTTTAAATAATTGGAAACTAATTTGACTAGATTAAGCTGTTGCTGCCGTACCAAAATATTAACAAAATTCTCAGCATTATATTTTGTACATCATATATGTTTTATCTGGCCTGTTATGCCTGTAGAGCTGCAAAACATTAACCCGTTTTAATCCATATCTATATTACTTAAATAGTTGTTACACGTTATATCTCAAAAAGCTGGCTAAAAGGGAGACAAATACAGACATCTCTGAATAGCTTGAAAGCAAGTTACATCTGTTTCAGTCAATTTCCTTTCAAAATGTTCAATAGGGACCAAATTTAGCAACATTGAAATCAACATTCTGAAAATTCAAAACGCTATAGACTGAATGATTGGTGGTGTTAACTGACCATTCTAGCTACTCTGCTTATCTGGTCAATACAAAAGAATGAATTTCACACCTTCTTGCTACCACACCTCTCACAAGATATATCCCATGTCTGTCTTGTAATTACACATATGTAGGTAATGCTACTGAATAGGAATGTTCTTTTAATGTAGGCCCCCACCACTCCTCACAATGCCCCTCTTTTGATCTCTCTGTGCCACTAGATAAGACCTGATAAAATAACATCTTTACAGTGTAAATTATATTCTGTCAAATATTTTGAAATTATTAGTGCAGCAGATGTTGCTGTCATCAGCAAAGGCTACATGTCAAATTATTTTAAAAATATTTTGCAACTTTCCCTGTATGGCTGCCTTGAAAGTAAGATATTTTTCAACAGAATAATTAACAATTTAATGGTCAAATATGGTCAGAAAATGCTGATAATATAGATGCAGACCAAGAAAGCAATTTTTGAGAATTACAACTAGAATCGATCCAGGCATTCTAGTATTAAAATTAAAGAATTAACATTAAATTTGTCTACAAATGGACATTTCTCAAGTCCACTGCAGAGGCCATTTTGTTAGGCTTGACCAGTACAGGGTTAAATCTTACAGAACAGATATGCGAAATGTGTTACGATGTATGGAATATTTTGTTGAACGTCTTGAAAGTAACTTGATTGGGAGCTGTTGATCTATGTCAGCAACATATTTCAGGCAAGTTAATTTCAAAATACACAGCTTTTCGATGGATTTGTATATTTGATTTGAAAATGAAGGAACAGAAATCTCAGGGATTAAATGGATAAGACTTGGAACTCATGAATGTACACCTAGCTTAAGTGGCTTTGTCCCTTTTCCTGTTACATGTTAGTCGCTAATTACTGTTTATTCTAATAATACTACAAGATGTTGTTGAAATACGTTTCAACAGCACTATTCTCAAAATTAATAAACTGATGTGATAATTATTTTGCTTATTCTCTACATGTATGTATAAAGATTTGACCAACCCTTAAATCAAACAGAATTATCAATTGGCTATGTAATTTCCTCAAAAGTGCTTAAGGGCTTGTGCCTTAGCCTTTGCAAAGGGCGTGTGCTTGTGCTTAAGCCCTTTGAAAACAGGGAGGGCTTGTGCTGGGGCTTAAGCCCTTTTTTAAGTGCATGGGCTTGTGCTTAAGCCCTTTCAAAAGGGCTTCGCCCCATGCCTATTGCCTGATAATAGTACCTGTATGGTATACATGTCTGGATGCTCTTCCTTCACACTCTTCACCTCGCCACATACATCAGCAGTCTGATGGACAGCTGAAACACCAGTGTACTGGTCAACAGGAAATGCACTTTCTATTTTCACATGCTTGCGCCGCTGACCAGTGAAAATCATATTTTCAAGATTCTCTGTGTTAATCTCAGTGTTCAGTGATGTGGCAAATGGACATGTACCTGAAGAAGCTATCAGATTTTGATTACAGACAGTTTGATTGTTAGTTGTTAGTTCTGCAATATTAACGTGGTTTTTAGTTGTTAGTTCTGCAATATTAACGTGGTTTTTAGTTGTTAGTTCTGCAATATTAACGTGATCACGTTTGTGCTGCGAAACATTTAAAGTCACAGTGTCCTCATCTCGCGTGTTAATCCCATTGTTCTCGCTAAGAACTGATACAACAGCTTGACACGCCGCTGAAAAAGCCGAACTTTGAGGTTGAATAAAGACATTTTGATCGTTGTTTTTAGTTTTTAAATTTGCAATAAGATGATCATAATTACTCCCTCGTTTCTTTCCTTGTTGGACAAAACTTGTGGGGGTGGCATATCTAGACATCGGTTCTTTCCGCAGGATCTTTTTATAGCATGCTGTGCAGAAAAAATAAAGTGGTATACGTTCTACACATGCGTATGGCTTTAACAGTGGTACTCTACAGTAGGCACAGTAGGCATAGCGGTTGTCGGATGATGGTGGCGGTGGCAGTGCAGAACTTAACAGAGGAAATGGCAGAGCTGAGATGCGGGTTAGTGCGTGATACACTGATGAAGACATAGTGGCGGTATTCACTGCATGCCATGCTTCCAAACTCTGTAGAGCCGGAAGCGCAGCCACGCTATCACATGACTGATTTATACGTGATAGAGACGTGCTTGTTTTTGTTGAGATTGGCATCTTACTTTGCAATGTACAATTCTCAGAAGACGTGACTTCAATGTAAGGCTCATCATTATCGTTATTGCGCTTATTTTTCAACAACATAACAGGAATCGGGCCCGTCCCTGACGATGCATCAGGAGGCATGTAAGCAGGCTTTGAGGTTCTATCGCATAAAATAGGTGGCTGCGAACAGCCATGAGAATGCAATGGATGATGAAGAAATATATCAATGCTCTCATTGTTAGAATTAGAGTTAAGATTAGAAACACAATCCTCACCAGGAAGATTAGGCACAGAAATCTCAGCAGGCAGGTTAGGCACAGAAATCTCAGCAGGCCGATTAGGCACAGAAATCTCAACAGGCCAATTAGGCACAGCAATCTTAGCAGGCAGATTAGGCACAGCAATCTTAGCAGGCAGATTAGGCACAGAAATCTCAGCAGGCCGATTAGGCACAGAAATCTCAACAGGCCGATTAGGCACAGCAATCTTAGCAGGCAGATTAGGCACAGCAATCTTAGCAGGCAGATTAGGCACAGAAATCTCAGTAGGCAGATTAGGCACAGAAATCTCAGCAGGCAGATTAGGCGCACAGATCTTGGCAGGCAGATTAGGCGCACAGATCTTGGCAAGCAGATTAAAAGCAGTATCATTAATGCATTCACAATTCTCTAAAGTAGCCGCCTCCATTACAGAGAACCTATGAGCAGTGGAGCGACATACAGACAATCACATTAACCATTACAACTCTGAAATCCAAATTTTGAAATTAAATTAAAAGATGAACTAGTGTAAATTTTTCAACAAATTTGGTGGAAGATGGTGCTGTCGTAGACAGCAACATCGTCCACCAAAATTGTTGAAAAATCTACACCTGTTTCTTTGCTATTGACACAGTAAAAGACAGAATATTGAGATCAGAGTGGTATATGAGTTAATGCTCTGAATCTGCCGCAATATTAACTTACTACTGATGATATATTAGCCATAAGGGATGAAAACTTTGAACTGGCATCATTGGTCATTCATTCACTAGTCACAGTGGTACCTGAAATGAAACAACAAGATATACATACATATTATTATTTAGATATATTAACTAATTACAAGCCACCAGACAATACATGTAATTTCAATCAGCAACAAGCGGCGGATAATACCCTGCCATGATGACAAACCAATGAATGAGAGCTTTCAGAAAATATTTCTTTCTTCCTCAGACACAGATCAGTCATCCTATGAACTGTCGAAGCGATCCGTTAAAGGGTCAAGGAGTTATCGTCCGGAAACCCATTTTCAAGATGGCCGGCGGTGACTGGCGCACATATTGGATTTCAGATTATCGTAGATTTCGATAAGTTTCTTCACCAGATGTAGTCCAAACACCCTATGAAGTGATCTGATAAATGATAATGGGGAGATCATCCAGAAACCAATTATCAAGATGGCAGCCTATGGCTGGCGGCCATCTTGTAGTTTAGATCATCGTCAATTTGGCTATGTTTCTTTCCCAGATCTAGTCCAACCACACTATGAAGTCTCTAAGCAATGCGATAAACCGGTACAAAATTATCATCCGGAAACCAGTTTTCAATATGGCTGTGGTGGCTGACAGCTATCTTGGATTTCGGATTATTGTCGATTTCAATAGGTTTCTTCTTCCCCATACCTACTCCAATCACCCTATGAAATTTCAAAGCGATCCGATAAACGATAACAAAGTTATCATCTGGAAACCAATTTTTGTTCAAGATTGCTTCACAGCTGCATTGATCATTACAATTACAAGACAATTTTGACAAATTTATCTTTCACGGGAGATAACTCTGGCAAATATGGGCGGATTTTGCCAAAACGAAATTATAACACTTCGCCTAAAAAATCTGTTAAATAAAAAATTGTGTGTTTAGGTTCAAAACCCTTCGAGATGTGGACCGGACAAGAAAATTGTGATGAATTTTAGCATTTCAAGGGAGATAACTTTGGTGAATAAGGGGCGGATTTCATCAAACCGAAATCATGACACTTCGTCTATCCCTAACAAATCTGCTGGGGAAAAAATTGTGAGTATGGTTCAAAACTCTTCGAGATATGGCTCGGACAGGAAAATTATGACAAATTTTAGCTTTTCAGGGGAGATAACGCTGGCAAATATGGGCAGATTTTGCTGAAATGAAATCATTGCACTTTGTCTATCCCTAACACAATTTTTTAGCCTAGGTTCAAAACTCTTCGAGATCTGGTCCGGACAAGAAATCAGACGGACGGATGGACGGATGCACGGACAGTGTGCGCCATCACATAATACGCGGGCATATAAATAAAGAAGTAAACAGATAACTTCATAGATCTAGTACCGTAACTATAGCAAAGAACTATTTAAACGAATCACAAATAATGGCAAAGTTACACTAAGGCGCATGCGTATCTCTTGCCAATGTAAATATATCAAGTTCTGTTGAGACCGACAATAGGCATTCAGAGGCCTCCACAGTCATCAATGATGATGATGATGACTTTAGGATGCTGACACCAGCATAAGGAGGCATCATAAAATTAGGATTACCCTAGTGGTAGACTTTTTTACCGGCAGACCGTATTATCATACACCTTATCCAGACCATAATCATAAGCTGGTACTGGACATAGGATTTCTCCTATATGTCCAGATCTTCATACTCTTCATCTGTGTCAATAACTATTTGCGAGTTGTGCCTCGAAGTATCAATTTGGGGTTTGTAATTGTAGAGGATGTCTTGGTGATGCCAGTGCTTGTCTAACCGCTGCTCAAAGGTTTTTTACGGTCAGTACGTTGATCACATCAACTTAATTGGGCGTGCCACGATGAGTTATCTCCCCAGAGGGCACTCGTGCATTGTGGGGCATAAATTTCTGTGTTTATCAATGGTGTGCACAGCAACAACGTCAAATTACCATATCGTTGCATCACGCAAAGCTGGTTTAGATAACAAAATGCTGTTCTATTGTTGTATTCATAGCTGTAAAGTTAAGAGGTGGAAATAGATTCCCGAAAGAAGCAGATATGCTCTATAAGTTGTGAATAGCCGTGAAAGAATTGATACGATTATGAGCAAACTGTGGATGCCGAGATCGACTGAAATCATTTACAGTGATCTACATAATATTACGCCAGAGTGTTTCAAAGAAACTCTAACATGTACGTTTAAATAAATTTATATTGTGATATTTTATTGTCCACATTGTAAAATACATGAACCAATTGTATCTATATGGGGCACGTTTTCGCGATCGCCAGTTATCATCCCAGGTTGTGGCTATTAAAAGTTAGTCTCTTAAGACAAGTCAGTATGGAATGTACCTGTACAATGTCATGAATGGGGTAGTTTCTGTAAAACCAATGGTCGATCAGTAAACCTCTTTTTAACCGTTTAATGCTAATAGTTCCAGAAAATTTATATTTTCTCATAGAAAAATTCAAAATATCCAGTTGAATACCGGGGTAGGCCTACAAAGAAAATAGTTTTTGAAAATTTTTCAAAGGAATGTCTGGCTGCAGGTGAACCGTTAAATATATTATAACATTTAACATCACACATAGATCACAGGTACAGCATAATGTATGTACATCATACATGTAGGAGATGTAATGCCAACTTCTCACTGTCACGACTTACACATAATAATTCCTACATCCAATTAAGCTATGTATTTGAATCTCTATTATGAGACCACCTAGGGCTGTTGGATTATGGAAATAAATAATCGATTATGATGTCCTGAAAATAATCGATTTAATCGGATAATTGATTATTTAATCTTGAAACCTTGGAAGTAGCAACTACTTTGCGAGGGAGGGAGGAGAGGGGCGGTGGGAGCGAGTGAGGAGAGAGTACAGCTTTCTTAAAATTAATAAATAAATAAATAGATAAATAAATAAATAAAATTGCTAAAAATGCCTGATTTTCTATAAAAAAATTAACAGAATACGCAATTTTGTAAATTGGTTCCTAGTTAGGTATAGATTACCTCCACTAAGTCGGCATATGAAAAGATCGCAAAACGCTCAATCGGACAGGATACATCAACCAGTCCTCTCGTTGGCTGAACACGTGGAACAACCCTGCACAGTATAACGAAGTCGATTTGGAATCCATTGTTCACTCGTTCCCATTGGATAATGGTTTTAAGAAACCGGCATGTATGCCCAGATTTTCAATCCAGTAAAAAGGCGCCAATTTAATTTTAACATTACATAGATTTACGTTTAATTATATAGGCCTAGAGCTCGCCCGTAGCGCCTATCTCCGATGTTTCCCTATTTTCCAGCATTGGAAAAGCTGAACATTTTGAAAATCATTTGTTTACGGGTGGAGCAACAGCTTTAAGTCAAATTAGTTACAAAGCAATCGGCAGAATTTATGAAAATTTTGATCAAAATTTTTAAAATTTACTACGAAGTCAATTTGGTGCATTTTTTCGTGAAATGGGCATTTTATTTATATTTTTATTTTGACATAGATTTCGCCTGTAGTGCCTATCTACGATGTTTCCATATTTTGCAACATTAGAAAGTTTAATATTTTGAAAATCATTTGACTGCAAGTTGTTGTTGCTGCCTTAGGCAGCAACAGTTCTAAGTCAAATTGTCTCAAAAACAAACATCAGAATTTGTGAAAATTTGCATCAAAATTTTGTGAATTTACTATGAAAAACAATAATTAATCCTTTAATTTTTTCGCAAAATGCCTACTAACACTTCAGCCTATAGCCTTTAGCGGGGGATATTAAACAGTAGCAAACAAATGCTTCCTTCCGATCATTGGCGTATCAAGTATGGATTGTGATTCAGGAGGTGCGGGACTGAATGGCAGGAATAGGTGATTATACAGCTACCTTGCTAGAGCAATCAAACCATCGATGCATTAGCTGTATTACAATCCTCAACACTAAATTATGACTGATTAAAATAATAATCGATTTTTCGATTATTTTATTTTACAGGCCTGTGCTGTTATGGAAACCTGTTAAAATGGCTCTCCATGAGGTTGCCTTAATTTAGTTTTAGGGGACCCAAAATGGGTTACCTTATTTGTGGATTTTAGTATGATGATTAATGAGATTATAATGGTTAGGTTACCATAGGTTTCCTTAAAGAGCCATAAGGCAACCCCTAACAGGTTACCATGGGAAATATTACAGCACAGGCCTGTTTTACACTCAATTATATAATCACCAGAAAAAATAATCGACTATCGATGAAATATCGATTAACCGAATAGGCCTAAGACCACCTGCATAAGAGACCACCTTTATATTTCTCCTCTGGGAGGTCTCAATGCAGGTTTGAAAGTATGTCATCAATTTCATTTGTTAGCACTGATGTCAGCCATTTTCACTTAAACATTATTCAAGATCACTATTGGTTAAGCAAACCAGAATGCTTACATAGTCATGTTCCTTTTGCAGGTTAAGAGACTCTTTGTAAAAAATTTCTATGACTTGGCTAAGAAAATAAGCTTCTCTTGACCGGCAAATGGACATTTCTCAACAGAACTGCAAAATCAACCTCCGCAGTAGTATTAAGGAATGGTTATTTGCAGCACAATAGAAGTAATTTTTGTAAATTTTGCACAGGAACGACTGGCTTACCAGTCATTCCAGTTGTAAATTTTCAACAGTAGTCGCTTTACCTGCAAATGAACATTTAATAAGCAAATATTTACATTTTTTATCAGATTTAGCCATTAAAGAGTTATAGCAGTGATCTGCATGTGAAAAAGGCCTTCAGATCACAGAATCAGTGGTTATTTCTAGTCATATTGACAGGAAGGCTTCAGATCACAGAATCAGTGGTTATTTCTAGCCATACTGACACTGACATGAGGCCTTCAGATCACAGAATCAGTGGTTATTTCTAGCCATATTGACACTGACATGAGGCCTTCAGATCCCAGAATCAGTGGTTATTTCTAGCCCTATTGACAGGAGGCCTTCAGATCACAGAATCAGTGGTTATTTCTAGCCCTATTGACAGGAGGCCTTCAGATCACAGAATCAGTTGTTATTTCTAGCCCTATTGACAGGAGGCCTTCAGATCACAGAATCAGTGGTTATTTCTAACCCTATTGACAGGAGGCCTTCAGATCACAGAATCAGTGGATATTTCTAGCCCTATTGAGAGGATCCATTGCTGGCCAGTAGGTTCCAAGCAAATTAGTTCGAGGATGATCATAAACTTACCCTATTGTTGTCTTGGTTTTTTTATTAAAATTGGTCAAGTAGATAATGAGCAGTAGTCTTAACACCCTAGCCTCTATATGCCAGAAAACAAAACGTTTTATATATGATGTATGTAATGCCCTGTTCAATATTAGGAGACCAAGTTGACTGTGAGCTATTGTTGCTCCTTATACCCTATTAGTTTCAAAATATTCAACAGCTTACATGTATATATGTCTTGAAATTGACACATGGTCATTACATATGTTAAAGGGTTAAAAGAAAAATGTTGACAGATGGAGTGACCATGGCATAGGCTCAGCTCACCCCCACCCATTCGGGACAGTTCAGCTAATAATGTCTGTGATATGCAGGGCTCGATTTTAACACTAACCTGTTAACCCGAGGATAGTAGAATTTCATACGGGTTAGTAAAACTACACCTACAATAGCCCGTCTGGGTTAGTAATGCTTTCAAAAATATGAAAAAAACCACATGTCATTGTGTTCAGTACCAACCAAAAATTTACAAAAGAAGAGATTTTCTGCTAGTTTAAATGCATTATTGAATATTTTGAAATGAATTTGT
Source organism: Chaetoderma sp. LZ-2023a (assembly GCA_034401795.1). NCBI lineage: Eukaryota > Metazoa > Mollusca > Caudofoveata > Chaetodermatida > Chaetodermatidae > Chaetoderma > Chaetoderma sp. LZ-2023a. The sequence continues at coordinate 39,001,841 of CM067363.1, read as the reverse complement.
CCGGAAAGTCGTTGCTGCCTAACCTTAGGCAGCAACGGGTTTCCGGACAAATTCATTTCAAAATATTCAACAGCTTCTCTGTATGGTTGCCTTGGAAATGGGTTTTATAGGGATTCCTCGGTGAATGGATTAAAGAAGTGATCAGCCTTGAGCTTACAATCATTGGGTTAGTGAAATTTGCTGCAGGATAGTAAAATCAATGATGCACTATTCCGTCTGGGTTAGTAGAAAAAATCCTTAAAATCTACCCATGATCTGTTTTCTAATTATTTTACAGGTACCTCCTGTAAGCGCCTGAAACCCGGTACTGTTTCAAATGTGTTCAACTTTGACACTCCATCTACACCATATGCTAAGGGAAGACATGAAAGTACACAAAGAAATAGGAAACTTGTTCCAGATGTGATGGGTGCCAGTCTAGATATTGGAAATGAAGTCAGGGAGACAATGGAGGAAGGTGAAGTGGAGGAAGGTGAAAGTACTTCATCTATCAATAACACTCACTTCCTGTGTAGCTGTCCAGTGTGGCCTTCTTTCCAACAGAGCCTGTTTGTATTCGATAGAGATTTCAGGACAATCTGGACACAATTAAATTTAATACAGGCTTTGACAGCTATGACCATTGTTGAGCTAAAAGTGATTCAATTTGATCAGTTGTCACTTATGAATGAAGTTAGTAAGAAATGCTGTGTTGAATATTTTGATATAATTGGATTGGAAGACACTGTTGCTTAAGCAGAAATGTCTTCCAATCCAATTATGTTCAAAATATTCAACAGTATGTTTTATTTTGCTTTGGATATATGTTATGTTATTTCTGAGCTGTGTGGTAATGGTATTTGCTCAGTTATGACTTGTGAATGATGAAATTTGCTCAGTTATCACTTATGAATGATGAAATTTGCTCAGTTATGACTTGTGAATGATGAAATTTGCTCAGTTATCACTTATGAATGATGAAATTTGCTCAGTTATCACTTATGAATGATGAAATTTGCTCAGTTATGACTTATGAATGATGAAATTTGCTCAGTTATCACTTATGAATGATGAAATTTGCTCAGTTATGACTTGTGAATGATATTTGCTCAGTTATCACTTATGAATGATGAAATTTGCTCAGTTATGACTTGTGAATGATGAAATTTGCTCAGTTATGACTTGTGAATGATGAAATTTGCTCAGTTATGACTTGTGAATGATGAAATTTGTTCAGTTATGACTTGTGAATGATAATATTTGCTCAGCTATGACTTGTGAATGATATTTGCTCAGTTATGACTTGTGAATGATGAAATTTGTTCAGTTATGACTTGTGAATGATAATATTTGCTCAGCTATGACTTGTGAATGATAATATTTGCTCAGTTATGACTTGTGAATGACAATATTTGCTCAGTTATGACTTGTGAATGATAATATTTGCTCAGTTATGACATGTGAATGATATTTGCTCAGTTATGACTTGTGAATGACAATATTTGCTCAGTTATGACTTGTGAATGATACTATTTGCTCAGTTATGACTTGTGAATGATATTTGCTCAGTTATCACTTATGAATGATGAAATTTGTTCAGTTATGACTTGTGAATGATAATATTTGCTCAGCTATGACTTGTGAATGATATTTGCTCAGTTATGACTTGTGAATGATAATATTTGCTCAGTTATGACTTGTGAATGATAATATTTTCTCGGTTATGACATGTGAATGATAATATTTGCTCAGTTATGACTTGTGAATGATAATATTTGCCCAGTTATGACTTGTGAATGATAATATTTGCTCAGTTATGACTTGTGAATGATAATATTTGCTCAGTTATGACTTGTGAATAATAATATTTGCTCAGTTATGACCTATGATTGATAATATTTGCTCAGTTATGACCTATGAATGATAATATTTGCTCAGTTATGACTTGTGAATGATAATATTTGCTCAGTTATGACCTATGAATGATAATATTTGCTCAGTTATGACTTGTGAATGATAATATTTGCTAAATTATGACTTGTGAATGATAATATTTGCTCAATTATGACTTGTGAATGACAATATTTGCTCAGTTATGACCTATGAATGATAATATATGCTCAGTTGTTACTTGTGAACAGTGATGAAGATTAGCAGGGGCCCAGTAGTCTTGGGCTACTAGATTTTAGGCTGGGCTACCAAAATTTCAAACTCACTATCCCAGGTGGCTCCCTAAATTTTTCCATCCATATTTTAAGATTGTGAACCGAAAATCGATTTTATGTCTATCTGATGAGTCTATTGCAGGTTAAGCCAATATTATTAACCTTGAAAGCATCATATTTAACATATTCTACATCAGTAAATCCTTTTATTATATCCTATGTTTCTACAGTATGCCGCAAAAATAACTTATGAAAAACACATTTTTAATGTGCCAAAAGGAAAACAAAAACTCGCCCATTTCTCAACACGTAGTAAAACAAAATGCTATATAGTACGCGTTGTCTAGACAATTTCTGACGGGCCTAACCTCTTGTTTTGATGCGTCTAATCTGTATTGACTCATTTATTTTTTTCTGACGAACCTACTGAAATTTCTAAACATACTAATAAGTTTAAATTTAGGTGGTGCTATATATTTGACGCGTTTTAAAATGTTATGCGCTGGAAATACAACGACACAAACTATTTAACTTGCGTGTGGGCGTCCTGGCATTGCTTTGGAGCAACCGAGAAACCAGGACTATATGTCAGGAAAACTGGTGCGTAGTAACTCTTATTTCCAGTAAATCGCATTTGCACTAAATTGTCAGTTTAAAGCATACAAGTTAAGAAGGGTCACGCTATCTACTAAATGCCTTAGAGCTGGTTACCCTATTTATTGTGGCGGACTTGCGGGTTATTGTTTTATATTAGAAATGTACGCTGCTTGTACAAGTACAAATATTTGGTGACAGTCAGGGTTGGGTTTTGGACTGTCCAAAACTAATTTTGAACAGACTTTGTCCAAAACCTGTCTAAAACGGTTTAAACCAGTCCTAAACTGTCCAAAACCTATTTCATTAATAATAGGATTCTTGGATGAGAGAGATAAATACAACTACCCTTCTGTCTATAAACCCTCTCAATGACACAGACAAAGTATAACAGTTACTTTACAAGTAGAAATATTCTGAAAATGATTTGACTGGAAGGTATTGCTGCCAAAGTCAGAAAAAGCTTAGTCAAATTATTTCCAAAAATTTAACAGATTTTTTGGTTTAGTCCATTTAGCATAGAGGAATTCACAGGGGTGAAAGGGTTAGCAGGATTAGTTTTAACTATACTATTAGCTAATTATAGGCTCATTCACATGTGAGTGTTATAAAATAACATCCACAGAAGTGCCTGCTGGTTATCTGAACTTAGATCTGTTTACACACAAAGAACCCATTGTTAGTTCACCCAGCCAAGGTCTTGCTGTCCCCAGTCAAGGAACAGAAGTTACAATTGAGTTACAGCCTGTAGTTAACACTTTCAATGATAATGACCAGAAATAGCAATATTCCTTACAATTTAACGCTATACAGCAAATTTTCTGTTAAATATTTTGAAATCAATTTGCCTGGAAGCTGTTGCTATAAATAATCAAATTATTCTCTAAATATTCAACAGTTTTTCTATCATACATACATTATTTTGCTGGATAAAAAGGTGATATAGTATTATTAAAGATTTGACTGTACATGTAGTTACACTCTCTAAGATAACTGAGTTAAATTGTGTTCAAACTAATCTATGTATGTTAACACTTTCAACAATCATGAGTTCCATACATCTCACTTTCAAAGGAAATAGTCTGGACTAAAATTTTAGGTTTTGGACAGTTTTAGACATTTTAAAGTGTCCAAAACCTATTTTGTTTAAATCACTATTGGCCAAAACTTGCCAACCCTGGTGACAGTTACCAAAAAATCTACCCGTCACAGGTACAATTTTATAAACATTTCAACCCCTGTTGTTTTTGGGGCCATTAAGACGGTAGTTCTTTGATACAGGTGGAATTCTTTACAAATTAAAGCATATTCTTTTAAATATTTTGAAAATACTATGACTGGAAGCCATTGCTTTCAAGGTGGTTATGGGTGGGCTGGGGAGGGTTGCTCTGCAGCTCAACTAGGTAAGCCACAACAATGTAAGATAATCAATTCTTTGTTTTTGTAGTGGGGTTTGTGGGTGGGGTGGGAGGAGGGTGTTAAGATATTTATAAATATTGGGTCATTAGTCACTAATTATTATAGTGGGTCTGAAATTTTGAAATATATGTTTGGAAAAAGTATGGAATTTTATTGTGCCCACGGTGTATGAACCCTGAAATTGTTGCAAGCTGGAAAGATGTTACCAATGAGTGTTGTCATACAAATACTGGTAGTTTTGCAGAGAAAATGTACATTTGCAGACCAAGGGAGTATTGTTTTTGGAGACTTAACACTGAATGACTGGCTCGGTTATCGAGCTTGTAATTTCAGGGGTAAATTTTCCAAAATATTCTTCTTGGTCTGGAAATGGAACGACTGAATGGACATAAAACAAAAACTCAATCTGTTTTTTGACAAATTTACTTGAGAAATATTACAGTACTTATATCAAAATGGATGAATCCACTTTTAGCTATTGCCCACCCGTTTCTAGCTAAGCTCTGCTCCAAGATTTGTCCCAGAATCTCAATTTCATGGTAACTATACAGCTAACTTGGTGAATACTTTGAAACAAACTTCCCCGCAAAACAATCAACAGAATGTTTATAAAATTGCAAAGACATACAATTAATACTTACTGACAGACTACTGAGAGGTAGTATTGTCTGTCAATTATAAGTGACCGGTGAAATCCACCTATATGTGAGGTAATTGATTATGAGGTCAATAGTTGAGTAACAGATTGGATTCATCCATTAATATGAAATCTCAGTTCTACTTTGAAAATAATATCTGTCACTTAGAATGACTGGTTTACAATAAATACTCCTTGTATGTACAGTATCATACTAAGTTTTCCTGAGTGACCAATACAGTCAGATCCTGACAGGCATATAAGTATTAATTACTACCCATATTTTTATGTATTTGGCTGGGGTTCCATATGATAATTAGGAAAAAAGATCGGCAATTTCTATGGCAACTGAGTTGTATCATGGTGTGATTGTTCATGAATTAAAGGAAAGTTTGTAGTATCACGTATGATCTCTGTTGTTTGTCAACATGGACATAAAATCAGAATCATGAGAGTGAAATGTGCTCAGGGCAACCTCTGAAATATACAATTTTATATATACTAAATACTTAAGACAATGTATTTATCCAGTGTATAACACGGAAATGAAAACCCCTCATTGTATTGAATTCCCATTGAGCTTTCTATACAGGAATCCAAAAGTGGATTCCCATGGATTCCTGCTGAGCAAATTTACGAGAATCCGAATTGATTCTGGTGAAATTTAACGAATTTCGACCCCAACACATGATCATCAAGAAAACATCATGTTTCATTAATTGACCATGAGGTGAATTCACATGCAGCGGATGCCATTTGACCAGATAATGATTTTTTATGAAACCATGTTTTTTAAAACATATTTTATCTGTAAATTAGGTAATTGGTGGATTACGGTTTAAGGGGTTAGAATGATCGAAAATAATTTGAAGTACATACATGTATTTTGCGATTTGACAACTGACGTAATTTGCCATGCAATTAGAACGATAACTACGTACGACTGCTCACTTCGACGCTATCTATCTCAAAATAGTAGTTAAAATAAATAAAATAAATAAAGTCTGGTTCACGTAATGTCGTGACAATAACACTAACTACTAAAATGTTGATTTACAACACTGTTATTAGGTAACTATTTTCGAAAGCATAGTAAAATCTAACATGTGTAAGTAGGAACCCGGATATGAGAGCGAGTTTAGGCTCCTAGTAGAGTACCGCACATACGGTTAGAGTTTGTATAACCACCTACAGTATGATCTAGTCTAGTAAGTCATGTGTTTGTATTCAAGTACTCAGTATTTAGTAATACTCCTCCATAAACTGTCGTTCAAGCGGGTGAATGTCATTCAGCACGTAGCTAAAGACAGGGTTTGTACACCTTTCAGTATTTGAAATTCCATGACTTTTCCATGACTAAAATTAAGAAATTCCACGACCTCCAAGAATCAATAGCTAGGTAGGTCAAAGACAGTCAAATTTGTTTCAAAATGTTCAACAGCATATAGTGAATCATATGGAATTCACTTTATCTAGGGCAAAGGGTCAACATGTGAGAATATCCGGTACATTTTTAATAAAATCTGAGGTTTTCACATAAAAAAGTGATGAATAAAAATTCTGAATGGAAGTTCTAGAGCCTATGATCATACATAAAAAATTGATGAATAAAAATTCTGAATGGAAGTTCTAGAGCCTATGATCATACATGTAGTATCCTTTCAGCCTAACATGGTTGAAATTGGTCAAAATGGTAAGAAGCAATATGGCCATTTCCAGTAAAGATTTTGACCCAAAAATTTCACTATTACCGTTAAATTCCGTGTATATTGCGCACTTTTTTGCTCAAATTACATGTTATAAAAAGCTCCTGCGCACTATATACAAGGATAAATATTTGTCCCATTTTTTTCCTCAGAATTTTTCGTCAGAATCACAAAATTCAGAGCTGAAAATGTGATTTTATGGATCGGGAATCAGCATCGCATTCTAACATGTCTATAATGGTACTAATAGATCGTTGAAATGCCTTACTACTGTCTAAATACTGTGTTATACCTTTATTAAATATCATAGTGTTGTAAAATGATCAAATAAACCATCATTCAACTTTTTTACAACGCCATTGTTTCCTGTAATTTGTTCTAAGTTATATATATAAGGGGAGGTTACTCTTGTCTTCCCAAGTTGAACATAGAGATGTTTAAAATCCATAGATTGCTACACAGATACGGACATAAATGTGTTAAAAAAATAATGATAGGGCCGACGTTTTTCAAGGCGATCTAGCATTTACATAGATATAGAAAGGAATGTTTTCTATGTGCTAAACGGCACAATGTTTTGACCTTTGCTCGCCTTTGATATAATTATCAAAATAATTACCGGCACTGTTAGTGAGCCAAAATGGATTTGAGTAGGTTTTTTTTATTAAAATAGATTTTATTCTCTCAAGTATCAGCGCACAACTCATATTTTATGAATTGAAACAAAATAAATATGCAATTTTTATGTTCTAACGACCATTTATGTTAATGAGCACTGCTCAAATCAAATTCGGATTCTAACCTGTTCTGATGGAAATTATATTTGTATTTTTATATCGTTTTATATCGTTCAATAAAGTTTAATACAAAATATTTGCTAAAAGTGTATGCAAATGATATTCCCATGATTAAACAACAGAGTAACGCACGCCACAAATGGGATTTTATAAGGAAAGCGTATTCGACACGCAGTAAGTCATTGATTCTTTTGTTACCAGTTTTCGTTCACATGTCTCTCAATCTTACTGCGCACTATACACGGAAAGAAGGTTTTTTCAGGCCGATTTTGGTCAAATTTAGGGGTGCGCACTATCCACGATAGTGCAATATACACGGAAATTAACGGTAACCCTTTAACACTCATATCAGCCAAAGCCGGCTTCTGTCACTCGTGGTCTTGAGAGATGTCCATTTGCAGACCAAGAGAAGATTATTGTTGAACATTTTTTATAAAATAGTCTTCACTTGGTCTGCAAATTGACATTTGTTTTTAATTTAAAAAAATTTTGAACAAATTTAAGGCTTAGAGCCGAGGCTTCTATTTGGACAAGGTGTTCAAGAACAAATTTAAATCCAATCCCTAAAATTGTTACTTTCGCAAATATGTTGCGCACTAATAGATAACACGCATGGGAAAATTTGACAAAATATGAGCCAAAAAAGCCTTATACATGTATATACCACGCAATCAGAGTTTAGAAATATTGCAAAACATATTTTTCAGACGAACGAAAATTGGTAACTTTACCGCTAGATTCAAAATAATAATAATCCTTTATCGGCTAAATATCTTGTTATTCTTTTAATATTACCAAGTTTATTTCATACTTTAACCGTAATAGAACGCATAAAACCATCTTTGAGCAAGAAATACGTTCAATATACAGGGGAATCTCCATACACCAGCGAGACCGAGATATCATCGCCATCTAATTATCATAATGTAACCAATTCGGCCGGGACGAAATCGCCCAAATGAACAAAAATCTTGCCACTAAATATACTGCCGAATGCATACGCTGAGTAGGAAATAGTGAATTTATTGCTCAAATTGTTTTTAAAACATTCTCTTCTGTACATATTTATTATTAATTTGGGATATTCGCATTCGCGGCGTTACAAAACCCGTTTTTATTTGGGAGGCCTCCTTCCAGTCCAGATATAGTTTCAGTGGAATGTCTCCAATCACAAAAGAGTTTAATATGGCCTTTTCCAGGCCTGGAATTTAGATTTTCAAATTCCATGACTTTCCAGGATTTCCATGACCCGTGCGAACCCTGTAAAGAGTAGTCATTTCCCGGAAATCACGCCTCAAGAATTCTCACAAAAAATGTGTTTGACTATTTTTCGAGGTTCATATGTCATATAATAAAGAGATTATGATAATTTGACAACATAAACGCAATGATTCGTGAATCTAACTTAAATCTACTTAAATCAACACTCCATACAAAGACGAAAAAGACCGTAAAACAAAACGATGGGATTCTAATGCCTATCGAGCAGAAAAGTCACGTGATAAACAATACTACGAATATCATTCACAAAATCGATAGTAGTCAATATCCTGGCGGAAGAATTTGTTAACAACCAATCACATTATGCCGGCTCGTATTTAAGAGGCTAAGAGGTGTATTTTACTTGTAATTATTCCGGCAACGTAAGAAGCGACTTAATCGTTTTCATTTCATGGGCGTTCAAGCAATTTGTTTCGTATGTCTTAGTCCATGATGGATCATTTTATGTTTGTTGAAATCTAAGGGAAATAATGATTTGTTTGGATTGGGAGTTCATTGTATAGCGTCATCGTTTTCGCAGCGCATTTCTTGATTTTTTTTTTATCATGTCACATTTGGAATCCTAATTAAACATAGTACAAACTCGAATTGAAAAAAGGATTATTTGTTGCAAAGAAGAAATTTTGATTTTCAAATTATTCAATCTTACATTGAACCTTACGTCATGTAAAATTCATTGCTGGCAAATCAAATCATATTTGCCGAGGGTCGTCCTCTGTCGATTTGTTGGGATTTCACCAATACCCATGCTTTCCCACGGCTAATAGGTATAGATGACTGTATTTTATGTCTCTAGTAGCAAATGGTTACACTACATGATAATATTAAAATGCAAGTCAAGAACAAACTAGTTTAGGACAGTCACCAGATTATGCGCAATGGCGATCTTACGGAGGGTTTTTCGGGGTTTTTTATTTTCGTAATGGTTTTTAAACCGTCGGCATAAAAAATGTGAGACGGTGTGAAACCGGTATACCGCCCAGCCCTAAGTATTAAGACGTAGATATCACTTCTACAGCAACACTGTGCATGATACACAAAGCGGAAATTTTCAGTTAGATAATTTTAAAATCCGTGAAACAGACAAGTAAAGCAGACAACTGTCGCTCACTCAAACAATGATTTAACGCTATTTATGATATTTTTACATTCGCATATGGTTTTCTCCCCTAGTCCCCTCACCTCCTGTCCCATAATCATAAGAGCGAAACAACCCAGGGCGAACGGGAATATGGGCGAAACAGCCCAGGGCAAACAGGCAAAGGTGCGAAATGACTCGGGGTACGAACGGGATTCAGGGCGAAACGACCAGGATTCTTTGAATCAAGCATTATGTCCATATAAGCCATACAGAGAAAGCTGCATATTAGTATATGATCAAGAAATCAGTTCACAATACAAGCGGATTAAAATACACTAACAATCACTGCGGCGTATATACTTAACTAATCAATAATTATAAAATTGACACTACTAAATGTCTATTATACGAACACGATAATGCCCAAATGTGTATTGTCAAATATGACTGCACTAGAGAGAATGTCTCACAATGCACAAGTGCCGCATGGCGGCTGTTGCATATCCTGTCCGTAGAATTTGTATTTTACAAATATTTTAATCACGAAAACTGGTGTCAGTATTTAGAAAATGGTGTTTCTTACAATCATGCATACTTAATTCATTATGATATGGTAGTGGAAAACAATTATTCTCGCTACACACATAATAGCATAATGATAACTGCTTCATTAATATGCTATGTGGCAGATTTTATCGTGCAGCAGAATTTTTCATATTCCTTTTATTCATTCGGTATATTCCGCCTCCCTAGGAGAACCACCAGTCAGTACTCGAAATCTTAATGTTAGCATTCTGTCAATTGGAAAGCTCCACCCATCAGTACAATCGGTCGAGGATAATACAAAGGATATTAAAAGAAGCGTGATCAAAGCACGTCTTATCACCGGAACATACCTGATTCAAGCTACACTTAGCAAATTCAGTCGGAACGGTGTTACCTCCATATGTCGCCTTTGTCAATCAGCAGAAGAAGACTACTCACATTTTCTGATGCACTGTGGCACCTTACATTCACATAGACGACATTATCTGTCAGAACTGAAGGCACTGCTTATAGATGCATTGGGTCCTGCGGTATGGATACACCTCTGTGGAGACGACAACCTCTTACTACAACTCATCATCGACTGTACTGCTCTGACCGCTACAAATGCCCTGCCAAATTGCCCTGACCTGCTTCTCAACATTGAACACCTCACTAGAAGACCCTGTTATAATCTACACTGTGGTAGGTGCTTCCTTATCAACCTACTACCATAACAGCGTTGTGCGAAATATTTCACATATCAGCTATATAGGACTTGTACATTTGACCTTTATGCTCGGACTTGCATGTATGTAACATAGACGAATGGAACCCCTCCCCTGCATCCCCGTTCCCTTGTCCAAAGATGCTCCCCATTAGCCAGCATCCTGTAAATAGTATCATCATTATAAGTAAATATGTTCCACTACTCCTGGAGTTTTTCTTTTCACTGTAATGACTGACTAGATAATTGAACCAGTGGTGAACTCTGCTGGGGAGGTGTGTGGGTGGGGGTGGGGTGTTGGGGTGGGTGTGTGTGTGGGGAGGGTGCTGGGAGTGTGGGGAGGGGGTGGTCTCTTGACCCATGAATTGACATATTTCCTTTTTGAAATTTTAACTGTTTATGTGGATCAAGTGTCAAAGGGTTAATAAGGAAGTAGTAAATGTAATGTCTAAATTTATAATTGTTTGTGTAAGTACTGTCATGTCTAATTTATATATACCTGTATATATGTGTGTAAGGTGTCCGCCATAACAATAGGCACTGCCTTAGGGGGACAAACTGGTATGATTCGCTGAATACGTTTATCTTGGAATTATTGAATAAATAATCTTGAATCTTGAATCTTGAATCTTGAATCTCGATTCTGATAGCCTGTTTTTTAGATTCTCTTCATACAGTTGGTGTCTTAGAATTTGTTTGATTTTCTTTAAATGATTATGCTAGAGGTTGTTGCAGATGCGCAGTGCAATAGTTTCCGGTAGTTATTCAATGAATTTCTCACAGATTCTCAGACCGATGCTTTCTGATGTGTGTGTCGAAATGGAATTCAGAGTGGAATGGTTACATGTCAATTTTGGAGTAATGCTCTGACTAGATCGTGAGCTTTATATTAGCATGATTCCACATCCGAATATAAGCTGATACTTTGGCAATTGCAGTTGGTCTGACGTTGAAGTTTCCAAAATATTAGTGTTTTCTCTCTCTCCGTCTGTTGTGCAGTATGGCAGTGTGATGCTTTCTAAGTGTTATTTATGTAAAATGTTAGTGGGCTTGGATTCTGTATGGCCAGCTGATTAATTGGTAAACGTGGCTGTGTTTTGTATGGCAGAAAGTTGCTGTATTGCCACTTAATTTGATAGCACTTTTGCTGGATAGAACTGAGTGCCAAATGTGCGCACAATATATATTTTCTGGTCACAGATTTGATTTTTAACTTATTTGTGATAGGTGTATAGTTTGAGTACTGCACAGTCGGAGAAAGGGAACGCTCAACGTCATGACCCAAGGAGGCAGGTTTCATTGCTGTAATAGCAGGTAACATTAGTTTTGGACATTTCCGCCTTCTTGTACTAAATTGTTATCAGGTCTTAAACCTGTATATTTAAGCAGCTTTTTCCTAAATCATTATTTGATTCCATGTTCGTACATGCTGGCATAATTGGTCCTTGTGGCTATGGACTACGTTCATGGAACCAGATACGTCTCATTTTCTGCTGTCAGCCGCATTGTCACGTGATTCCTCAATTTCAAAGGTAACTAAGCGTATATGGCCGGCCGCCATCTTGGTTATGTAATCATTATTGTATAAAATCCAGTAAGAGTACAAATTTCAGTAGACTGTATTGGATAGTCATGCATTTCGCCAGTAACATTTGATTAAGAGATGCATTATGTTGAAATTGTCCAGTAGTAAATGAATTGAAATGCATTGTGTTAAAAATCAGCATTTGGAGCTAAAAATACAAGTCACGCTTCCAGATTTAGAAATTAAGTAAGCGAAACTTCTTTTTGTTGCGGATATTCCACCACTTCGAGGCGCAACCAATTATTGTCCAGTTTATGAGGATTACATTCATGTAGGAACACTTCAACAGTACACGTACAGAGACGATAATTATTATTACTTAATATACGACACTAGGAGTTTATCTGACTGTTAATTACAAGATGCCATTTATTGAATATTTCAAATCTGTTTGTTAAAGTCCTAGGTCATTGTCAAAGGGGTGTTCCTCCCTCTTGACGACGGCTTCAGTACTAAAATGTCATAGTCTAGAGATTTCTATTTAAGTAAGTCGGCCGCACACTTTTTAGGCTAAAGCTAGGATAGGTGAACCAGATTTATTAGATAACAGCCTAGGGTGCTTATCAGTTATGTCTTGGCTGTTTCTGATTAATTTAGTAAACCTTTGACTGGGTACTTTAAAATTATTTCCAAATTGCCACAAATTTGGCTCTAGGTATTAGCACCCTTTGGATGCTCAACTTAGTCCGGTATCACATTAACCCAGGCCCCAAGGGAAAGCTTGTCCATCTTAGCAAGGAGTGCGAAAGTAAAGCAGCAGGGTATAAACTCTTTCTTGTGATGAATGTTGGTTAAAGGTGTTTTCAAGAACACATTTGAACAGTATTCCTCGCCATAAAGGGTTTACAATTAAGTTATACGTCTGCTTTATTTGCCCAGGCTAGTTCAATAGAGAGTTCACGCCCCTATAACCTAATAAGTTAGCCTCAGGACAGTCTATAAATCAATAGTCTTATTAAATCTATTCAGTAACCAGCTTCCCTAGAATTTAAGTTTCTTTGGTGTCCTTATCCTCATTCTTATTACGTTTGAATAGCTTTGCAGGCAAAGTAATCTTCTTCTGCTGATTCACCTTATAGGTTATCAGTGGCTCATGATTGCTTTCCATGCCAGGTTGTTTTAGTTAATTTGTAGAGTTAGTTTTCCTTTTCACTTGTTAGATTTCAGGACAGTAGTTTGTTGGCAGTGCTTTCTATTTGGTAGTTGTTGCCAGATTGTACTCACAGTATCCTGTTGTCAGATAGTGTCAACACTGTTACCTGTTACCCCATTAGTATTTTTTTTAGTTATTATCAAAGCCAGATAGAATTTAAATTGGAGTGTTGTTGCCAGATAGTGTGCTCAATTGCTATCATTTATGATACAGAATCAGAGCATTGTTATCAGCACAACGTTTCCAAAGTAACCATAGGCATTATTGCCAGATAATGTGCTCATTTGCTATCAACACAGTATTTAATCTGTGTGCCATTTACTTGCCAGATTGTTATTATTTGTCTCTACCTTAGCTATTGTTTATAATAAGTGACATTTATTTATAACATTCAACTTTGATGCCAATCACTTAGTCAGTTTTTAATTGATCTGTTTAAAAAGTGATTTACCGGATAACCATTACACTTTTCTGGGACACAGTAGGTTAATTTGACCTTTGAACAGTCAGCTAGCTTTTAGTTCATTAGGTTTTTCCATTTGTCGGTATTTGAACTGTTGTTCTGTCCGATTGCAAATTAAGTTGCAAGGCTGGCCAACAACTTTTTAACTAACAACATTTTGGCTTAAGATCTATTTTTCTTAGCAAGCTCGTTTTTTTTCTTGTAGAACCTTTATATTGCATTACATTTCCCGTAAGAACTCGATTCTTCTTTAGAACTTAGCAGATCAGGCACAGCCTTAAAAAAACGATCAGGATTTTAGTGCCAACTCTTCCTATTGCATTTATAACACCCTCTACATCGCACTATCTTTGCACTAACATCACATTTGTACACTTTACTCCTCAAGATGTCCAACAGAGTCATCTGACCCTATTTAAATTATGAACATTTCAGCTTAATGCACTCAGTGGATCTTTCAAGCGAGTCAATTGTTTGAGAGGTTCATGGACTGTAGGGAGATTATATCTTCTGTGTATAAAGAAGGATTTAAACTAGGTTAATGACACGGAGATGAAGCAGCTATCCGGCAGCACCAGCAGCACCAGCGAACTTCAGATGCCGATCATTAGCAGGGTGGTGGGCGGAAAGGCATGTGGGGAAATTATTACCCATGGGTCCTGTGTAACCCATAATTAACCACCCTTTTTCTGTCCTGTTCCTGGTTTTAGTAACATCCGTTTTGGCCTGTTAAATCCCTATTTTATTACAATACGATTTGGAGGCATTTCAAATTTCAATGTTGAGAAAGATTCTGTTCCTGCCGGTTCGTACAGCATAGTGTATTGTATACCTACTGGAAATACATATCCGGCAGATCACATTACTATTAAACATAATCAGAAGTGAAAATCCAACACTGAACAGAATAATGGAACGACAATCATTAATAAAGCCTGTTAATTCTCATAGTTGGTTCATATATATCCAAGGTATCATGCAGCAGTACAAGCTTCCACAACTTGTGCACCGAAAAAGTCACATCCTCAACAAAAACAAGTGGAAAGAAATGGTAAAAAAGCAATAGATATGTATTGGGCACACGAACTAACTGAACAATGTCGTAGGAAGACTAGACTTCATACTGTCACCTCCCAAGGCTATCAGTTTGCAGAATGCATCAAACCATAACCACTGTTCATTCAGATGTTTAGGATGTCCAGCAACATAGTACTAAAATCAGACTACTAACAGGAACGTACCTGGTCCAGGATAATCTCGCCAGATTTCAGCTAAGTCAAGTAGATCCAAAATTTCCACTCTGTCAAATAGAGACTGAAGATTACTATCATATGCTACTAAAGCGCAACACCCTTTTTAATCACGGAGTCAAATATTTCCTGGAGCTCAAGTCATTTATTACACAGTACCTAGGAGACTCTACTTGGAGATCCGTAAGCAGCGATTCCAAATTACTTACACAGCTCATTATCGACTGTACAGCCCTAAAAGAATGTGGTTTGATACCAGACGACATAAACATCTCCCAAAACATAGAAACCATAGGACGAAAATTTTACTACAGTATTCACTTTGGTAGAACTTACATACTCAACAGCATAAAACGTAGGAATCCGTCATCATAACAAAACAGAAACCATATTTATTAACTCCCATAACTGATGTTCAGCAACTAACTGTGTACACTTAATTTACTTCTCATGAATTTTCATGTACTTTTCCTGGTGATTGCATATTTGCATGTGTGAGACATGAGAATTTAAGATTATCTACCACTTCTACGTGGGTGCTCCAATCTAGTGAAGGAATATACGGAAACAGAACCGAACTGGTAGAGATGGATATGCTGTCTAATCTTTGCCCACCCTACTACCTAATCCTGGTGATGCTCCTGCTTGTAAATTTACACTATCTCATTACTTACAAGTGGATTAAATAATACACCGATGTCTGATTAGTGATTATTTGACAGCGGCAACTGATTACTTGACAGTGGCGACATTTATGTGTATCAAACGCAGTCCAAAGGTGATGATTTAAATCACGAAAACATAGACAGTCGAGAACTATGCAAACTACAAAAGGTACAAGCTACATCATAAGAAAACAACTATATCAATTTTTAACT
This sequence comes from Chaetoderma sp. LZ-2023a, assembly GCA_034401795.1. Lineage (NCBI taxonomy): Eukaryota > Metazoa > Mollusca > Caudofoveata > Chaetodermatida > Chaetodermatidae > Chaetoderma > Chaetoderma sp. LZ-2023a. The sequence goes on along the minus strand of CM067363.1, from coordinate 38,985,601 downwards.
CAAGCATACCAACTGAAATCTGGAACAACATGCAGTGCTGGAAGATTGATATCATACCAGTTCCAGTATCTAATGAGCTTACACACCTATGTATCAGCAGAGGTATCAGTATCACAGCACAAATTTCATCTCTTGACCAAGATAGAATCAGCAAAGGACGTCGTACCCTATACATGATGATGGGAGCAGAACTCCATTGACCAAACAGTCGTCCTCCTCCACTGGCATATAAGTTATACACAACGTATGTCTTAGCATGTTATGCACACGGCTTAGAGTCAGTATGGATAAATCAGAATGAACTAATAGCCCTGGAGCTATTCCACCATATGACATTGAGATACATCTCCCAACATCATGTGCAAGTTCAGCCGTATACCTTCTTCTCGGTGCCAGACCCATTGAGGCTGAGATCGACGTGATGCGCCTCACACTGTTTGGTGCCATTGCCCGTACCAAAGGTTCTACCATCGAAAAACTAGCACATAACAGCTGATAGTCAGTCGTCGATCAGAGAAGAGTTGGTTCTGCATGGTTGCAATGTTGTTCGAAAAGTATGACCTTGGTAGCCCATTACAGTTCCTGGAGAGTCCTATAGACAAGGCAGCTTGGACCACGTGAGTACGCTCAAGTATCAACTCCTTTTGGACCAAGACCTTACAGGAAGAGGCACACACTAAATCCTCTCTGCAACATCTGAATGTGGAAAACTGTAATATTGGAGTAACACAACATATGGACCATAACGAGATGTCCAATGAGCTACCATCAAAGCGAAACTCCTCACTGGAACCTATACCTTACAGGGTTCAAGAAAGAGATTCACCAATGGTCATGAATCCAATTCAATCCGAGCAAAGAAGAGCTACATCTATAGTTCAGAAATCTGCCCGATCCGTCTATACTTGAAGCCATCGAATCTGCATCACGATGGCTGTGCTATAGTGTACACCACTTTAGAGCTAGAGACCTGAACTATCTCTACAAAGCAAGCAGGCAGAAAGGAAAAGGCGGGCCAGTCTGAACCTGTCCACAAAGTTGTGCTCCATGAACACTGGAACACTATACATACAACCTTCTTAGTAAATGTATATAAACTCTCATTTATTATTTTATTTGATATCAATCTTCTATTCTCCTGACTAACGCTGCAATGAACTGTGCATAAACTGAAAGATACTAATCGGTGACAGTGTGGCTAACCAGTTTAGCATTACCATAATAAACAGGGGGATCACACCATAGTAACAGTAACGCTAATGTAAGGGATGCACTCGTCGACCAAACGACAAAATGGCACAAAGCAACCTTTTTTCAGACCAGCGGCACAGATTTAGGGAAGGTCGTTCCTGTATGACCCAGTTGATCTCGGTCATGGAAGCATGGACAGAACTGCTTGATCAGAAAGCATGTATTGACATGATCTACTTTGACTTCCTTTTCTCAGTGGACATATCATATGTCGACACTCTACTACAAAATACCTATCTACAGTCATGCCCACCAACAACTTAATATTTCTAATACTGCTATGTCAAGGTTGAGCACACGCACACACGCACGCACGCACACACACACAGCCATCCCCTCCCACCCCACTGCCAATGTGCCATATTAAAAAACCTGTGTCTACAGTAAATATCCAAGATGGGAGAAAATTACACAATATTATGAAGATCATTTATATGTAGAACACTAGGACAATCATGACAATATGGTACAAAAATATATGTTGTACCATCATGTGCTTACGCCTATACAAGCATTAATATTATATAGCGTATGTTTGAATTAACTGTCACCTTATATATTGTAATATCTTGTGTAGCGTGGATCGCCTTGTCAGGTACGAGCCGGCCGATTCTATCTGGGTATAAAACGGCCTGATCAGGGATGCCCCAAGCTCACCCCCCCCCCCTGGGTAGCCTATAAGCGTGTATAGCCAATAATAGAGGCTGAGAATAACAGAGTCTGTGAGATGTCTCATTGCGCATGCACGACCATGAGAGATAGCTTACATACACGTGTTAGCATGTAGAGACTGGCAACTTATATATGTACTTTGCCTGATAACGTAAATCAGTTAAAATATGCCCATCCTCGCTTTTCCTGGTAGGAACCATTACCAGTTGTGCACGAGGATTCCAATACTTTTTGCAGAATTAGAATCGGTCCAGAACTGGCGGAGATATCATAAAATATAAACAAACTATATTGAAGCTCCAACTAAAAGAGACATCGCGATAGCGCACGTGTTGGTAGGGTTAAGGCCAGCGATCACGTGGTCAGTGTCCATACCTCGTATATAATGCGTGCGTTGATTTGTCAGGTCTCGCTGTTGTGACGTCACCAGTTAGTATAAAAGGAGCTCTCAAACTTCAATCAACAGACAGTTGGAGGTGGGTCCGGTCTGAGAGGGAACGAACCAAGTATTAATTGCATAGAGCTCACGTTCTGCAATCTACACCAACGCAAAGCAGATCAGTCAGGTTCCCCTCAGGACAACCACGCTCTGCACTACAAGTTAAGTTTTTGTATATTCCCGGAAAGATATCAACGGGTAATCAACCAATTTAAAGTAAAGCTTCACACAACCAACAACTTCGGAGGACCCTTCTTTGCGGTGTGGCCCTTTGGCCACAAGTAATATCCAAACCAGTATGTAAGCCGTTTGGTGTTCGTTGATATCTCACCAGATCTTTCATGCCACGTCAAAATAGTGGTGACGAACAATGCACATATCTAGTGCTCCAGTTTAATGTTTTGACCGCAGTCCTGATAAGGATATTCCATTACAAGAGCTAAGCGACACGGATCGAATTGTGCCTCCAATTATGAATCCTGCATTATACATCTACACTCCCAGCCTTCGTTATATGGAAGCCACTTTCCAAATCCGACCAGGTATGGTGAAATTAACATTGCAGTAAATTGATTCTTATAAGATATGTGCGGATGTCACTAAGCCATCAGAAATAAGTTTGTTGTTCAGTTCCTGAGTATGAGCCGCATCAGTTAGACGGCTGCGTCAAACCACCAAGCAGCAACTACAGAATCGTGCCAGCTCATGCCACGCTTTTTGTGACGTATCAACAACATGTGACATTTATTGAACTGATGACTAATAGGTGCACCACATTCCTCATATTTAATTACTTTCATTTTCTCACATACTGATGACTAAAAGGTACCGCAAGGTCGGATGCGACCTCCATTACTATATTTACTGTATATAATTATTTTCATTTAATACGTGCTGATGACTAACAGGCACCACATGGTCGGATGTGACTTCATCGCTCATTGTACTGTATAAATCTGTAATACGGCAGTAGCTATCTAAGTTTATTATTCAATAGTTATTATTATTCTTACAAAAAGTTAATATGAACAGCCCAGATGATACAGTGATGTTCAACTTCTGTGGCAATGGTCGCATGCCCCCACTGGAACGTGATCATTCCACCGACTCTAGAGGTTGGTCTTTGTGGACACCAGAGATAAGCAGAATTCCCCTACAATCCCCGAGGCCAGATAACCAGCATCATCAGGCTGATGTACTGCACGGGTACGATTCAGAATTAGAGGATGATACTCCGGGACAATGCATACCCCTGGAAGCCACACTTGTTTTATGTGTAGGGGGTCCATCGATTCATAGGCTCTACCTTTGGTGGACTACCCAACTGTGATGTATGTATACCATATATTAAGCATGAAAAAATAATTTTGAATCTTGAATCTCTCGTATCTTCTGGTTCAGGCCTACGGCAGATGAAAATTTTCGGCCTAAATTAAAATGGAAATAAAAATAAGATAAGATAGATTGTACAGAATGCAGGCTATTAAGCACCTGCGTTCCAATAGTATTGCTAGACTGTTATAGTGTAATTCGGCGTATGTAGTAAAATTTTATGTCTTGATTAGACCAGTGCGTATCTAGCCTATTCTTGAATGTGTTCATGGTTCATTTAAGTTACGATTTTGTCTGTGAGTGAGTTCCAGACATCGATTACTCTATTTGTGAAATAATGTTTCCTGAATTTAGGGAAACTTGATATAGATGCACCTCTAGGTAAGTGAACACTCAGTCATAGCAGTAGATTTGTATGCACATTTGCTAAACTCGGTTGAGCCCAAAGCAAGTTATATTTATAATAAGGCAAATTATGAGCAAATGAAATGTATTTTAGACATTGATTGGGACATCATCTTGCACGATCTGAATATAGAGATAAAATTGGATATTTTTTACAAACAAATTAAGAACAGCAGTAAAAGAATGTGTGCCTAAGGCCATTATTAAGCAGCGGTTTAAAAAGAATAATAAAAAGCGCACGCTCCGTTTTAAATGTAAAATACTAAATTTAATAAAAGGCAAGCGAAGGTGCTGAGCAAAATACAAAATGACAGGTGATGTTCTAACGAAAACAGAATATAACTGGGTAAGAAATTGGGTCCGCGTTGAAACCAGAAACTGTCAATACAGACATCATCAAGAAATACCTGGAGAATCTGAAAATTTCAAAATTCCCTGGCCCAGACATGATACATCCACGTATTTAAAATGAGCTTAAAGATATTTTAGTAAAACCTTTAATGATACTTTTCATACCTCATTGAGTACTGTAGCTCGCCCGGTAGTGTCGGGCCATTCCGATGTCTCATGTCGACTCACCATACTGTAAGTGCATGACGAGTGATGACGCTGGTTAGCATCTGGTCTCAAGTGATGGACCTTGAACGAGACTGCCCCAGCGGGAAACAAAAAACGGCTCCTAAGTCCGGTGGAACTCAATCGTTCCGGTGGGGCCATGCGACCATTGTCGTGAACATTAAACACAACGGTCTCATCCCAAGGATTTGTGTCACCAGTATGCCTGTCCATAGCAATTTCGTGATCTATGGACTTACAAGATTTGATTTGGTGACCTAAAAATATAAGTCTATACAATGCGTTTACCTAACTAATTGAAAATATGCTAGATAAAACTACAGTAAGAGCATACGAAAATACAAGACATAGAGGCAGGTAGATGAACTTTTAAACATGGGGCTCCCGGAGGTACCACACAGACCCGTAGGTCCGCAGGGGTATCCCCGCAAGGGATGCTCCCATACACGAGACATAGCTATTTAACTTAATATAAGTTATTATACCTCTGTGCTGAAAGGAAGAAGGCTATCCCAGACGAAAAAGTGATGTGCCTCATGCCGGCACTACTCCTAGTGCTAGTTTGGGTGAGGAGTATTATCCTGGCGTGGACCGTCATCGCTGAATACTTGCGAGAGGCAAGTGCCTCGCGCGGCCTCCATTTTGGAAATGTGTCGCCACGACTTAAAGCGGGAGAAGAATAGTAGGCAAGAATGGGCCCACTCTAATATTTCAAGCCAAAATGCTGTGGAAAGAAAAGACCATACCTAGTGAGATTATGACTATAGGGGTGCATACTGTTTTACGTGAAGACGGAACGGAAGATTCCTGATGGATTCCTTCATCAGCGTCTTATGTGATTCCTAATATGCTGAGTTAGTATTTGCCGCTTTATTTCTGCGGGCCTTCTGCTTTGCTTAATTCCGGTTAGTTGTTTTCAGAACAAGAATTAGTTTAGGCTGCAACTGGCTGGTATCTACCTAGCTATTAGACACGGCTGTCACGGAGAACGAATGCACGAGGACATCAATACTGTAGACAGCGCTCATACATGTTACTTAGTGGGATCTCCAAACTGGGTGAGAATCCGGACATTCCGCTTCGTAACCACATGAAACATTACAAGACATGGTTTACATTTCACGAAAGCATTATTAGGCCATATCTCCTATCGTTATGGTGGAGGTAAGAGAGATGAATGCACACCATAGATGTCCTTCCCGTAAGGGCGTGGCAGATCTAAATATCATGCCCAGACATTTGAACAGAATTCGGTGAGAATACGTATCTCGCCCGTCACCAGGTCCTATGGAACTAACCATTTAACATATTGTTAGGTTTATATACAAGTTGCCAGTTTTGCACTGCAGTGCGGGAGGATTGTCAGTAAATAAAATAATAATTAATACATGTGTTTTCGCAGTGCTTTCCTACATTGGCTTAAAGTGCTAACTACTAGGTATCCAAAGATACACAGGGAGGTGTATGTGATACCGCACCCTAGGCATCACCACTCGGAAACCCCAATAGTTTCCCAGAGTCGGATCAGCCCATGGTGCGGATAGGGACATCCAAACAATTAAGAAGCCACAATGCTAAGCGGAATGTGAAGAGAGAAAATATGGAGCTATGAGTCTTACCGAAGTGCGGGGCTAGATCATCGCACTGCCGGAAGAGAAGAGTATATTACACAGTATGCAATGAAGAAAGTGTATCTAATCATTTTGAACCTATTCTATTGAGCTGAATATAAAAGGTTTAGTCGGTAGCGTGCCGGGCTAAACAGGGTTATAGCACGGACAGCGACCTCAGTGAAAGATTGTTGGTGGCGGGAGAAAATGCTGCATATATAAATGTTGCTGTATAGTGTTTTCTACGTGCACTGCAGTCCTATATTTTCTATAACTTAAGCAAAACAAGTTAACGGATGGCCGCTGGCCATATACATACATAATCTAACCAGAACAAGCAATACGGTGTCAAACGATTAAGATAGATATATATTAACATAGGTTAATAAACCTACTATAGTGCGGTTAGCAACACATTGAAGAAAATGATAATAACTATTAACAAATACAGAAATTATAACTATCGGTCCTAAGACCATCACGGTTCCTTTTAGTCATCGGAACCGTTAATACGGATACGAGATAATTAACAAAACCTATATAGAGAAATAATTAAACGGTGAAGTATAGTTACTTGAATACTTGGTAGTCATTCCCAAGTTAGGCTACCGTGTCACTGAAATTGATGATGCGCTCTCCAGAAGCTGGAAAGTTCCCGCAGGCTGGTTCCCGCAGGTTAGTTCCCATAAGCTGTTTTCCGCAAACAAGAGTCCCGTAAGAACACTCATGGTGGGAGTGCATCGCTTAGTGCTGTAGGCCTAATAGAATGTCTAACGAGCAGTCAGCAAAAGATATGATAGTACTACGTGGTGAAGAAAGTTCCCATACACCGATGGCACGGATGGAAGGTGTAAACAACCCGATCACTAGTGGGGGTTGTTAGAGGCAAATGAAGATACAAAACAAGGCTTCACGGTGCTGGGTACATCAACCAGCTCTGAAGACGCACGGGCAGAGTTTACTTGCTGCGGTCGAAAGTTGAAAGAACCTACACGATTTGTGCGGCGTTGTTTGAAATACCACATTTAGGCGTGGCCGGCAGAGTCATCCAAGTTTGCGTCCCAAATGTAGATCTAGTATTTGTGAACGATTATCAAAAGTTCCAAATTACTCTGGCAGATGGGGAGTTACAAAATTGTTTTAGTGCGGTGGGTTGGAGACTACAAACTAAGAGTTACAATTAACGAAGAACACTCAGAATGGAAACGTGTATACAGTGGAATCCCACAGAGCTCTGTATTGGGACCTATTCTTTTTATCTTGTATATAAACGACCTGTCGAATTGTATGCAAAATGGCAGTGACGTATATTTATATGTAGACGACACAAAGTTGTTTCAGGAAATAAATTCCACATTTACAATTCAACACAGAGAAATGTAAATGCATGCGAATTGGTAAATCATCCTTAGAAGAGTACAGTTACAGATTAGTAAAAGATGGTACACCTATAGAATTCAATAACACTGAAATAGATATTGGTGTTATCATTGATGATAAATTGACATTTGAAAAACACATTGTTGATAAGGTTAACAAGGCCAATGTAATCGTGGTTGTTTGCGAGTGCTTCTGCCACTTCTTGGATTGACCGTAAATCACCCATTGTGGTGTGCGACGCATGATTCGTGGACCGAGAGTGGCCGAGTCCTGGGTTTCTTCACCTTTAACTAAGTTTATAACAGACACACGATATCTGGCACTTGCGGCACTTGTTGTGCAGGGGGGGGGGGGGGGGAGGGGGGGGGGCGGAGAATATTGTATTGCATTCCGGGCAATTAGCTCTTGGCAACAGATGGTCGCAGGCAATATGATGTTTTAGTTCTCCATTGCGTCTAAAACTATGGCCGCATGCTGGCCCGCCTCCTAAAGGGGCCTATTGGCACGTGTGCATGCCAGGTTGTGCATGGGCTGGCTCATCATCGGTCGCCGACATTGTCAAATTGCTCGCCCAATGACATCCTATTTCTTCATAGTTCGGTTTATGGCGCTGACCTAACATTCCCTTTCTGAGGCTTCCTAACTCTTCATAAATATTTTAATTTTATAGCACATTCCTATAAGACTGAAATTAGTTTTGACACTGAAAGAGGCCTATTGCCAGTGATCTTTCATAGTGCCAAGTTTGAAGGGAAGATGAAGTTCTGAGCGAGAATCCTGCCTTTTATACTTTTTGGTGACGCCACAGGGTGGAGGGAGACCACACCCCAGATTTCAACCGGGTAATGCACTGTGTAGTATGACCACCTAAATATTTTGATTAGTTTCACTTTTAATTTCCTATGCCCTCTTTTTGACGTGAAAGAAGAAAGAGCAAGTATATATAGTGTAGCCTCCAGGGGTAGGTGCTGCTCTGAAAATTCATCCTGTTCCTCGGCACCGCAGGCACACAGTGCATTGGTATGAGGATGCTGGTTAGCTAATCTCGGGGATACAGATGGCAAATATTGCAAATACAGTGCGACCACTGTCATGGAAGTTAAACCATACCATTTCATCCAGGCTGGTTGTGTCACTGGTATGTTGGTCCATAATTAAAACTTTAGAATTGAGAGATAAAAAATGAATATATTAGAGCTAAACAATGATACTGGTTTGCGACTAAAGGGATTATGTAAGATCGAATGGTGTTTCTTTATTTTGATCCCCGCCAGAGGTAGCTCACTGATCTCTGATAGGTATAATCTGTGAGGTATCCCCACAAAGGAAGGTCCTAGCGTGACTACTTTAGCAGGCTTAATATAAACTAAATTAATCTCAGGCTGGCCAAGCATTTTGGCCGTGACAGGAAAGTGCCTCAGGCAGGCCTCAATCACAGGAAAATGCCTGTAATGCTGAAGCGCAGGAGGAGAGATGGGGAAAAGGGCCACTCTCCTATTCAAATAATGCTAAGAGTGAGAAAATGAATCAACCGAGTTATCGGGATGCACACTGGTTTACGTGAAGGTGGGGTGGATGATTTCCATAGAATTCAACACTGTCACCTTATGGGGGTTAAAGATACTGATTTAGTGGATGCCGCTTTATTTATGCTGACCTTGCTAGAGCCTACTCAACAGTTTGCTTTTGGGCCTATAAGTTCCAGATGTAGGCCGCAAGTGGCTTTGTGTTTTCTTGTCTTTAACAGAAAGGTCTGCCTGGTGAGAATGCTCAGTGCCTGCTTTGGACACCACCATGGAGCATCCCCCTCAGACCGACAGTTTGCAAACAAGTAATCTGGTGGTAGTTTCAGAATCAAATAACGACCCTTCTGTATACCGCAGAACAACCACAAATAACAACACAGGACAAGTCACATTATACAAACATTTTAGAAAACACATATCTATTTACGGTGGGGAGAGAGAAACAGATATCCAACTATGGTGACCTTCCTGTGAAGGTGTGGAGGGCTCAAAGGCCGCACCCAGTCATCGTAGAGTTAGATGGCGATCTGTGCCTTTATCCATCACCTAGCGCTTTGAGAGTGGATCATGGGGACCCTAGCTACTATTAAACCTCTCCTACTGAGATAACATAGTTAAGTTTAGTGGTCACATGTCATGTTCGCTAGTGAGAACATGAACAGTGACGTTAGTGAAAAATTGTTGCTGTAGGGTAGAAACAAGGTGGTGTGTTTGTTGTTGCTGTATAGTGTAACCTAAGCAAAATGGGGTCCAAGTATTTTTGTAAAATATAATAACTAAGCAAAAAGTAATAACTGGTTACTGCTATATTACAAACTATACAGTACAGTAAAAATATACGGCCACAACCGACCCTGCGGTGCCTGTTAGTCATCAGCTCATAAATTAAATAATTATATACAATAAAATATATAAACTCTAAAGTAAAGGTCACATCCGACCTTGCGGTACCTAAAAGTAATCAGTACCTATTAAAAATAGTGCAACAATATTATTGCGGAGAAACTATTAGTCATCGTTACAAAAATGTCCTAATGTCACTGTAGTTGAAAACGTCACACAATTGCAGCATGAGATGACATGATTCTGAAGTCGCTGCTTGGTGATTAGCCACAGATGATTTAACTGATGCGGCTCATACTGAGGAATGGTGAAGAAGAACTCAAGTTTAGATGGCTAGTAGATAGTCACGTACAAACATATTCTGAAGAATTATGCGGTCGTGAGAGAGTTCCGTACTAATATGGATTTGTAGCTGCCCCTTATATTACTGAAGGGCTACGGTGAAAGTTACTTTGATACAAGATACTCTTACAGGGAACAAAACGATATGCACCGCATAGCTAGTGCAGTGCATAAAGCAATGCCCTTATCGGGACTGCAGTCAAAACATTAATAGAAACCACGAGAAATGTGCGGAGTTTGTCCTACCACATTTGCAGCATCATACAGCAGATTTGGCGAGATATCAGAAAATACCACCGTCCTACAAACTGCTTTTGGATCTTACATGACAGCCAAATGGTCGCTCCACAGAGAAAGTCCTTTGAAGTATTGGAGTTGGGGAAACCTTCTTTTAATTTAGATTTTGCCACCGGTGATATCTTCCGGGAGCGTACAAAAACCTGAATGCGGTGCGGTGCATGTGCCTCAGAGACTAGAACTCAAAACCGAAAGTCACTGTTGAGGTTATATAAGTGGTACAGTAAGCAGTACTACATGTCTTTCGCTCTGCCGGTCACACCAGCAACTGTCTTTTTAAGCATCCCCTTTAGGGAGCTCTGAAATGCAAATCGACTGACTGTCTATCAATTCCAATTTCAGAGCTCCTTTTATACTAAATGGTGACATCACGATAGGACGTCTCAACCAATCAGCAAGTGCGTCATAACAAGGTATGGTTACCCGACCACGTGATCTGCTGACCTTCACACTACCAAGCGTGTTCGCTATAGCGATGTTTATTTTAGATGGGCGCTCAAAATATTGGATGACTATTCTCCAATATTTCAGCCATCTCTGAACCGATTTTGATTCTGTAAGAAGTTTTGAAATCCTCGTTAGAAAAGTGAGGATGGCCTGCATCTAAGAATTTATAGACACAGACCCAGACTATTCACAAGATGCCATTCTCTCCACATGCTAGCCTGCATATGTAAGCTATCTCTTATGGCCATGCATGCACAGCGGGCCATCTCACGGACTTTGTCTTCTGAGCCTCTCTTGTATGGCTTATGTATGCTTATTGTCCTACCCAGGGGGTGGGGGGGCGAGCTTTCAACGTCCGGGATCCAGCCATTCCGTACCCAGATGAATGGGGCTGGTTTGTACCTGACCGGTTGATCCGTGCTACAATAGTAACACAGGGACACAAACGTCATCATTATTATCCCAAGATCACTGGTTTCCAATCGACTTTATTACAAGGAACTACTTATTCCCGAGTAGTACCTGTTTCTTATGGCGTGATGCAGTTTCCAGGTTAGGTGATTATAGACCTGCTTAATTATTCCTTAAGCGAGGTCGCCTGTTGGGGTAGGTGAGAGCGAGATGACATCACCGATCACAGGTGGCCTTGTCGCATCCTCATCTCATTTCCCCATCTCGTGCATGTGGTAGGTTGTGGGGACTGGTGACGCTTTGTCTACAGCCATATAAGAAGTTTATCGCAATTAGGAGATCACTGCTCCAATACGGAGTCGATGGAAAAGTTAGCGTTCTCTTTCCTTATTTGGACAATGACAATGGTCCATTTATTTTATACGAGCTCTGGTTTCAACCTTTTAAACCCGTTGTTCAGGTTCCGGCGCATGTTGGCGAACTGTCAACAGCGCATGGCAGGTGTGTGGGTCATTTCCTTGGCCAACTCCTAAGAGTCGCCACTTGGAACTGATGTATGAAAATTTTTAGAATTCTCGCGTTTTAATGATTGATTGCATTTTGGCACCGCCTATACCAGGCCCATGCGATAATGATTTGTGAGCACGGTAGATTCCTAGTCAAAATCTAACAGTCTTGAGATGTACCAATTTTAATGCTCAGTTTAATCCACATCATATCTTTAAGGGCCAAGTTACTGCACCACTTGTACTAGAATATGACCTGCATTTACCGGGCCGGCAGGCTGCCAAGCATTTATCTCCCATAGGAGGAACTAGCCTCGCCATTCCTGGACACGAACCTAATTCGTACAGTACAGTACAGATATACGGTGGAAAATAATACAAGTGACAATATTCAGTTGTTTGAAGATTTGTGATGTAATCATTCTGCATGTCCGTGTTTCCTGGGGGTGTTGGTTGGTGTATATAGTTCGCGGGGCTTTCTGTATATCACAAAATCTGGCGCTGTAATATTTTGTATATGTTTAATGGCAGGAAGCGATGCTGGTGTTTGCGGTGACAACTTCGTAGGACAATATGTATGTTTCCGCTCTGTTATGGCTGAGCCTATTGGCGAGACAGAGTTACTTAGAGCGCGGATGCCATCATAGCTTACTGCAGTTCTTGAACTGGACCATAATCAAGCCTTAGCTTTCGGTAGCAAAATCCTACTCACTTACTGACTGCAGTCTGTGGGCATCTCTCTCTTAACGAAGTCATCTGGGATTAGATGTTTTAGGTTGCCGTAATTAATTATTGTACAGCTGGTGTCGCAGTTTGGCAATGTCCATGGTTGCCCTTGTCCACGCCAGGTAGGGATCGCCGTCACCATAAATGTTGGCGAATGATGGCGAATGTTGGCAGATGTTGGCGAAGGTTGTTATTCTTGTATGTGGTGATGATTGGTGCATGGGAAGTATGAGTTTGCAAGCTGGGTTGCCTATGTAATGCAGAAGCACCAGTTAATTCTCCAGGTTAACCGTGCCTCTCTTTGGCGATGATTATCTTATGTGTTGGCACCGTATGTTGGCAGCATATCTGGTGTGCAGAGGAAATCTTTGTTTATGGTGTTCTATCCCCTGTGGTGAGGCGGATAGGCATATGTTGGTGGTTGGCTGCTTGGTGGCATAGAAGGGTGGTCTCTATGGCATAGTTGAAGTGTAGGTGCATACTAGTATCCTGCTGTGTGTTGGCGGTTCTCACACGTTATGAACGGTTAATAACGAAGCCTTGAGGGCAAGTGTTGTTGAGGTATATGACACTACTAATCAGTGTTTGTCTTGCTCGCTCACGGGGTATGGTGGTGGAAGGTGGGCATGTTCTACACCTTCGAAGATGCTTGCATACCTTGGTAAAACAGGTCGACAAAAGTCTACAACTAGCAAGCGCGTTGGTGCACACTCTGGTAAGAAGAGGGTATTGTATGCACCAACTCTCAAGTGGTACCTTGCCCACGGGTTAGAGATTACTGCTATCTATCACACTATAGACTACACCTCACAGAAACCTTTTGAATGGTTTGTAGACTCTGTTACTGAGGCACGTCGTACCGGGGATGTTGACAAAAGTAAAGCTTTGTTGGCTGATCTCTTAAAACTCCCCGGCAACAGTGCATATGGGAAGCTGATCGAGGCATTAGAATGTCATACCAACACGAGCTTCACTAAGGATGAACGAGCAGTAGACAGAGCCTTGCATAGTGCATGGTTCGAGGATCTAGAGGAGATCGGTGATTCCTACGAATTGCAGAGCCGTAAGGCTAAATTCACCATTCGTCGCCCCTTCCAGGTGGGTATAGCAGTATACGAGCTGGCGAAGCTGCGAATGCTGGAGTTCTACTATGACTTCCTCGACCGCTATGTAGCTCGTGACAGCTTCGAATACCTGCAGATGGACACCGATTCTGCCTATATCGCCATAGCAGGCTCCAACCTCGATGAGGTGATACACCCAGAGATGCGAATGGAGTATGAGGCCCGCAAACGGGACTGGTTGGCATGGGACAAATGGTCTAACCGCACTCCGGGATTGTTCAAGCTCGAGTTTGAAGGCACTCGTGGTATTGCTCTCTGCTACAAGTGCTACTACATGGAGAATACAGCAGAAACTTGCAAGTGAAATGCTCGACCAAGGGAATGTCTAAATGGCAGAATGATATCTCCTGGCAGAGGTTCTACAGCGCTCTCCATGGTATAGTGGTCAGAGCCACCAATCGAGGCCCACGCATGTGCAACCAGGAAAAACTTGGACTCCGCTTACTATGATAAGTGCCATGTGCTGCCAGATGGGGTCCATACAGAGCCCATCGAGTATCATGTTAGCACCCTAGGGGGTGGTAGCTGTGTGTCTTCAGGGACTAGCTGAAGCTCTTCTATGACAAATGGGCGCCTAGGCACTCCGTGCTGGCGTGACAGGTAGTACAGTGTAGGCTGCCCCTCTGCCTCCACATACCTGTCAAGTCTGTGAACATCTATTGACCAGTTAGGATCTGTTGCCCGCCGTCGACAACCTTCCAGCTCACCAGGCTCATACAGGTACCGAACCAGAGCATCATGTGGTAGGCACTCCTCTCCCTTGTTCGTTCGTTCCTCTAGAGTTGTGACCAGCAGAGTGTCTGATAGCCTCTACCGGCTTCTTCCTGATTAGCCTAGTAACCTCGGCATTGGATCTCTCCACCACAGCACGCAGGCCTCCTACCCATACTCTAGAACGTTCACTCGGCGCAGCCATTTCCTGGGCATATTGGTGTGGGAACAGTCTCTCTGCCAGTGTCCGATTCCAGCGCTCAACAATAGCCTGGGCAGGGTGATGCCCTACCTCGACTCACCTAACTGCCACACCGTGTTTCCGCATGAGGGCTGCAGTCTCCCCTCTGAACTCCTTACCCTCATCCACCTGCAACAATTCCGGCCACTGGAGGGTATTTTCCGAAGCCTCGTAGACACCCTGGAATGCCTGGGCCACCTGGCCAGCTGACTTGTCTGTGAGCGGTACTGCCGCCTTGTACCTGTTGGCAACATCGACGATGGTGAGGGCATATTTGTAGGTCTTACGACCAACCGAGTCATGTGGAAGGAATAGAACATCTGCCTGGTGAACTCTGTTCAGGACAGTTTCCTCGAAATGGGCATGCCTGATGTGCTGTGGACGAGGTCTGTATATCTGGCTAACTGTCTCCAATGTGAAGTTGTGGCCCTTGCGACGTGCAGCCTCGAGTAGTTGAGGGGGCTCACAGTAATATCCCTCAGGCTGATAGTGAAGTTCCTCAAGAAACACGGTTGATAAACTCCCGGATTTCATCACTGACATGCACTTCCGTCCTGTCACGCACGGCCTGGGTGAACTCTAAACAGACGAACAGACGGCCATCATTCATTCGACCATCACTGAAACCTCCTCAAACACCTCCATACACTGGCGTCTAATCTCTGCTGGATCCTCACTGAACAGTAGTTTATCGACCAACCTTCGGAAGTTAAGGGACTTGACCAGGTCATACAGAGACGCCATCCTTATACAGTATGGCTTAACCGTTCAACGGACCAGATGGCCGCGAACACTATGGCAACGTACGGCAGCCAAGGGCCTGCGACTCCGAAGAACGTACCTACTCCTGAGGTGATGGCTGGTATGGCTTCAGAAATCTTCTCCAGCCCATCGAGAGCATTGTTGGCGATCTTGCGGACCGTCTCGCCAGCCTTCGTTGTGAACAGAGTGATCAGAGCTCCAACTGCTGCTAGCGGACCGATAGAACCTTTTATGTAAGTGTGTACTAGCTTGCAGGATTCAGGCTCTACATCATCATACTCACCCGCGGTCTCCATTACATCGTATCTGCATCATCCTCCTCATTATAGACCTCCTCATAGTCCTCGTCATCTATATCCTCGACTGGATCTTCATAAGCCTCTGGTCCATACATCGCTCTGGGGATCCGTCACTCGGGGAAGGAGACAGCTTCTCCATCGCCTAGTTATGACGCTCATGCTCGACCTCTGCCGCCTTCTTGTCGGCAAAGCTGAGTCCTCAGTTCGCTAAGGCAAACACGCCTGCATTCAAGATTGTGGAGGCCATGCTATAGACTACAGTTTAAAGCTACTATATAGCTGTCTAAGGAGAAGTTTGAGTACAGCAAAGCCCTCGAGCATATGCGCCAGAGGGAGGCATGCTGACGACAACTCTGAGCTCAGGCCAACCAGAGCCTCAAAGAGGCAGATGAGAGTCTCGATGAGTACTACTAGGCTGTATCCGAGCCAATGCTCGACTATGAAGCATTGACAGGTCAGCAGACAGCAGAGCTTATTGTAGTGGTGGCAGCTGCAGCTGTGACGACAGGAGTCATGCTCTACGCATGCTCAAGCTAAATACCTGATGTGTTCGACATGCACACCTTAGCATAGCCAAAGTAACACCTAATGAGCGAGTCCGAGATATGAGATTTCCGATGTTGAAGCTGAGCCGGTTGCCCTGATTAGGTCGTCGCTTCCACTGGTTAGGCGCAGAAGTGCATATGACTTAGTTTTCTGTCTGTAGAGTTGGTAATCAGCCAGCTCGCACACCTCACCAAGAACATTGGTCCCAGCAACCACAAGCTTGAAGTCGTATAGCGTATCCACCTGCTGGATGCCTCCTCCCTTCTGAACCAGGACCGCAACAGTGACACAGTCCGATGCACCACAATGCAATGTCAGCTCTACCCATTGGTTAGCTGTGGCTTGGACCCGCTGGTGTTCTCGCTCCACATGCACGATCCGTGGTTTGGAACCTGTTTGCTTCAGCTCCTGGTCATTCTCGTCATGCCAGACATGAAGTCTTGGAACATTCATCGTCGCATCTGTGAGCTGCTCTGTGTACACCCGGAGGAACAGCCTATCCTGCATGGCAGCCAGATTCACGTGTGTGTTCTCAAGGAGCGTTAAGAGTGGAACTGCCACAGGCTTCTCGACACCTGCCCATAGTTCGAATTCCGTGAACCCCTCATTGCACCTCACAGCATAGTACCCCTTTCCCTTCGCATAGAAGGTTGGACCATGAGCCAGTGGACCTAGGACTCCGTACTCATCGTTCACATAGGTGGTCTCCATGGTGCTGTTGCTCTCTACGATCTCCCACCTGTTCAGAACCTGCTCTGAAGCTTGAACTCGAGTGTCATGCTCTTGATCTCATGGATCTGTGCCGAGATTGCAAAGTCAATGTACTTCCCAGCAGCGGACAACGGGTTCTCATCGTGTATACAGGGTCGAATGACCATCAGACAGTCTTTCTGAGGATCAGTGCGGTGCGATGTCGCGGGTTCAATGGCCCCATCTGGATGTTGCACATACTGCAGCATGTTTAAGGTCTGGGTATAAAGAGGGGTTAAACGGCTGCCATGTTCGGTAAAGTTCTCCATCAGATTGTCTATAGGCAGCAGGATAAGTCAGCACCACAGCCACGGCATGCACTGTCCCACTGTGACAGGGTCCAAGGACTGCCTCATGACATCAACATTATCCACGAGCTAGCCAAGGTCACACCTCCGTCTGATGCAGAAATACTGGCCACCACAGAGGAAGGAGCGCCAGGTCGTAGTACAAAAGAACTCCTTGACAGCACCCAGGGCAAGACACTCGACCTACCTCCTGTGGCCCAAACCAACAGTCCTGTTATTCTACCTCTCCAAAAGGCCAGGGTCGACCCCAAAGATCTACTAATGGTCGGGAAGTGGGCTGCCGTATTTACCCTCCATAGCCAGGAAGAGCGAGATATGCTGGATAGTCTCCAGTCTGGAGCAAATAACTACCTCAGGGAGGAGGTCAGTGCCGCTGTATCAGAGAGCCATGACACCGGTCATGCAGAAGGTACTCAGGAGGAGTTCACTGTTGGCTGCAAGGAGGCTGGCAGCAGTTGGGGCTCTGATCACTCTGTTCACAATGAAGGCTGGCCAGACGGCCCGCAAGATTGCCAACAATGCTCTCCATGGTGTGGAGAAGATTTCTGAAGCCATACCAGCCATCGCCTCAGGGGTAGGTACGTTCTTCAGAATCACAGGCCCTTGGCTACCGTATATTGCCATAGTGCTCGCTGAACATTGAAGCCATACTATATAAGGATGGTGTCTCTGTACGACCTGGTCAAGTCCCTTAACTTCCGAGGGTTGGTCGATAAACTATTGTTCAGTGAGGATCCAGCAGAGATTAGATGCCAGTGTACGGAGGTGTTTGAGGAGGTCTTCAGTGATGGTCAAATGAATGATGGCCGTCTGTTCACCCAGACCATGTGTGACAGGATTGGAGTGGACATCAGTGATGAAATCCAGGAGTTTATCAACCGTCTTTCTTGAGGAAATCTACTATCAGCCTGGTGGAAATTACCATGAGCGCCCTCAACTACTCGAGGCTGCACATCGCAAGGGCCACAACTTCACATTGGAGACAGTTAGCTAGTGGCTCAGCCACCAGACGATGTGGCAGATATACAGACCTCGTCCACGGCACATCAGGCATGCCCATTTCGATGAACCTGTTCCGAACAGA
The DNA here is from genome assembly GCA_034401795.1 of Chaetoderma sp. LZ-2023a. NCBI lineage: Eukaryota > Metazoa > Mollusca > Caudofoveata > Chaetodermatida > Chaetodermatidae > Chaetoderma > Chaetoderma sp. LZ-2023a. Next base: position 38,967,013 of record CM067363.1, on the reverse strand, counting down.
GTTCACCAGGCAGATGTTCTATTCCTTCCACATGACAGAGTCTGCCGTTCGGGAACATGTAAGACCTACAAGTATGCCCTCACCATCGTCAATGTCGCCAGTAGGTCCAAGGCTGCTGTACCGCTTACAGATAAGCCTGCAGGGCAGGTGGCTCAAGTGTTCAGCAGTGTCTATGATGATCTGGAAAAGCCCCTCCAGTGGCCAGAATTGTTACAGGTGGATGAGGGTAAGGAGTTCAGGGGCGAGACAGCAGCCCTCATGCGGAAACACGGAGTGGCCATAAGACAAGGTGAAGTTGGTCACCACTATTCCCAGGCAATCGTTGAGCGCTGGAACCAGACTGTGGCAGAAAAACTGTTCCCACATCAGTATGCTCAGGAGATGGCGTGTCCTGGTGATCGCTCCAGGGTGTGGGTGAAAGGTTTTCCCATGGTGGTAGAGAGATCCAATACTGAGGTTACTCGGTTAACTGGTAAGAAGCCAGTAGAGGCTATCCAACGATCCTCTGTTGCTCCACCATATGCAGGAGCGAACAAGGGACAGCAGTGCCTACCACCTGATGCTCTGGTTCGGTACCTGTATGAGCCTGGTGAGCTGGAAGGTGGTCGATGGCATGATACAGACCCTAACTGCTCGATAAATGTTGACAGGCTTAACAGGTATGTGGAGGCGGATGGGCAGCCTACATTGTACTACCTGGCTAGCGATCCCAGGTGACCGTTTGTGCGAGAGGGGCTTCGGCTAGTCCCTACAGATACACACCTGCCCCCATCCGGAGTGCTCAAGCCCGCTGCTGTCTATTCATGAAGGACATGTCGCTCGATGGGCTCGGTATGGACCCCATCTGGCAGCACATGGTGCTTATCATAGTAAGCAGAGACTCCGAGTTTTTCCTGCACATACGTCACCATACCCTGGTTGCGCATGTGTAGGCCTCGGTTTTTAGTTCTGTCCACCCCGCAATGTAGGGCGCTGTAGAACCTCTGCTAAGAGACCTCATTCTGCCGCTTTGACATTCCCTTATCCGAGAACTTACTTGCAGCTGCGCTCTCCACGTAGTAGCATTTGGAGCAGAGAGCGATACCACGAGAGCCTTCGAACTCGAGCTTGAACAGTCCCAGAGTCCGTCCAGACCATTTGTCCCAAGCTAGCCAGTCCCGCTTATGAGCCTGGTACTCTGATCGCATGTCAGGGCGAATGATGTCGTCGAGGTTGGAGCCTGCTATAGCGATATACACTGAGTCAGTGTCCATCTGTAGGTACTCAAAGCTGTCACGAGCTACGTGGCGATCGAGGAAATCATAGTAGAATTCCAGCATTCACAGCTTCGCGAGCTCATAAACGGCTAACCCCACCTGGAAGGGCCTTCGAATTGTGATTCTCGGCTTGCGACTCTGGAGCTCGTATGACTCACTGATCTCCTCGAGATCTTCGAGCCATGCACTACGAAGGGCCTTGTCTACGACGCGTTCATCCTTCGTGAAGCTGGTGTTGCTATGACATTCTATGGCCTCGATGAGCTTCCCGTAGGCACTGTTGCCGAGGAGTTTGAAGAGATCTGCCAAGAGCGCTTTGCTCTTATCTACATCTCCCGAGCAGCGGGCCTCCGTAACATTCTCCACGAACCACTCGAATGGGCGCTTGGCCTCATAGTCGATGGCGCGGGATACAGCAGTGATCTCCAGGCCATGGGTTATATACCACTTGAGGGTTGGGGCGTACAGAAGCTGCTTCTTGCGAGAGAGGGAACCGACCAGCTTCTGGGTGGTGGGCCGCTTCCTCCCTGTTCGCCCTAGATATGCCAGCATCTCAGACGAGATTGCCTCTACCGGGATCTCGTGGTTATAGAAGAGAGGAGGCATTTCCTCGAACTTTGCCCACAGAGCCTTGGGGACCTCTATATCCACCTCAGCAAACCCAAACCAGTGGTCTGGTAGGAGAGCCTTAAAGCTAGCTACCCCACTGGCACCGGACCAATGGCACACTTTCTGCTTACCACATGGCATCTCTTTGGCTATCGTTGACAAGTACAGAGCGTTTGCATCATAGCCGAGTAGACGTTGGCAGACACGCTCACTCTGGCAGATTCGAGTCATACGACCTCGTGGAATCTGGTGAACACGATGCTGGGACCACCAACAACAGCACCCTTCAGCATCTTGTAGACGTCCTTGTCCGGTGAATAGAGGCTAACATCTGGCATGTGCTGAGCGGTTCCATGTAGGAGGTACTGCAGTGACACACCTTGGAGAGACACCGCGTCTTTGAGGATGTCTATTTCTCGTTCTGTGTAGAACTCCCGCATCCACTCTAGGGCTTCGATGAGTGGACTGACGTCCAGGTTGTTGTAGTATCGCAGCCAGTTGGCAAATGTCCGCATTTCATGCTCACTGAATGTCTGGTTACACTGTTCCCACTCTGTTCGTGTCAAGAGGTAGCCACCCTTGAGCTTAGATGTCCATGCTGAGTTGTCAGGAAGCCCTGGATAGTTTAGCTTCTTATGTGTGTCAAACCATTCATATGGGAGCCAGCTCTTCTGCTGTGTACACCCAAAAGCTTTGACCCATACCTCGTACGAGGCTCCTGGGCCGAGGTAGTTCAGCACATCGAGAAACCGTAGCTCAGGTGTTATGAGGAACATGGTCTGACTAGCCTTCTTGGTGACTTTCACTGTACCTGTACTGTCAGTCAGCTCATCGACAAAGCACTTCTTGATGAGATTCAGGTCATACCGCCCAGAGTTGAACCCCAGTACAGGCACTTGGTCACACCACTCGTTGATCAGTCGCTGCTGTCACTTTGGGAGCTTGTTCAGGTCTGTCGGTATGTACTGTGCCCTAACCCTTGTCCAGATTAGAGATGCTCGCCGTTGGATCACCAGCATGAACTCTCTGATCAGTTCTCTGGGGTCAGGAGTGCAGAGGTGAGTGGGCTCACTCGTGGCGCCCTCTAAGGAGCAGTCAACTGACACAGAGATAGGTATGTGAGTACTTTCGATCGTGAGAGTCTCCGTAGGATGAGTCTTGATACCATCTAGGAGTGCTTCGAAGTCGGAAACTATGAAGTGTGGATATGCGACAGTGCGAACTCATTTAGGGATGCTTGGGCAGCATTTTATACAGCACTCCCACTGTACCACAAGCGTGTATATAGAGGCTCTCAGCTTCTCCTCTCTCAGGACTGTCTTGCGGTATCTTTGTTTGGCATCCTCACCTCGCTGGTGTTGTGGACACCCGTGCCAGTGACAGCCATGGAAATGGTAAACGGTGTTGGTTGTCGGATCATAATCATCTATGGGAGCACCCTCGATCCAACGCTCGCCACCGTGCGCACACTCTACATGGTGTATGTGTACGCCTGTTTCTCACCTCATGCTCGATCCAACGAGTAGCCGCTGAACTGGATGGTTGGGGCAGATAGAAGGCTTTCTCATACGCAGACTGTGGCACCTCAACCTTCTCTCCAGGACACACAATTTTAATTTTGCTGCCTGTACAGTGATCAGCGGGGAATTCAAGACTGCATGCCTGTGTAAACCTCTGCTGACAGTGACTGCAGACTAGTGTATGTGCTAGCTTGGAGATGTTCTTGATGTAGAAGGTGTGGTGGTCCCACACTCCGATGGTCAAGGTGTTACGATATTGAGCCGCTTGCCTGATCATGTGCCAGGTGCCCTCTTCGGTTGGTTCATACACATGAATCCCGATGTTGGCGAAGAACTCTACCATGTCCAGCTGATCCAGCGAGGTCTTGCGGACATCAGGTACTGTCTTGCCGTAGAACTGTGTGGCAAGCTCTCATGCAGGATCTGTACTTCTATCAGCTCTCGCTCCTCGGTGGACTGCTAGACATCTACAGAGACACATGTTGTCCCTGTATGTGTCGAGGGCCGTCATACTCTTCTTCTGTCGTAGCCAGTCTGGGAGGGGGCCTGTCCCATGCAGAGGTTGGCGGTCGATGACAGCCCTGACCTCAACGTTGATTGATCGAATGAAAGCCCACTTGGTGTTGGGTCTATCAATATTGTCTGTGTCGAGGCTGGCTTGCTCTCTTGCTGTCACCCAGTCCTGAGCTGCTCCTATCATGCTCAGCCATGGGCTCCCTGGAGCATTCTTGTGGAAGAGCATCACCATATTGTCTTCGATGTTATGGATGCGATAGGTATGGGTGTAGTGGAGGTAGAAGGCGTTCTGGTCAGTCTGCTGGATCTTTTGCATGATCCGGCCTGTGAGGTCTCCTTCTAGACCTCTGAAGAATGTCCAGCATACTGACCGGCGTCCTCTATCCTCTGTCTCCCTTTCACCGAGACGCTGATCGAAAATGTGTTCGCCTTCTCGCCTTATGCTCTGGGCTAAGGGTTCAGACCATGGCCCCCTCCCCCCCCCCCCCTTATGCTCCGGCCTGGGCTCAGACCTCGGCATTGCTTAACGATCCTCTCCTCAGCATGGACCTGTCCGATCATCTGGAGCAGGTCGGCTTTCTTGGCCTTAGAATAGACTCTAAGGCCGAATTGCTTTGCAATATCGCGAAGCTGTGCAACAGTACTCATGGTGTATATCCCTGTGGATGCCTGCATAGGGTGTGGGGGCCCCCTGCATTGGAGAGTTAAGCGCTCCAGTGAATGGGCCTCCATCTGCCTCACTACAGCTTTGACTCGCAAGCTAGCAATCACCTCCTCGTCTGACTGCCTAAACTCATGTATCCACTGCGCTTTCTTGTGGGGATTCCAAGGATCCTTGGTAAGCGCTCCAAACCTTCCCATATTCATTGCTCGGGAGAGTCGCTTCTGCCAATCCTCGGTACGGACCTGGTCGATCATCTGGAGCAGGTCGGCTTTCTTGGCCTTAGAGTAACCTCTAAGGCCGAATTGCTTTGCAATAGCGCGAATCTGTGCAACAGTACTCATGGTCTATATCCCTGTGGATGCCTGTCTCTAAATGGGCGTTCAGACCCTATTATGTGTGGCGATCAGTACCTGTGGATGCCTGTCTGGGCGTTCAGACCTATTATGTGTGGTGCTGGCGATCAGTACCTGTGGTTGGTGTATATCCCTGTGGATGCCTGTCTCTAATGGGCGTTCATACCCTATTATGTGTTGCGATCAGTACCTGTGGGTGGTGTATATCCCTGTGGATGCCTGTCTCTAAATGGGCGTTCAGTCCCTATTATGTATGGTGCTGCGATTTCAACCTGTAGGTGGTGTATATCTCTGTGGATGCATGTCTCTAAATGGGTGTTCAGACCCTATTATGTGTGGTGCTGGCGATCAGTACCTGTGGGTGGTGTATATCTCTGTGGATGCCTGTCTCTAAATGGGCGTTCAGACCTGTTCAGATGTGTGTGGCGTTGATCACAAGGCAGTGCCCGATGCGACTCTGGCAGAGACTACGTGTTTGTCTGAGCCTACACAGGAGAGAGAGAGAGAGAGAGAGAGAGAGAGAGAGAGAGAGAGAGAAAGAGAGAGAGAGAGAGAGAGAGAGAGAGATTGAGAGAGAGAGAGCGAACGAGCGGGAGAGTCCGGCCCTGTGGTTGATGGCGATCAGTGGTGTATATCACTGTGGAGGCTTGTCTCTAAATGGGCGTTCAGCCCCTGGTAGTAGTCGTATCGGGATGATCCTACCTCCATGGCAGTCATTTGGCGATCCGTGGTGGCCCCTGTCTCAACAACCTATGGCCCAGGGATTGAGAGGGCGGTGGGGGCTCATTTGTCTAAATGGCAATCCAGTTGAGGGAGGTGGGGGGATCATTTGGTTAAATGGAAATCCAGTTGAGGGAGGTGGTATTATTTTACTACCGACACTACTACTAGCCCACCTGTCTATAGTGATTACTTGTTTCTGCTCCTTAAGGGGGCTCTTTAGACAGCTTCTACTCTCACTGATTATATCTAGGTGTAGTTTACGGAAGTTGATATGGGTGCGAGTTCCGCGTGGATGCATGCGTGCCAGTGCGTGTGCGTGTTTCATAGTTACGCTGAGTAACTGTCATCGCTTGCAAAATTGGCGTCCACAAGAGAACGGAATAACATTGACTCTAGCAGAATGTAAAACACAATTGTTCAGAGGATAATCAACGCGTTGGTGCTAATCGGAGTTGGTGATTTGCCACAGTTGTTGACGCATAGCTTCTGCTCTTAGAGCTGTGGTCATTGATGTTAGGGCCGGCTACTTGTCATTGTCTGATGTGTACCTGTCGTAGCTATATCATTGCACGGACCGATGGTCTACAAGCACACACAAATGTGGTGGACTGGAATTTAATTTGTCCTTGAGCGAATAATGGTTCTAAAGCTCATATTTTGGAAATCAGAAAATACACCAGTTTCGAAGTAGCGTATCTTGTTTGTTGTGAATCTAATACTTTTGATATTTTTTAAAACAAGAAAATCCACCTGTCTCAAAATAGGTTATGTCATTCGATGATAAGTTAATAATGCTGATATTTTGGAAATCACAAAATCCACCAATTTTTATACGCCCGCGTAAGTGGGGTCGTATTATGTGATGGCGCTCGCCGTGCGTGCGTGCTTGCGTGCGTCCGTCTGTGCGTCCGTCCGTCCATCCGTCTGATTTCTTGTCCGGGGCAGATCTCGAAGCGTTTTGAACCTACACTTACACAAGTTTTCTGCCAGCGGATGTGTTAGGGCTGGACGAAGTGCAATTATTTCGTTTCGGCAAAATCCGGCCATATTTGCCCGAGTTATCTCCCCTGAAAAGCTAAAATTCGTAAGAATATTCTTGTCCGGAGCAGACTTTTTGACTCTACACTTACAATTTTTTTCAGCAGATGTGTTATGGATAGACGAAGTGCAACGATTTCATTTCGGCAAAATCCGTCCATATTTGCCCGAGTTATCTCCTCTGAAACGCTCAAATTCGTCAAAATGTTCTTGTCTGGAGCAGATCTCGAAGAGTTTTGAACCTACGCACACACTTTTTTTCCAGCAGTTGTGTTAGGGATAGACGAAGTGCAATGATTTCGTTTCGGCAAAATCCTTTTTTTAGTTTTCTGAGTGATGGCAAAGTGTAGTGGCGAGTGGTCATTCAGCGTCCCTCAAGGCCACGTGAAAAACTAATCATTTTAAGTTATTCTTTGTATGGAATATTTACGATATAACCTTATGACAGTATGCCCATATAACAAGTGCGTGCGTGCGTGCGTGCGTGCTTGCGTGCGTGCGTGCGTGCGTGCGGGAGGGTGGTGGGTGTAATATTGTCTTATTTGTTCATTATATATTGTTTCAATATTATTTTTATTAAAGAACGATTTTTTGTTTTGAAACTTTTCTGATGTTTTAGGATTTAAATGATTATATTACTGATTAATGTTAGTTTTTATCTTCTAGATGCTCTCAGATGGCACCACCTGCATCTCCAGAGGTAAATATGGACACTCAGTTGGCCGTTAAATTATTTTTAGATATTTAATTTAATTTTTTTTGTTCATTCAGTTCTTTATCCAGTTCTGTTTTCACAACTGAACGGCTAAAAAAAGTAAGTGAACCAAAAAATGAAATTAACTGGCTAAAAAAGAATAATTTAACAGCCAACTGATGGTCCATATTTACCTATGGAAATGCAGGAGATGCTATCTGTGAGCATCTAGATTTCGAAATTTTACGGGGGGAGGAACCCCGGACTCCCCTTTGCTTTGGCTTTGACTTCCACTCAACAATACAAATATTCTTTGGGACGTCAGGGTCCAAAGGGTTAAACATTTTTTTTGTAAACCAAAATAATTATAATATGTTATAAAAATGAAAACTAGATAGTATCGAAATCCTTGTTATATAAGTGCCGCAGCCCATGGGTCACGTGACTGTGACTAAGATTGGTCGATGTTATTATAAGCCTTTCCCAATCTCATTAACAAGAGACCTATACGTCATCTTCCATGCCTCGACCACATCAGCTGCCAATCCCTTTTTCGTCAAAAAGTCCAACAGAGCGCATCCAAGGTCCTATAATAATAATAATAATAATAATAATAATAATAATAATAATAATTATTATTATTATTATTATTATTATTATTATTATTATTAATAATAATAATAAGTGTATTTCGTTTCACTGCATTGAGGTACGGTACGCACTTTAAGCTTCTAAAGGTACACACATTAAATAATTTCAAGCATTCGGGTGTGATTCAATGTGCACCTTTAACCTATTGACTGAATCGTATGAACATACTAAATCACGCGTGTAGTCTTCAGGTCAGTATTGAGGACATAGTGTATACACATACATTAACGTCGTGCCTCAAATGTAGGCTACAATCTTATAATGCACTCTCTGAATATTTTACACGACTATCCATCGTCTGTTGGTCGTCAGTTGTTTCGGGCCTACAAATGAAATTAGATAGCTCAGATTTAATCCATACATTTACAATGTGTTGGTTGCCGAGTAACACTGGCAGCTGAATAATTTATATCCACGTTGGGTGGCAATATAATCATTCTGAATTAGCTTCCTATAACCGAATATGATGCTTACAACTCAAAGGATCACACGTACGGAACAATCTACCGAGAATTGGTTTATTCATTTGTTTGGTAGCGAAAGGATGGAATATTATACATTTGATGTCATTGAATGTGGTGCTCCTGCAGAGAGAGAGAGAGAGAGAGAGAGAGAGAGAGAGAGAGAGAGAGAGAGAGGGAGGGAGGGAGGGAGGGAGGGAGGGAGGGAGGGAGAGATATGGGGGGGGGGGGGAGGGAGGGAGGGAGTTATCAAAAACATCATCATAGTCATCCCAGCACCCGGTCCATCGCCACCGCCATCGTCGCCGCCGTTGTCGACATCATCGTCGCCGCCGTCGCCGTCCCGACGTCGTCGTCGTCGTCGTCGTAGTAGTAGTAATAGTAGTAGTAGTAGTAGTAGTAGTAGTAGTAGTAGTAGGAGTAGGAGTAGTAGTAGTAGTAGTAGTAGTAGTAGTAGTAGTAGTAGTAGTAGTAGTCATCATCACGAGTGAACTATATCATTTCGAAATAAAAACGAAGAACGTTTGCCACACGGTGGGGTGGAGATGATCTGTTTCTGACTATAACACAAATGGAAATGTAGTAATTATCATATGAATCTTCGTAAATTTGTGGCAAAACAATGCGTGCTCACTGTCGGCTGACCGATAAAAAAATTATTTCATAAATGGAAATTGACTTGAGCCGATTATGCACAATTTTAGTCGAAAATTGCGAGGCACCACCTGATAATGCGAGACGCCATTTTACTGGTATATTAAATGAATGCTAAAAGAGCGATTTGACAATAGAGTTTAATAATGATCGTGAGCTTTTGTAGACAGCAATTGAATTGTCATACGTGGTATCTAATTACAGCATCGAAGAGATTGCAGGTTGATATTGCGTGGAAATGTTGTGCACAACAAGGAATCAAATTTCTCAGCAAGAATCGCCGTATTATGTACATGGAGTATTGTCACAAAGTCAAAACATGATAGGTACATATAGCAGACTCCTGTCGGTCTGTGGCTGCCTGACGTCCAGCCGTGCCTTCGACAACCAATGTGTACTTAAAGGTGCATATTCACACCAGAATGATTGAAAATAAAATTGTTAAAATTGTATTCTTTTAAAGGCTTAAGTTATGTGTCTATGTGTAATAAAACGATATAAATCTTAACATATGATGATTTCATTCAATATAAATTAATATAATTTTTTAAGTTGCGAAATTGAAATAGAGGCTCGTGCCTCTATTTCAATTTAGCAACTTAAAAAATTATATTAATTTATATGGAATTAAATCATCATATGTTAAGATTTATTTCGTTTCGCTACATATAGGCTCACAGTTTAAGCTTTTAAAAGTATATAATCTAAACAATTTTACTTTCAGTAATTTTGCTGTGAATCTGCACCTTTAACCAGTTCATGCACATATGCAGTGCTACTCGTTTGCAAAAATGGCCTAATCGCTTCAATGTGCCATGACAGGGAATGGAAATCCAATCCAGTAAACATTTAAATAGAAAATGAGAGAATTGTGAGGTAATAAAGAAGATTTGAGTCTAATATTTGATGTCAGTTGTTTGATATGGGGGATAAAATGAAGCACACACATTTTGGTGCTGATCAGCTGATGCTTAATGACTATGTATCACATAATAGGATAAAAATGTAGAAACATGGAGTGGCAGAGGTAGGCTACATAGGATGCCCTTCTAGTTTCATATAAAGTCAATACCATATAATTTCTTTAAAAAAGAAACCTTGACAGAAATTGAAATTAGGACAATAGCCATGATTCACTCTATAGATGCAGGAAAGGCACTCTCAGTGCATCTGAATTTCAAAATTTCCCGTGGGGTTTGGGGGGGGGGGAGGAGTTGTCTTTAGCAAATGTCGTCATTAAAGGTGCACCGTGATGTGTTTTGATAGACGTATCAGAGAAGAGAAGCAAGAAATGTCCATACCTCAAAATGGTTGCGAGTAAGACCTTTCGGCTTGTGGATTTTGGCTAGCCGGACACACCATTCCAAGATAGCCACTTTACCAGTTACAACTTCACCCAGACGACTAAAGACCAGGTTACCGACACACTTCAGTGCTGCCTCGTTAGAAAGGTTGTTGCTCTTTAACACCAGATTCATGTAGTCTGGGTACTGTATCAAAAAGCTGGAAATAACAAAACCCACAATAATCTTATTTTCGCGTGCTATATTTATAATGCCATATGTATTTCGGAAATAACCAGTTCTCTTTCCGCGTCAAAGGGATATTCGTATTGTACGAAAGCCCAGAAGGCTCATTCGAGACTAAAAATTCAAAACTCGACTTCGAAATTCAAAACTCGACTCCGAAATTCAAAACTCGACTTCGAAATTCAAATCTTAAATCAGCCTATTATATACAGTTTTATATAATGAAAATTGCTACCCCTATGTATAAACCGATACCATCCCATATCTAGATATAACCAATTGGTCGCCAGCGATACACCAATAGGTATTCCAATACACACACTCATAGCCACCTTACAATGATCGCTACCATACCCATACACCCACTGTTCTTACCTATGAACACACATATCCACCTTTATCATATTACAACATAGCTATCTCTACCGCAAACAAACATTTCTAGCCAATGCCATATGCACATATCTACCCATACCCATATCTACCCCTACCAATACACCCATATCCCAACACCTACCCATTATCCCACTGCTACGAATATCAATGCAGATACGGCGACATTAGCCTAATCCACTAGCCTAGACAAGCACAACGACATTGTTAGCCTACTAGTATAGCCTACTAGCACAGTCTACTAGCATAGCCTACTAGCATAACTCAGCCTACTAGACTAGCATAACCTAGTCTACCAGACTAGCGTACTAACCTACAAAGTAATATATTGGCCTACTAACCTACTGTCATATGCTACCAGCATAACCTACTGGACTAGACTGCCAAGTCTACTCGCTTATGAGCATAGCCTGCCATTTCGTACTGGCCTACCTACTGGCCTAACTAACCGACATGTTTAACATACTATATGGCTAGCTAAATCATATTCCGATCTGGCCTACTAGCCTGGCCTACTGAGCTACCCTAATCGCATAGTCTGCTAGCATACTGGATAGACCCACCGGACTTAATAGCCTAGCCCAGTGGTTTAGCATATTAGCCAAATCAGTCTCTGGCCAAATCTACAAACTTACTGGCATAACTTTCTAACCTCCTGGTCTTGCCGTCTACTGACATATGCTACTACCTTGGTATAGCGAAGTCTACGCTTCTTGACTTATGCCATATCTAGTCTACTAGTCTGGTCTGGCATGGCATGCTGGCCTAAATACTAGCATAGTCTAGTGGTCTAACTTACACCTATACTCTGCTAGCATACCAGCCCGGTCTGGGCTATTGGCTTATCATACTAATAGCATAACACACTGACCTAGCATACCAGTATCACAGAGTTGAAATTGCATAGATATAACCTGTCTTGAGGACCACGTTATGGAGCACAGGCAATTGATTACTATCTAGATAGAGCCGCTTAAAATAAATATGCTGGTATATAATGTCTCGTTTGGAGGCAGAAGATGGGTTTTTTGATACACATGGCCAAGAGACCACTGTCTTAACGAACCACCATGGTATTGGTCCAAAGGACAGGTGGTCGCTCCAGCAGCTTTATATGTATTCTGTTGTCTAATCTGATGTACAATAAGAAGGTATAGGCTATGGGGTTATATAAGTATAGCCATAATCCCAAAACTCTCTCGTGCCACGTTAACCCTTCACTGAGCAATATGTTCAAACGACTTCTGGAGTAACCGTACGGAATGTCCATTTTGAGGGCACGAGAAGAATATTTTTTAAAGATGTACCACAAGAATGACTGGCTCATTTCCCGAGCCAGTCATTTAAGGGGAAAACTGTCCAAAATAGTCTTCTCTTGGCCCGCAAACGGACATTGACTAGGCTAAAAAGTTTGCATTTCCCCTTTGCTGGTCAAGCCAGTTAAAAACGACATCTGCAGTGATATAGAAGGTATTTTTGTAAATTTCATTGGTAAAAATATTGATTCTCGTGATAAAATTTGCCCATTAACCCTTTAACACTCATATCAGCCAAAAACGGCTTCTGCAGTGGTCTTGAGAAATGTCCATTTGCAGACCAAGAAAAGACTATTTTTGAAAATTTACCACTGGAATGACTGGCTCGGTTATCGAGCCAGTCATTCCAGTGGTAAATTTTCAAAAATAGTCTTTCAAAGGACATTTTCTATGAGAAAATTTATTTTTTTTCTTGAACAAATTCAAGGGTTAAAGGATTAATTAATATGAGTAGAATTATGCTTTGATGCGTTGTTGATACAAGAGGGGTTGAGTGACTCGCGAATGATTTGCCAAATTAACCACTATAATGTTGAATCCTAATTTTAGTAATTTTCTACATCAATTACGGATATTGAAAACAGTATTGTTGAATTATTTGTGTCGAGGCAGCACAGCTTACAACACTCGTTTTCAGAAAGAGCAAGTAATAATAATAGCAAGCTCTGAAACTGTGAAAAAATATGTCTTTAACATGTATTCAACAATTTTTAAATGTTTGGTAATTTCCAGCATCAACCCCTTCCACCCAATGTAAATAGTGGATTGTAAAATGAGTTTCTATATAGATAAATCCTTTCACGCATGCGCGCGCCCGCGCTCGCGCGCACAGGTTAGCCTGGAAACGTCAATATTATAGGAAAACATGTATAATTGTCCGCTTTTTCACTATATTCAAAGAAGTAGATGTGGTCAGAAGACCTCGCAGGTTGCAAGGTTCGGTCATAAGAACAAGGAACTTAGAGGAAGAGGTATAGGGAGTAAGCATCTTAGTTTAATATTTGATTTATATAGTCAATGTCAGTGTTGACTTCTGTGGTTGTTATAAGTTCAGTTTACAATTGTTCAAGTGAAACTTATTTATCTAGTAAATTACATGTTTAACTAAAGTGTATCTTTAACAAGTAAATCTGCTAAAAAAGTTGAATATCATTTAGAGAACGCTTCTGTGTTATCAAACAATTATTGCGTGATTGTGAATCAGTAAGACAACTATATCCACTCACTTATCAAATATCAAGCCTGTCAATAGAACTGACTTGAGATATGTGAAACACATAGCATTCTGCAAACCAAGTTAATCTGGCAGTCCATCGTCGTATGTACAGCTATCCAGCTCTTGTCATATATTACCTGTGTCACAACTGTGGCTTCACTTGTGGTCGTCCGCCTGTTAATCCAGCCTGCCTAAGCTTGATAAATAGGACCGAAACACCGGACCAACAATCTCTGTTTAGCTAGTTTGGCCTAGTCTACTGGCCTATAATATTAGCCACGTCTAGTACACTAGCCTGGGTTAATCTACACGCTAACTGATATAGAATAATAGCCCGGCTTAGTGTTAGATATGTTCACATAGGTATGGTAGCTTTTGTGTTATGGGTAGCTATTTGTGTAGGGTTATAGCTACCATATCCTATCCATGCAGCTACACCTATCACAATATAGCAGCCCTTTTCCCTGTGCTACCCATACCGACATAGCTACCATAGTCGTAGCTACATTCGTATCTCTCAATACTCATAACTCAATAGCTACTACACCCCCATCACTATCTGGCCCATAGATACCCGTACATAATAGCTGCCCAAAACATATAGCTGCCATATCCATGCCCCAAACCCATAACTTACACTACCCAATTCCTACTCTACCCAAATGATAAACATGCCAAACTGCACAACTTCCCCTCTCTAAATAGCTATCATAATTACCCCCAAAAATCCACAGCTACTCTTACACTACCCATAGCTACCCTAGCACCACATAGCAACTATTCTCCATAGATACCTCTACTACATAGCTAAGCATATAGCAACCCATAAAAGTGTCCCCATATCACATAGCTTATGGGCATGGCTTCGGATATTCTAGCAGGATTTGTTAGTACGCTAGTCCAATAGGCTAGTCTGGTAATGGGCTAGGCCAGTAGGTTTTAGCTTAAGCCAATATGTTAAGTTTGTAGAATATGCTAGTTCACTAGACTTGTATGTTAGACCAGAAGGCTAGGCTAGTAGGTAGGCCAGAATCCAGGCTAGGCTAGTAAGCTATAGTAGGCTAGGCCAGTCGGTTAGTAAGCTATGTTAGTAGGATAGGTTAGGCTAGTCTAGCAGAGTAGGCTATGCTAGTAGGCTATATTTGTGGGCTAGCCAAGTAGTCTAGCTTAGTAGGCCGCTAGGCTAGGCTAGTAGGCTAGCCTAAGGTAGTGATGGACGTATTGGTATGTGTAGTGCTGGTGCATAGGTATGGCATGGTAGTGATGGTGTATGGGTAATTGGGATGTGTGTGTATTGGTATGGGTAGATATGAGTTTGGGTTTCTATGTGTGTATGGACTTGTCTAGATATGGCTGTATGCATGGGTAGCTATAGTTTTGCTATAATATGTTAGCGTGGTTGTATGGGTAAGAGCAATGGGCGTATGAATAGCAGTATGTATTTTATATGATATCTATGAGTGTGTGGGTTGGGTAGCTATATGTATATAATTGGTGAGTATACACATGTGTGGCTATAAGCAGAGGTATCGCATAGTCGCTGTGCCTGTATGGCTAGAGTAGTAATTGGTATACGTATAGGGGATAGCTATTAGGGATAGAAATATGTGTTTATTACTCGGGATAGGTATGGATAAGATAGTTATGGCTACATATAGGTGCAGTAGTTATGGGTGCTGGGATAACATTTCAAAACACGTGCAACATACATACTCATATAGAGTCATACAAGCACATAAGTGACATAGGTTGTGGCGAAATGACCCAGATTTCAATCGTGTCCCATTCTATTTACCACCATGCACTAAAGGTCATGACTCCCACCCCACACACACACACCCCCCCCCCCTCATTAGTTAATTTAGGACGTTAGCGTGTGTTTGCTGTCACAGAAACTTGTGCTTTTACTTGTGAAAATATGGTTCCGTTCTAGCATCATCTTGTAGATATCGGATCGTCTTATGGGAAGTCATGACCCCGTTAGACGTCTTATATTTGCGAGTAAGACCTCAGTGAAATTCATATTTGAAAATACCAGGTGAGCTAATGAACTGAGTGAATAATATTAGTAGCAATTAGATACGTAGTAGGAAGATGCACTGGTTGACTTTGACCAGTGCTAGTGGCACAGTTTCGCGGAAATAGGATAGAAACCGTGTCGAAACTGTAGCAGTATATTCATCACGATAAGTTAAAAGTTAGAATAGATTGGAACAAGACCAACGGTTCTGAGTTGGTGATATCTGTCAATAGTTGAAGATAAAAGTTGTTGCTGTGGGATCGGCATACACTTTTATAATATTCAGCAGTCATTTAGACCGTTAGTTTAGTAAATATTAGAGTGATAAGAATAGATGCGAATCGATGGGAATAGAGAGAAATTATAGGAAACAGACGGACGATTAGTTGTTGACGGTCGGCATTCCAACTCCCTTAAGCAAGTACAACAACACCAGCTGGCAATGAGATCATACAGCTCATGTGCTTATTAACGTTCGTTTCCTACAGGCTTATCCACGATAGGCAAGGGACAGGACAGAGGCATTGTAGCGTCCTGTAGGAATTAATAACACAATCGAAATTTGTATATCAACTATATGTCAATCAAAGATAGGCATGCTACAACAACACATTCCGTAATGTTGTTAGTTAGCTGACAGATCGCATCAAATCAGAACCAGCTAGAACCGCCTTGCTAGAGTTAGGGTGTAGATATATCGTGTTTAGTAATGAATCCCTATAAGAGAAGCCCAGAGTTTGATTGGCCGAGATGACGTCATAATCAATGAGCATCTAGTCAAACTCTGTGCCAGAGTAACAAAAGGAACAAGGTTTCAAAGTAAAATCAGGAGATAGGCGAGCAGGGATTGGTCAGGATGATCAACAAGAATAGGTACAAACTTCTAGGAAGAGATAAGCAGAGGTTGATTGGAGGCAAGAATGATGCGGGCCAATCAAACGGTGGTTATATCTACCTAGAAGGATGAAAGGAACAGAAACTATATATTACGATATATATAGATCTATATATCGTAATATGTATAGAAGTTAGGAAAATATGAAGAGTATTTAATAGGCACTTGGTCTATTGAAAAGTTAATCTTCACCATCTGTGATTCCAAAGCAGACGTTGCTTTGTCAGTAGTAATCAAGTCGTTGTTACGTTAGGCTAGCTAGATATCAGATCGACCTTAGTGTCGAGAGTAATCGGTAGCCGTAAGTTAGGCAAAGTCAGAATTGAATAGTTTAGGTTAGGACCGTATTATGATAAGCAGTATTGTTAATATAAAGTATAAGCTATTTTCTGTGACAGTAAAAGTCACCATTGATACTTAAAAGTTATTGTACAGTTAGCTATAGAAATAAAATTATCCCCTTGTAAAATACAAGGCACTAGTTCGGTTGTTCTTTAGAAGCTCCTAAACAGTACGGAGAAACACCGTACCTTACTCAGAATCTTCAGGAAGTCAGATCAGGCCCAGTTACTTAAAATATCTTCATCCCATCTTTGAAGAGGTGAGCGGTAACTATACGACTGCAGCGGCGAGAAGATTGATTGTCGCAGCAATCATCAACATCATAAGTCTTCTCGAAGTTGTAGTCGCGAGCGTATAAATAATTTAGTAGGAAGTGATATCGAAAATCTTCAATCTGTAAATCTTTCATTAGGTGGAAGTTGAACACGTCTTTCATGTTTGACACTAACTCCAATTTTGGTGATATAACCCCTTGAAACGTGGTGATGGCGCATTTACCTATGACTTTAGTTTCTTCTTGTGTTCATCTTTCTCATGACAGTAATCGTAGACTGTTTTCTTTATTTGGTGCATGAAAGCTGAAGTGGTCATCAAATTGTGTCTGTCTCCTTTGATCTTCTCTTCAAAAGCTACTTCAATAGGCCAGAAGCTTCTCCTAGCCTGCTCATATCGCTGGCAGTCCTGCAAGAGATGTTCTGCTGTTTCCTCTGCCCGCTGACACTCACAAAGTGTAGAATCTGTAATCTTGAGACGGTGAAAACGTGCATTAAGACGAGTGTGACCAGTCCTCAATCTGAAGATACATGTCTGATCCTCCCTACTGAGGCTGTGTATTGCATCATTATGCTGCCTGCTGGTGGTTCTTGCGGCTTTAATGATTTGCTTCAGTTCTTCGAAGTCAACCTCGCGGTTGAATTGTTCTTTATTTGACCCTTCTTTAGCCAGTTGATCAGCTTTGTCATTTCCTAATATGCCACAATGCGAGAGGATCCACTGTAAGTTGACATTGTTCTCTTTAGCCAGTTGCGTAAGATGTTCATGAATTGAAGCTGTACTTTCCTTTCCACTCTCCAGCGCCTGGAGCGCTGAGAGGGAGTCTGTCAGGATGACAATATTTTCATTTCTGGCTTTTCGTTGTATCAGCTTTTGGCTAGCTAAGATCGGTGCCTGGATTTCCGCAGTGTAATTGCTACAGTGCTTCCCTGTTGGCAAGCATGAGTCTGTTATATCTCCACATGGAAACCGAATGTGAGCACCTGCCCCTCCATTCTTGACAGCCTTGATAGCTGATCCATCTGTATAAACATGTATCCACTCTTTCTCAGGATAGTTTTCTGCAATATGATTCAATGCAAGAACTTTGTTTGTCACCTCTGCTTAATCTCCCTTGCTTTCAATCATTGAAATCGAGGGCCAGATTGAAATAGTGTTTTCTATTTCAGAAGCTTTCCACGATTCCCTCTCAGAGATAGCAGTTATGTTTCTGCATCTGGGGAAGATGTCCGACTCTCTGTTTCTTTCAATTTTCTTTGAAGTTAATAAGAAATTATTCCTCTTGAGCCTTCCTCAAGACATTTGGTGAGTCAGCATATGCATGGGATGGTGACGCATCAATTTGAATTTCTCGTATTGAATCTTGGCAATGATTTCTCGTCTCTGCTGGAGTGGCTGGATATTGGTAAGTTCTTACATCTATTGGAGTGGTATTCATAGTCCCTGTTATGATACGAAGATGACTTTAGTGAAAAGATTAATCCTCTAAATCACTATTTTTCAAGTACTGCGACAATTGATGAGTCAAATGTGGACCTACCCTCTTTATCACTATATACGGCACACTTTTCAAATATGATCACAATAACTACTCAAGACATTCTAGATATACTTTCTAAGCTGGATACCTCAAAAGCTGTCGGTTCCGACAATCTAAGTCTTAAACTATTGGCAATGAGTAAAGAAATTCTAGTTCCGATTCTAGCACGTTTCTTTAATTACTCACTCATAAATTCAAAATTTCCCTTCTCCTGGAAAATTGGAAATGTAACTCCAATTTTTAAAAAGGGATGAAATGGACTCGTGCACAAACTACCGCCCAATATCGCTCTTGAGTTGTCTTCGCAAGGTCATGGAAAGAACTGTTTTAAATACATTTCCAATCACATTAGAGATAGCATCACTCCCTATCAGTCTGGCTTTCTTCCTTCACATTCTACAGTAAATCAACTATTAGGCGTATATACAGATATCGCCAAAGCTCTAGATGAACAAAAAGAAGTATTGTTCTTATTTTTCGACATTTCTAAAGCATTTGATCGAGTGTGGCATCGTGGCCTCCTACAGAAGCTCAAACAATTTGGCATCGCTGGAAATCTACTTTCATGGTTTGAAAATTAACTTTATAATCGCTACCAGTGAGTAGTTATAAATGGTTACGAATCTACTTTGCTCCGCTTACATGCTGGTGTGCTACAGGGCTCCGTTCTTGAGCCACTGCTTTTCTGAGTATTTATTAACGATATGCCCAATGACATACTAAACAATATCAGACTATTTGCCGATGATACATGCCTTTAAGTGATGTCGGATAACCTAGAAGACCACACACCATCTGTCGATCACGATCTGCAAGTAATGACCCATTGGGCAAACACATGGCTATTCGAATTTGATGCTTCCAAAACAACGTCCTTATTTATTTCTTTACGCAGAGATCCTACCGTTTTTTTCCAATAAATTTCAAAAATTCAGAAATAGTGCCATCCACCCATTATAAACACGTAAACGACATGCCCACCAGCTAACCGTGTGCAGCCTCCATACTCCTATGGAAAATGCCTACCAAGAGTACATACAGTTATTGCCAGCAGATGAAATGCACAGGGTTCCATAAAGTGGACCAGATTGACGTACTGGCCCGCTACACTGACGCCACCACGCTACACTATATACTACTACTACTACTACTACTACTACTACTACTACTACTACTACTACTACCACTACCACTACCACTACCACTACTACTACTACTACTACCACTATATATATATATATATATATATATTCCTTACAGAAACCTTTCGCAGAAGCCAGTCATTAAAGAGTTCAACATTGGTATGAGACTGCAGATTGAAACACAGCTTTATCTCAGGGTTACAAGAATTTTATACTTGAGGGATTCATATCTAGCTATGCCCTGCCCATTTCTAGCTAAGATCCGCTCATGTTTTGGATGTTGAGTCTAACTTATGTATTTCCTTGTTTGATAAATCTGCTTTATTTGTGAAGTTTTAATCGAGTACTTGGAGTACTCGGTATCGGCTCTCTGTATCTTGATATATGTATGTGTCTTAGATATGCGCTTATTTAAATACAGCTTTGGAAATGTAAACGGTTACTTGAATAGTTACAAATGAGATTCATTCAGTGTTTTACAATCAACTGTAAAAAAACCAAAAAAAACCCAAAGAAAACTCACCACTGAAATTCAGGGAAATAGATATCTGTTGTCCTGCGAATGGGCATTCCTCAGCACCACCGCAGAGGCCGTTTTCACCGGTTTGCCCATCAAGTCGTAATGATCTTGGCAATTCAAGTTTTTGCGATGACACTGTCCATTTGCCAGCCAAGAGAAGAGTAATTTTCAAAATTTACCACTGGAATGACTGGCTCGTTTATCGAGCCAGTCATTACAGTGGTAAATTTTAATAAATAATGTTCTCTTGACCTGCAAAAACATTATTATTTTAATATTTATGACTCAATAGTTTCATATTTATTTTTTTTCATGTTCACCTCCCACAGTGGGGAGATTTCTAATACCCGTACCCCTTTAAAAGAACCATTGACTACACCAGGTGTGGTTCCAAAAATTGTGTAGGCGAATCTCGCAGCGAAAAAACTGATTGTCCTCATATAGATGCTGTCGTAAGACGGTCTAAGAGAACTAAATAAACTTGAACGTTGACACATATCTTGGGTGGGTCATAGAGTGGTGTCACCATCCCGCCCATCGTGCACATGATGAGGGGTGCAGGGGTCCTGACATCTCGGCATACGCGGATAAGTTGTGAAATTTGGACGATGCCATGGAATGCCTCGGGCGTTTCTGGTGATGATATCAATGGACCTTTCCATTTTTAGCTATGCCCCGCCCATCACTAGCTAAGCTCCACCCACACCTCGTCGTGTTTGGATTGATCGATCCCCGAATGCCCTAGCTATTAATTTCCTGAAAACTATACAGGGAAGCTGTTGAATATTTTGTAACTAATTAGACTGGGTGCTGTTGCTGCCATAGGCAGCAATAGCACCCAGTCAAATTAGTTTCAAAATATTCAACAGAATATTTATTAAATAGTAAAAGCAAACAATTTGTACAACAGCCCATAGACCGTCATCAAATATGCGTTCGTGACGTACTTATCGACGTCATTCATGACGTCATTCATTATGACGTCATTGTACACGCCACGCAGTTCATTATGACGGCTGGGTACTCTGGAAAGGTGAATTGAAATCTTACGCGAATATGTGCATATGTTGTAGGAGGAAGGGCACACTGATCCGCCACGGGAGAATGTAAACGTTTATCGTCTCATGTTGAGACCACTGCATTTCTAAAGGTAATAGCAGGTTAGCATCATACTTGAATATGTTGTGTGTTGAGAAATTGCACACATGTCGGATCCTGGCAAGGATTTTGATATTCAGGTGAGCCCTCATAGTGTACTTCCTGTATTTTTCAACGTAGTATTCAGTAAATTTTTATATTGGAATACGGGGATGGATCCCTAGGGTGCCGTGTTTGCAGGAGATACACACTAGGCAGGGCAATGCACATCTGCTCGTTTTTGTATTGATCAGGTGTATATGGATGCACATTAACCTGGGCCAACAGTCACTCGTCTGGATCTGCCACTGCGGCTACTCCCCCACCCCTCCCTCAATTAGTTGTTCAAAATGACGTTTATTAAGCGTTTAAACATAGTTTATTTGGTTATGTGGAAGCACGATGAGACTAAGATTTATAGCAGGGAGGGAGGGAGGGAGAGAGATGGATAGGGAGGGAGGGAGAGAGGGAGGGAGGGAGGGAGCGAGAGGTGTAACTTATATTATGCTTGCTATTAAGTAACGTTGTCGCCTCAACAGGTTTAATTGTACTTACGCCTTAATAAACGCTGGCCCGTCATCTTTTATTTTTTTGCATCTACCATATTGCGTACTTTTTCTACTTGGTTTAAAGCGACACACACACACATATATATATATAAATATATATATATATATATATATATATATATATATATATATATATATATATATATATATATATATATATATATATATATATATATAAATAAAATAAATATATAAATAAAATAAATATATAAATATATATATATATATATATATATATATATATATATATATATATATATATATATATATATATATATATATATAAGATCCGAGGCTTTTAGTTGCGCCCATAGAGGTAGTTATATTGCCCGGCCAAAAGCATGGCAAAAGAACTATATTACACGTTAGTGTAATTGCTATTACACGTAAACGCGGGCTGGCGGCTCTATGTAAGCAAACAAACCCCCTGTCGCGTAAAAACTACTTGAGATTTTAAAATAAAATTTGGAACACATATAGAACATTGCATGTTTTAAATAATCCACGATTTTCAGGCATATCAGTCAAGACGTATACATTTCAACGAAATCCCTTTCAAACTAGTCAGTAATATTCATTAATGTTGTTGCTATATAACTTATCTACGTATACAAACAAACCACGGTTGTGTAAAAACTACTTGAGATTTCTAAATAAAATTTGGAACATATATAGAAGGGCCTATGGCTTAAATAATTCCCGATTTTCAGGCAACTGTAAATGCCTATATTTCAACGAAATTCCTTTCAAAATAGTAAACAATATTCATTACTGTTGTTGCTCTACACCACGTCCATGTATACAACAAACAAACCACTGTTAAGTAAAAACTAATTTCGATTAAAAAAAATTAAATTTGGAACATATAGATGGACGTATGCTTTAAATAATCCACGATTTTCAGGGATATTTGTACCTGAATCAGCGAAATCATTTTCAAAATCGTTATCAACCTTCGTATTTACCATACCTCCCATTATATAGACCTAATATTATCAACATAGGCAACCATGTGTTACAGTGTAGAGAGAAATCTGCTTATTTTAAAAACTTAGATTGGAAGCTTTAGCTGCCTAAGACAGCCAAAATATTTTCGAAAATGTTCAACCGGTTCTATATTTAGCTACCTTGAAATAGCGTCTTAAAATGTAGCATTCAGTCAGTTTGTTTTCAAACTGGATTCTGACATATTTAAACATAGGCGGCGTAACATGGGGTGGGGACAAGTCACTCCCAACATCGTGGAGAAGTCACCCCTCCCCCCCCCCCCAAATGTGATACATGTATTAGTCCATATTGTGGCCACGCCCTTACCATGTCCGTCCCATCCACCACCACCACCAACCCATCCAAAAAGCAACAATCATGGGAAAGCGTGAGCATTTGGCTGCCCGGTCGTCTGCATCTCTAAACTGACCAGTAAAGTTTCCAAGCTTTCGGGGGGGGGGGGGGGAGAGACTTCTGAACCCCTGTCTATGGGATCGGGGGACCCACCACCGCATCCCACCTCGCCCCCGGAAAAATGAGCCACGGCCACCAACCCTAATTTAAAAAGCTTTCATGTAACCAATATGACTGTTAGTTTACATCTTCCAGCTCCCTATCATCTGCCATTTTGACATTGTCATACGGAAACAAGACATGAGAGGTACACTGATGCAATATTGGCGAGAATTTTGTAATTTAGTTTTTGCGTATGTATATGCACATGGAAGGGAATAATGAGTATTCATGAATAAAGCTATGATTAAAGACAGTATGATTGAGGACTGGATACATCATCATACTTGCCAGACCAAGATATTAAGCGTTCTCTTGATATAGGCATTAACATGTGTCGATATTTGGTTGCAATAGGGCGAAGAAATCCCGAGGTATAAGACAATACGTAGAGTTAATTTACAGAAAACTTAACAAAAACCTTAAATAGAAAACTTGAATATTGCTCAAGGTCACGACAACATTGACCTTGTCATTGCACTACCTCGGGATGCCATGGATAATCACGTGTCCAAATTTAGTTTGAATATGATTAACGGTTCCTGATATAAGACAATATATATACAGAGCTTAAACCATAACCAAGAACTTAACCGAGTTTAGAAGCCGACAGACAGATTTTTAAGTACTCGCTTGTACTCAGTACTCATGTTTTTATGAGTGCATGTACTTGTACTCAGGCTCAGTACATTTCCAAAGTACTCGTAGTTGTACTCGAGTACATACTTTGTACATGTGCTCTTGAGTACTTAAGATTACGTGATGAGTACTTATCCAATTTCTACATAAAAATTATATGCATACCTTATCCTCTTCATTCAAAATTCCAAGCACTGGTTCTCAGACATGGCAGAGAGGTGACACAAAATCTAGTAATCATATGAAAACAATTTTACTAACTTGGTGCTACCTGCTCAAAATTTTGAAATTAAATTTCCTTGTAATATGTTTTCATGCTGAGCTGTTTTAAATAGTTTTAAAATTGAAATTCTTGATGTTTGCCTGGAAAAGGGGCAATTGCTGTAGTAGGTATGTTTATAGGAAATAAGATAACAAGCGTTTGACACTTACACTAATGAAATCTTTTTATCTAAATTTCAAGGCTGTCATACAGGAAACGGTTGAAATTCTTAAACTTAAATTCACTAGAATCATTGCTGCTTGAGCCAGCAACTGCTTCCGGCCAAACTAATTTCTAAATATTTAAAAACTTAGCAGTTAATTTGTTTTGAAATTGGAATTCTGGATGTTTGTTTTGAAATGGACAATTGCTGTAGGTATGCTAATAGGGAATAAGATTAAACGAGTACTTAACATTTTAAACCTTGCCCTATTGAAACCATCTTTATCGACCTTTCAAAGCAGTCATACAGGTAAACTGACTTTCAAAATGTTCAATATAATCTTTCTTATCAGCATATGTTCATTAATATCAAATGTTCATTTCTGGTCATTATCATTGAAAGGGATGAGAGATGCAGATTGTAGGGCAAAAGATTAGAACACGGCGAGTGCAAGCGCACACGTCTTATGTCAACAAATATCTGGCTTGGGCAATTATATGTCTACTGATAAGATACCATTCATGCATGATAGTCCTGACAATGAAATTGGACAAAACCCCTTATTTCAGGCTTTATAGACCTCGCAACTCTTAACCCTTTAACACTCAATTCAGCGAAAAAATCTTTCCGAGGTAGTCTGAAAAATGTCAATTTGCAGACCAAGAGAAGACTATTTTTGAAAATTTAACGCTAGAATAACTGGCTCAATAAGAAAGCCAGTAATTCCAGTCGTAGATTTTCAGAGATAATCTGCAAATTGACAATTTCTATCAGAAAATTGAAACTTTAACAAATGTGAGTGTTAAATGGTTAATCAGTGTTAATATTACGTAAACTATTTCAAGAATAAAGTTCAATGTTTAATATTTCTATAAATAATTTGACTAGAAGCGAACGCGGTCATCAGAAGTAATGTTTATCAGTTAAATTAGTTTCAAAATATTCAGCATTAGGCCTACTACATGATTTATCTGAAATAAATTATTTCTAATTTAACCCTTTCACTGATGAAGCCTTATATTATAAATATATAGCAATCATACCAGGAATTCAGCATACTCTCTATAATGTAAGAAATATTCTGTTAAACATTTAAAAAATAATTTGACTTGAAGTAAATTCTCCTAAGGTGGGGGAAACTGCCAATCAAATTATTGTAAAAAATATTCAACTGGTTATATCTCATTGTAATGAATTTTTCATTCGAGAGCAAACTAGATATCTACTTCAAAGAAAGATTTCTGAATTCGACTGGACAGGCATACGTATATCAGCCCATCACAAAATCATACCGCAATTCTTCCAATATATTGGGCTTATCTTGGAGTAGCCTGTTTATCGACAAAAACTTGCTCAGTAGAGATTTCAATTATCGGTGGATAGGTCTCTGCTTTCCACGTCCGCATTGTGTGGTAGCATGAAGAGACACTAGCGTAGAGAAGGAGATTCGGATAGCGACAAACAGAAAATGAAAACAACTGCAATAAGACCAACCACGGCCTCCACAAGTCAGCATGCAAAACAAATGTTAGGCGCAGCAGGGTGTAAGCAAGAGAGTAGGCGAGGCGGCACACCAAAGCTGGCGTGGGGAACACCCATCTGTACCACAGCATTTCCACAAATCAGTGTTAACCCTTGCCACTCCGATGTCAAGATTTTAAACTTTCATATTAAATTAAAAGATGATCTGGTATTCATTTTTCGGTAAATTTGGCGGAGGATGTTGCTGTCGTAGACATCAACATGATCAGCCAAACTGTTGAGAAATGTACACCGTTTTCATTGTTATTTACATAGTGATAGAATATTGGCATCGGAGTGGTAAGGGTTAAACTCTTAAATCCAACGGTTTCGAGGAGACTTAATTAATCAAGAACAGTCAAATCTTTCAGGAACAAACTAGATATCAAAGAAAAAAGTTTTGAATTGGACTGAGCAACCCATACTACAACAAAAACACTAAGCCAATGGTTTATCCATCGTAAAATGATGATGCTGATGATGAGTTAGCAAACAGCTTGTCGCGGTCCAAGACTTTTATCGGCTAAATAAGTGAATAACTAGTTTAATGGATCTTTCCATTTTTAGCTATGCCCCGCCCATCACTAGCTAAGCTCCACCCACACCTCGCCGTGTTGGGATTGATCGATCCCCAAATGCCCTAGCTATAAATTTCCTGAAACCTATACAGGGAAGCTGTTGAATATTTTGTAACTAATTTGACTGGGTGCTGTTGCTGCCTATGGCAGCAACAGCGTCCAGTCAAATTAGTTTCAAAATATTCAACAGAATATTTATTAAATAGTAAAAGCAAACAATTTGTACGACAACGCATAGACCGTCTTCAAATATGCGTTCGTGACGTACTTATCGACCGTCATTCATTATGATGTCATTGTACACATCACGCAGTTCATTATGACGTCATATGATGGGTGGGTACGCTGGAAAGGTGAATAATCCCCTATTCTAATGGTTAGCCAGGGGTTAAATTTATCTGACTAACGTGCAGTGTAATGTGTGTAGTTGTTCTGTAGACAACTTAAATATATGTCCATTGAAATTGACCAGATGATTTACATCAAACTTGGTATAGGTTAGATATAAGTGTCAACTAAGCAACCTCTACAATAGCTAAATCAGAGACTAGGTTTGAATAATAAATAAATTGATAACAGTTTAACAATGTTTAGATTTGTACCGTAATCAATAGGGATTGAGCGCACTGGCAAAAATGCCTATGGTTATTTTGGAAATGTTGTGCTGGCAACAATCTGCCAGCAGTTAGCAATGCTCAGATATTGTACCGTAATTGATAGCGATTGAGCGCACTATCTGGCAACGCCACTGCAATATAAATTCTATCCGGCTTAACTATTTGCTAACTGATGTTGATAATCAACAAATACTAAGACAGAACTCAGACACTATCTAGAAGTACGTTGGGCCTACAATCCTAGAATAATCTGTTCAAGAAAAGGATCTTGTGACACTTATTGGTCAAGTAAACAAGATGCCTTCAGTTGAAAGCTATTCTGGGAACAATATAAATAAGCGGAGTGGGACGTCTATTGACTAATTTCTGAAACAGCCGGTAATATAAATCAAATATAAAGGTATAAGAAAGATCTCCTTGAAATTTGGTAGTCAGGAACTGAAAGAGCCTAGCTCATCTTTCTATTGAAAGCAGAGTTACCTAACCAGTACGGGTGAACGTGATTGAACTACCTTAATCTTTGGCCTATAAACGTCTCCGAGTTTCTGGACTGAATTTAATTGATTTGAATGGTCGAAATCATGGCGGCAGAGATTAAGTTTAAACTAAATCGATCAAGTAAAATTAAAATTTAGACTACCCTGTGTTAAGGATGGCCCGTCCTTTCCCTGTAATGCTGCGCTTGGTTTATGTGAAACCGGATTAGTCAATTTAGGCTAAGGATGCGGTTTTGCCAAAAGATTAAATCTAGAACGACTTAATTAATTAATTAATTAATAATTTATCAAAATAGTAATTCGATTATTTGCATCCCAAAACCGATTCACCTAACCAGAGGGGAGTCCGGGCGTATTAGATAAGTAATCGATTCAGAAAGGTTATTACGTCACAATGCTTAAACCATTGCTAAGACAGGAAGATGCCTTCTTAGCATCGGCAGGACACTTACGAAATGGCATGGTAAACCACTACTAAAAAAATAGCTCTTAGTGTAGTATAATAATAATAATAATAATAATAATAATAATAATAATAATAATAATAATAATAATAATAATAATAATAATAATAATATCCTTCTGTTGATGATGGTTGGGAGCTTTGCAATGGTGTCTACAAAATCGTCTGTTTTGATTGGCCTCAGTTCCCTGATCAATCGATCTCAAATGAAGGAGAACTCATTGATACCGAAGAGTGCAAAGAGAACATATTTTTAGGTGATGAGGACAGTCTGGCATCTGATGATGAAGAGTTATAGTTCCACTGAAATCACAATTCTAACGGTGTGCGTGCGTGCGAGGCGCGCGCCTTGTGTGTGTGCGTGCGTGCGTGTGTGTTGATCGGTGTCTCGATTTTGTCCCATGTCAATTCTGACAGACTGAGAATTGCTGTTAAATCAGCGAATCCTGTGCGTAGCAAGTAGTTTTTGTTTAAGTCTATTTCAGTTTACTATATCCGTACGGATATTGTTTGTCAGTTGATATATATTATTCATTTTTTAAGACAGCAAATCCTGTGTGTACGAAGCTGGTTTTTTAGTCTATTTAGGTTTAGATATTGTTTGTCAGTTGACGTATTATTTGTTTCATTTGTTCAGGTTTTAGAAATACAAAAATAAATGTGCATGCTATATTTGTACACCAAATAGTGCTTTTGAATTCGCTCATCGATGGCTACATCCTGTGCTGACCTTTGATCTGTTCTTGAGTGGAGAAACGCACAAAAAAAATTCATTCTTAAGTGCATGCTGACATCAGTGGACCCGTGGCTACGTTTTGAGACAAGTTTCGTTGTTGTGCTCCAATTTGAGATTAACTCTAAAATTTGGGGTGCTTCGAGAGGCGCACCGTGCCAGATGCACCACTAGGGAACCTAAGAATGCCAGTTCTAACGTCACGTGTGGCCACTCAACGCTCTGGGCTCCCTGACTAGTAGGTGTTGATTTTTTGACACAGTTGATGCTTTCAGACATGTTTTGAAGGTTGACACTTTACGAGGTCGAATGCAAAAGGATGGTGATACTGAATCAGAAGTTATCGTATTACAATGACCCAGCTGTGGGAACTAGTCCTTCAATGCAAGTTGATGTCTGCCTCAAAAGAGTCAACACGGCGTAGCATGTTTATGAATAACGTCAACATCCTCCTGTTGAGCTGTCCTTCAATCGGTCTGACACCCAGAACAAGATATACAGCCATGTTGGCAGTGGAAACAGGTAGATGTTGTAGCTTTTTCAGACATCCTCTGTAGAATTCACCAGGCTCCACCCAATCAGTCATACGGGTGAATGGCAACCAAGTTCAAGAAGACAGTGAAAATCTGTTACATGTTAACTAGCCTAACAAGCAGAAGTGTATTTGTATATGGATACATGCATGTATATGACTAATATTATAGTATTGGCGTTATTTACAGCATAACTGGACTCAACTATGGAAAGAAACATGTTAATTCGGTAAGGATTCCGCTTAGATAGTTGACTGCTTTCCGCAGACATATTTTTGTGGTAAGCATGACGTGACACTAGCCTAACAAAGGAAACACGAGTAGCGAGAAACACAGAAAACAATAATAAACCTACAGACACAGGATGTCTAGCATCACACAGAATAATAACGAATATTAAGAAACAAGATGACTAAAACCACTGAGCCAACAACGTCTTATGCCTCGTAAATGATGATGATGATAATGATGATGATGGTGAAGACGATGGTGAAGACGACGACGACGATGATGATACATATACATATCAGACGATCCTTCCAGTACCTTGATAGTGACATGTTCAGGCTACTTTTTAAACCATGTCGAAAGCCTCTACTTGAATATGCCAACACAATATGAAAGCCGCGATTCAAAACCGACATAACTCAGATAGAAAATGTCCAGA
The DNA here is from genome assembly GCA_034401795.1 of Chaetoderma sp. LZ-2023a. NCBI lineage: Eukaryota > Metazoa > Mollusca > Caudofoveata > Chaetodermatida > Chaetodermatidae > Chaetoderma > Chaetoderma sp. LZ-2023a. The sequence goes on along the minus strand of CM067363.1, from coordinate 38,936,809 downwards.
GGCAGGCTACTAAGCTATTACTAGGACTGTTTGGCATGGCATACGAAGGAAGACTGTCATCTAAGACTTCTGACCTAACGTATCGAAGAGACATGATGGAGACATAACTTCCTCCACAACAAATACAACATAGATATTCAGGGGGTTCTGGAAACACCAACCAAAACACGTGCTTACAGCTCCAAGCTTCGAAAGCGCCACTCACAGCGTTCACGATCCTCTTACCACAGAGTTATCAACAATTGACATCCTTTACCGAGGTAGTGGTAGCACCTTCACTTAGTGGCTTAGCATTGGCTAGATGAATACTGATCTCACTATCTATATACAGTTGACCCCTAGATGTACTCATAAGCCAGAACGATCTAGACGGCCGCTCAGAAGAGCTCAGTACTAATTAGTACCTTCTCGGGCAACACTCTATCACCGCACAACTACAGCCAGCACCTGCCACAAGAAATTCCATCCAGTGGAACTAAACCCAAAAACTTTGAATTGAAACTAAAAATACAGTACACTATTTTACACGAAACAAACCCTGGTGCTTCAAAACCTGAAAATAAAACGGGCATGTACAAAGATTCATTCTTTGCGCAGACTACCGTAGATTGGAACCAGTTGGAAAATTCTTCTGTCTGTACATCATGAGTAGAGGATTTTCAATCTAGACTCCAGGTTAAAAACCCATAGACACGACCCTCTCTCAAACCCGTTGACGTTATGCCAGAATTGGTTTCTGTCAACGTATCATATCAAGATCAAGATCAGTAGAATCATGCTCTTTGCAAGCGGCCAGGGCATGACGGCTTGTCCTAGCAGTCGCACAAGCTATACCACACAATGGGGACCATGTGCAAAATGGGTCCCAAAGGAAGAACAATCACTGAGCATTGGCATCCGACTTTCGTCCTAAACCTTCAGGACAAGCGTCAGGTATACAAAATTCAGTTATACATAATCCACCACAAAGAAACATGCTATACACAGCACACTGAAAAGGTGGGTCTATCCTACTAGTTGTAAGCAGCTAGGCTATGTATGTGAATAAATATCCTGTAACTGCTTAGCCCAAGTAAACTGACAAGGTTGGTCGGTCCTATCAATCTATGGTTCATACAGTCAAAGTATCAAGAAAACAACTTTCAGCCAAATTGTTTTCAAAATATTCAGCATATCCAGAGTTAAACCTTAGGGAGAATAGTCTGCAGAAATTCAGCAGGCTGACAATGGACCTTTCCAGTTTTAGCCATGCCCTGCCCACCTCTAGCTACCGTAAGCTCCACCCACACTTCGCCATGTTGGGATTGATCGATCCCTGAATATCAGTTTCCTGAAACTATATAGGTAAGCTGTTGAATATTTTGTAACTAATTTGAATGGGCGCTGTTGTCCCCTATGGTCAAATTATTTCCACAATATTCAACAGGATATTTATTAAATAGTAAAGACATCCAATTGGTACAACAACACAGTCTGTCTTCAATTATGCATTTGTGACGTACTTATCTACGTCATTCATGACGTCATCGATTATGCCATTCTACATCACGTAGTTAATTATGACGTCATACGATAGATGGAGGGGAAAGGGGGCATTAAAAGCAGTAGATGATCGCCTCTGTGTGGTAAAACCATCAAAGAGAAACACCTCACGAGTATGCAAGGCAATGAGGTAGTTCTCTCCTGCTGTCAGAGTGTATATATGATTATACGGAAGTATGTCTCAGTAATTGTGTATACACTCTCTTGACAAGTGCGTGCGTGCGTGCGTGTGTGTGTGTGAGAGATCGAGCATGCAGCATCTGCGAATGGTGTGTGCATGCATGCGAGCGAGCGTGCGTGCGTGCGTGCGTGCGTGCGTGTGTGTGTGTGTGTGCGAGATCGAGCATGCATGTGTGCATGGGCAAGCATTTGCGAATGGTGTGTGCGTGCATGCGAGCGAGTGTGTTCGTGTCGTGTGTGCGTTCGTGTCATGCGTGCGCGTTTGTGTGTGTGTCGGAAATAAAAGAAGACATTTTAAATTGAAATCCATCCGAGGGATGCAAACTGCACTTTAATAGGTCTTACCTAGTACAGAATGCATTGAATATTAATCATATGCTTACGTATGTTATGACTGCATTATTTTTAATACAATGTTTGAGTAAGTTGCTTACTTTGAAAAGCTAAGACTTACAAGAATCTGATGATTCTTCCTTAAACGATATGATATTCAAAATTGAGAAAATGCTAAAATTCTGTGTTAACCCTTTCACCGGTGAATTCCCCATATCTCATTTTCAATGGATCCATACACAAAAACTGCTGAATATTTTGAAATTAATTTGATAGGAAGCCGTTGCTGCCTTAGGCAGCAAGGGCTTCCAGTCAAATTAATTTCAAATTATTCAACAGAGTAAGTTTTATATCATGAAGAATTTACTTTTTCAGGGATTTGTTTGTGTCACCATCAGTTGTTGAAAGATAAAGAACACAATTTAAATCTTAAAATTCCAGTGTCTCAATTTAAAAAGACAACTATACAGAAAAGCTCTTGAATATTTTGAAACTAATTTGACTGGAACCCGTTTCTGTCATAGGCAGCAGCAGCTCCCAGTTAAATTAGTTTCAAAATATTCAACAGACCATTCATCTACATCATACAAAATTTGTTGTTTTTGGACTGTGAAGGTCAAAAGATTAAAAGATTATAGAGGAAAGCTCTTGAATATTTTGAAACGAATTTGACTGGAAACTGCTGCGCCTGCAGCATCATCTTCCAGTCAAATTTGTTTCAAAATATTCAACAGAATAATCAACAGAATATTCCCTACATCATACAGAATTTGTCCTTTGTCTGTGAACGTCAAAACATCAACTAATTTGCTAAATTTTTTAGCTTCCTCGAGTCTACACTTGATTTGAGTGTACTGAGTCCTGCTGTCTTGAGGTCGCCTTTCAGCACGCTTGACAGATTTATGCAATGACATCCTCTCCTGGCTTTGTATTTGCTGCCTTCCAGTAGGACGAATTCCAAGGCTCTCTGTGTTGGTGGGTCTTCTGGCAAACATGGACCATCTTTGCTGGGCAACTTTTACAGACAGAGGCGATGTATTACATATCTTGTATAGTGCATCATTGGAAATTATGCACTCAACGTACCCGATTGACCAGGGCAAAGCAGACAAAATCAGAGAATGGTTCAAGGAGCACGTCACTGACCATGATGATGAGGGCTAGCACCCATTTTCAGGTGATGTCAGGCCATTACTAACACCAATTAAAACATCAGAAGTTGACACTAAGGCACTCAAAGCCCTGAAAAATGGATGTGCATCTGGACCTGATGGCATGAGCAATGAACTATTCAAATACACAAGTGACATTATCTCAAAACTGATCACGCAGCTAATATCGATGTTGTAGGCCAAGGCACCCTTATCGCTCTACCAAAGCCCAAGAAGGCACCTGGCACACCAGCAAATCTGTGGCCCGTTGTGTTCCTCAACAGCATATGGAAAATCCTATTCAATGTTACTTTATGCCGCATCCGAGACAAGATCGATGACTTCATCGGATCATGTTAAAATTGAATAACTGGTTCGATAATTGAGCCAGTTATTCCAGTGGTAAATGTTAATGTCTTCACATGGTCTGCAAATATACACTGAGTTAGCAAAAATTTCATGACAAATCTTGAAGATTTCAATGATCATGTATTAGTATCTTAATGGAGTGATTCAACCTGTCACCCAAGTATCTGACATCATAATAAAATATGTCACTGGTTAGCTGACGTCACAATCACAAATCATTTATGAAGCTACAATAGACATTCTGTTCAAAATTTTAAAAATAATTTGTCCGAGAACTGTTGCTGCAAAATATTATTAAAAAACAATGGCTTATCTGACTTTAAAGTTACCTTGAAATTGGGATTTAAAGGTTAGATCCGTCTATTAGCAACATTAAATTTTGAAAATAATTTAGACAGCAACAAAAAAATGTTATGGCGTAGCGAAATTATATTTTTATAAAGGACACGTGATTGGGTACTTTGATGCTATACATGGATTTCCACTGGATTGTCTAGCATTATATTAACACTTTCATAGCAGTCGGCCAAAACAGGCCTATGCAAGATATTTTTTTTAATTTACCACTAATGATTGGATCGATAACCGAGCCAGTCATTAGTGGTAAATTAAAAAAAATAGTCTTCTCTTGGACTGCAGACTTTCAATAAGAAAATTTGTGATATTCAGGACAAAATGTAGGTATTAAAGGGTTATGGTATTAATTTTGACCGTTGATGTCTTGACCCCAACGTCATTGTATCACATTAATTACAGGTAGGCAGGTGACCATGTGGGTGCAATAACCCAACATCAGATATGAACCGCTAAGCTGAGGTAAACACAAATTTGACGACTCTGCTGCCGGAGGAGGTGAAGGGTATCTGAATAGCTTGTTTTATTTCGCAAAGTTGAGATAAAAATATTAATTATATGCATTCTGCCGGAATATATACAATTTTATAACAATTTTCTTAACGATGAACAAATTATTTTATAAAAATTGAAGTTATATAATTATTCATAAACATCTGATTATAATATCTACATGTATATACACACGGTACAGCGGTAAAGAAAGACAAATCTTACATGAGTGTATGAAATACCGTAATATATAATATTCAAATTCACCTATATACACAAGTTAGTCAACCCTTTAACACTCAAATTTGTTCAAGAAAATTTAAATTTTCTCATAAAAATGTCCATTTGCAAACCAAGAGAAGACAATTTTTGGAATGGAACCCTGCTTGGCTATCGAGCCAGTCATTCCAGTGACAAATTGTCAAAAATAGTCTTTTCTTGGTTTGCAAATGGACATTTTTCAAGACCACTACAGAAGCCGTTTTTGGCAGATGAGTGTTAAAGGGTTAATGAATGTTTTAATGCATTACAAATGCTGGCAGGCAGGCAGGCACTCACGCAGGCGCCACACACATGCATGCAGGTAGGCATACACGCACACATGCACACACACACATATGCAGGCAGACAGGTAGTCACTCACGCATGCATGCACACGCGAACGCACGCACACACACACACACACACACACAGGCAGACAGGTAGGTACTCACGCATGTATGCACATGCATGCACGCACACACACGCACACACACCCAGGTAGACTCGCGCAACTACATGCATGCACACAAACACATAAAGATGGAATCTAGCTTCTCAGTCAATCATATGACATCATAATCAACTACGTGACATGCTGTCGAATGTTTTTAAAACCAATATGACTATGGCAGCAACAGCACCACCCAGTCATATTACTTGAAAAACACTGAACAGCTGCCTGTATAGTTTTCTGGAAATTGATAGTCAGGGAGTTCAGGGATCAATCGATCCCAACACAGGTGAAGTGTTGGTGGAGCTTAGCCAAAGATGAGCGGGGCATAGCTAAAACTGGACTCCTCCATTGCTAAACCCTTTAATGGTCAAGCTGGTCAATCTCGAGAAATGACCATTTACATTATTGCTTATTGAACGTTTATTCGTAGGACTAGTTGACCTGCAAATGGATAATCATCAACCCTTTCACTTATGAACTCCCCATGTCGCATTTTCAAGGAAAACTGTTGAATATTTTCAATATTAACTGTCTCGCTGCTGCAACTTGCTGTACATTTTGAAAACAATTTGACCGAAAGTTGTTGGTGGCTTACCCACCAACAACTTTCAGTCAAATTGTTTTCAAAATATGTAGCAGGTCTAGAGATAGAACCCCTGGAATGTGACATCTGCAAAAACACAGCAGCCAGACAGTTAATTTTATGCATCGACGGCTTCCAGTCAGATTAATTTCAAAATATTCAATACAATAAGTTTTATATCGTACAGAATCACTTTTTTCAGTGATTTGTTGGTGAAAGGCTTAAGCAAGCACTTATATTCTTGACCAAGCACGACAATTGAAGGAAGAAGTCCATATCATATACAGTTCAGCTTATAAATAACTTAATGTTTCCAAATCAAAAACAGAAAAACATGTCAGGTTGTATAACTTTGAACACAATACAAGAAATCTTCGGTTGAATATTTTGGGTGCATATTCAAAGCAATAATGCTTGAAAATAAAATAATCAAAATAATACATTTTTAGAGACTTTAAATTATCGGCGTAGATGTAATGAAATGAAATAAATGATTTCATTACGCATATATTAATATTATTTTTTAAGTTGAATTAGAGACACAAAAATTATAATAATTTCTGCTGAATGAAATCATCAGATGTTAAGATTTATTTCGCTTCATTACATTGAGGTACACAAATTAAGCGTCTAAAAAACTACACAATTTAAACAATTTTGATTTGCATGCATTTCACTGTAAATATGAGCCTTTAACTCTTTCAGGACAAAGCCGGCCAATACCGGCCTCTGCAGGGGTCTTGAGAAATGTCCATTTGCAGGCCAACAGAAGACTATTTTTGAAAATTTACCACTGGAATTAAACGAAATCTAGGATTTCTTTTTTCACGAGAGAGTTGATACTTACCTCCCTAATACTTTTGATATTGCTAAATATTGGCTTTCACTCAATAAACACTCAGATTTAAAACAGTTAGGTGCCCCTACTGGGCAGGGAGTCAGAGCGTAGTCTGGCGGATGCCAGCCCCACCACCGCGCATGCGCAGACTAGCACTTCCTCTGACTAGATTATTGGCTGACACACATGCAACTATTAAGAGCCTGAAGACCGAGCCTCTGTGGGGTGGAGAGGCCGGGTCCGTATCTAGGGAGGTAAGTATCAACTCTCTCGTGAAAAAAGAAATCCTAGATTTCGTTTATTTCACTTCAAGAGTATACTTACCTCCCTAATACTTTTGATATTGCCAGAATTCGAAAGTGAATCTGGCGGGAGGGAGGCGAGGTCAAAAGACCAGCTCATCCCTATACGCTTTTCTGCGTTTAAGGCACTTAAACTTCTGAAACTGTAAGAAAAAACAGTCAGGATTTGACTAACCATCGGATAACAGCACCGATGTATGAGAGATGACCGAATGTCATATGCGCTCCCCCCCCTCCTTCCTGGGAGGAAGAGTCGACTGACCTCAATGTCCTATACGCTCTCTACGTACAAGTGCCATGTACTACAGGACAGAGACGAAAAAGCTCCATTTTCGTAACTCTCAACAATGAACCACACAAATACACAAACCATCACCATATTAATAACGGGTAATCGTGACAATACAATCAACAACGGACAACACATGAACAAGACTGACCTTGTTGAAAATGGCTGCTGACATCATCTTCCCATCGGTAAAGACTGATGCAGGCCCAAAAAAGTGGGTGTTTCCATAAATTAATTGTGAAATATATAAGTAATGAGGAAAACCTCCTCAAAAAATATAAACCGATTTATTTTTTCAAAACCGACAAGGCGAGAGGATTAGAGGTGTCACGGAGATAATGGTCTGTAAAACTTGACTCACAGTGCCACTGAGCCACCGACATAATATCATCCACTGGGACCCCATTAAATAGGGCCGTGGATGTCACTACGCCGCGGACACTGTGAGCCTTGGCCACGTCAACCTGCTTCCCGGTGGCGGATTTATGGCAAAACTGAATGCATTCCACAATCCACCTGGAAATGGTGTCCTTAGAAGCCCTCCCATGGGGTTCAATATATGACAACCATAACGCTGACTGGTCGGTGCGCCATGCCGCCGTACGTTGTTTGTACCGGCGCAGCGCCCGGACGGGACACCATGCTTTAGAATTAGGATCATATCTAGTTAAAGCAGGCAAAATAATAGGTTGACCTGGATATTTCAACGACTGATTTTTAGCCAAGAAATTAATCCTAGGTAGCAGCTTAAGGCCTTCCCCTGAAACCACAAAACGGTCATCCTCGGCTGATAAGGCATGAATTTCACTCCTACGCCTAGCCGAGGCCGCAGCAATTAAAAACACAGTCTTCAGTGTTAATAGTTTCATAGAAATGGAACTAAGTGGTTCAAAAGGCTTATCACCTAGTACTTGAAGCACTAGCGATAAACTCCAAGACGGAATCACAGGTGGATTCCTTGGTCTTAGATTGCCCATGCCTTTAATTAATACATTCAATGTATTTACTTCATCACTTCCCCTCTTAGCCAAGCAAGGAATAACAGACATTAATGCTGACTTATAACCAGCAATAGAGTTAGGCTTGAGGCTATAGGCATCATAGAGGTGACAGAGGAAATCAGCTACTACTTGAATAGATGAATCCATTGGATCAATACATCTTTTTGAGCACCATTCTGCAAATCTGTTGATTTTATAATTATATGCTCTGGAGGTTGACCCCCTCCTGGCTTTGGCCATAAACATGGCTGCTTGCTCAGAAAAGCCCTCCTTAATTCTAGATTCCTTGACAACATCCACGCAGTCAATCTGAACATTGACGGATTGTTGTGAAGGGCCTTGCCCTGGAAGATAATATCGTCCATCAGAGGCAGAGGAACCGGATTGCAGACCAGAAGGTCCAGCAGATCCGTATACCACGATCGGCTTGGCCAATCCGGGGCGATCAGAAGCACTTGGCATTCCTCTTGTCTGATTTTCTGAAGAATTTTTGGAATCAGGATTGCTGGAGGGAATGCGTATGCATACATTCTCCCCCAGCTGATAGCTAACGCATCTGTTGCGAAAGCGCTTGGATCCGGAATCGGAGAGACGTACGTCGTCATCTTCGCATTCTTCTTCGTTGCGAACAAATCGATGTTGGGTTTCCCCCAATGGTCGAACAGACGATCCGCCACACATTGATTTAGTTGCCATTCCGTGGGTAAAACACTCATCCTTCGGCTCAATGAGTCTGCTAGCAGGTTTAACCTTCCCGGAATATGAACTGCTTTCAAGGTAATCTGGTGATCCAGACACCAACAAAGCAGTTTCCATGTCATCATACAGAGACTGGGCGACTTCGTTCCGCCCTGGCGGTTTATGTAAGTCACAACTGTTGAGTTGTCTGAACGAATAAGAACAATCTTGCCCTGAACTTTCTGTAAGAAATGTTCCAGGCCCAGGACTACTGCTCTTAGCTCCAGTAGATTTATATGTTCCTTTGACTGTTCCAGATTCCAAAGCCCTGATATCGTGGATTCTTCCAGGCAAGCTCCCCAGCCCTCCATCGATGCATCTGTATACACAGTCACCTGAGGGTGGGGAGGGGTTAGCAAAACCCCCGGCAAGAGATTCTCTGTATTCAACCACCATTGCAGGTGGTGAATCAGAGGCGCCAACACTGACACATTCGAGTCCAGCGAACCTGTACTCTGGGTCCATTGTGTCATGAGAAACAACTGGATCGGCCGCCTGCGTAAGGCGGCCTGAGGAATGACTGGTTCCAACGAAACCATCAACCCCAGCATTCTCAAGTAAACCCGTGCCAGGACATGACGACTGTCGCACACTGACTGAATCAACGAGATGAGTTTTTGAACTCTCTCCTGAGTAGGATAAACATATCCTGTCTCTAGATCGAAGAACATCCCCAGGTAAACAAACTTCTGGGATGGAGTCAGCTCTGATTTTGGGAAATTGATCACCCAGCCCAAGTCTGTGAGAATTTTCAAAACAATCTCCAGATTGGCGGACAAACTTTCCCGGGTGTGCGCTTTCAACAGCCAGTCGTCTATGTACGTGTGGACTGCTATGCTTCTCCTGCGGAGGTATGCTGTGATCGCAAGAACCACACGGGTGAAAACCCGAGGAGCCGTGGAAATTCCGAAGGGCAACACCCTGAATTCCCACTGTCTGCCCTGGAATGCAAATCTCAGGAAGCGACAGAAACTCCCGTGGATGGGGATGTGGAAATAAGCGTCCTTCAAATCTATCGACGCCGTCCACATCCCCCTCTCCAACCCCGCCAACACCGAGCGCACCGTTTCCATCTTGAAACTGGGCGTCTCGATGAACTTGTTCAATGGCTTGAGGTTGAGAATCGGTCTCCACCCTCCGGTGCGTTTTGTTACTAAGAACAGGGTTGAATAGAAGCCCGGACACCTTTGTGACGGCTGAATAGCTCCTTTTTGTATGAGGGAATTTATTTCCTCCTCGATACACAACCTTTGCTCTGGATCCCTCGGAATGGGAGTCCAGACTGGCACCAGAGACAGTCGCGACGGCGGGCCTGTCACCCACTCTGGATGATACCCGACGGAAAGCCATCGCAAGACTAAACGGTCCTGAGTTAACCGTTCCCACTCTTGCATGTGGCCGGCTAGCCGGCCTCCCACCGGCCCACCTAGGGACCGCGGTGGACACGAGGCATGCAAGAGCGGCACTGTCTCCGTCGCCATACACACCGGCGTGGTTCTTACCGCGGTAAGCGTACTGTCAGGAACGATAACCACGCCCAGATCCTCGCGCGCCCCGCCCCGCCCCGCACGCACCTCGGTGCGCGGGCGGCTGCCTGGCTGACGGCGCCTGAGGAACCTGCGCCCCCCTCGCTGCTGGCCGAATCGCACGCGGCCGAGGCCGACGCTGCGACGGTGGCTGGCCACTGACCTGGCCAGCACCACCTCGAGCCTGCAGGGGACGATACGGCGGAGCCACGGCGCGAGCGTTAGCACGATGCAGCACATCAAACTGCTCGCGCAGCGCCCTCTGGTTATTCACCAGGGTGACCGTCTCTTGGAGGTGGCGACATCACTCACCTCCAAAAAGACCAGGGCCCGTCATAGGCGTACGCAGTAGCCTATTGTACAGGTCCTGAGACGGGCACAGATTGTCCAGGGCAAACGTGCGTCTTGCCCTGACACTCCTGGTCACCGCCCGAGTCATACAGTCCAGCGCCAGGTTAATACCATCCTGGATGGTTCGCTGGACAGTGACCGGACTTGGCTGGCGCGATGCGGATGCCGTTACTACCCCCTGCAACAGCTGGGAGACGTGGGACAGAGCGGCAATCGAAGCCCTCCCACTCTCCTCCGCATCACGCAACGCGGTATTCGCCAAACGCAACGCGTCCGCGCACAAGACACCCGTGTCAGAACGGGAGCCTGGCCGCGCATCCTCACCCAAGGCCGCGCGGTCATCCACGCTGGGCTTGGGTACCACACCGTACCGCTGGTAATCCAGGGGCACAATGCGACAACGCCTGGCCACCTCGCGAGGGGCCTTCGCGAGACGTCCACACGACTTAATGGACGACTCCGCCGCCTTGAACATGTCAACGACATGCTCCGCCAGCGGCAGAGAAGGCATAGCGTTAGCAGTCGGTTTCCCAGCTAACCACGGCGTGTGAACACGCTGGCTAGCCGACTGCTCCACGGGCAGATCAGGCCTAACGCTCACCAACCACTGGCAAGCGTCATACCAATCCTCCTCCGTGGCTAACTGCGAGCGCTCTACAAGACGGGGTCCTTCGTCTTCCTCCTGAGCGCAAGCAGTAGAGCTTGACGGCGGGTATGCTGATACACCTGGCAAGCCAGGGAAAACACGCGGGCCTGACAGCACCGGCATGAAAATATCACTGGTTTGACCAGGAGCAGGCACCGTGGCAGAGCGCGGGGTATATATAGTCTCACCACGGGCCCGGCCAGCACCAGCAACACCCTCGGCAAGCCGAGGTATGCGGTACCGCTGGCCATCAGCAGCGCCCTGGGCCACCACCTGAGCCGCGGACTTTACTCCAGGGTGAGTAAAACCGTGGAATAAGGCGCCTGTATTCCCCGCGAGGGGTGCACAAACGTCTTCATCCATGTCCACGTCGTCAGACGGCGACCCTAGCAGGTAATCCTCATTACCCTGGCCAGAAAGATTAGACCCCGGGTCAGCAAAGAGAGCTAACCCGGGCTGACCAGGAACGGTGCCATAGGAGGTACTGGCCACCGCGGCGTGCGGATACCCCTGGACTGATAAGCAGCCCGCGGGTTCCAGCGACAACCGTCCACGGTCCCCTATCGGCGCGGCAATAAGCCTGCTGCCAGGGCCGTGGAACGCCCCCTCTAATGGGGCCACCTCTGAATCGTCGAACAACGGAAGCGGACTAAGGAAAATCGATCCAGAGGCGGGGATTACCTGCTCCGAAGCCGATGATGAGGACAGTAAAGGACTTGGTCCAGGAAGCATGCCACGAAGCAACCCTGGAACCAAATCCTTTATTGTCCTCTTCATCTCTCCCAACATCTCGGTCCGGAAGGCCTCCATATCCACCGCGGACGAGACCTTCCCCTTACCCTTCCTACTTACAACCTCTCGTTTCCGCTTGTTCTTCTTCTCCTCCTCTACCACCTTGTCCGTCGCCTGTAAGCAGCACAAGAATTCGGACATTAACTCGCCCCCCCAGTGCTTACATATGTCACAATTAACCAATGGACCACAAGGGCTACATTGAGAGCACAGATGCGGCCAGAACTTCACATGAATAAAACGACCACAGGACGCGCAACCCGGTCCCTGAAACAGGGCAAAGGACAAGGAGTATGAGCAACTAGCTAAGCTTAGAAACTCAATCCAACTCAAAGAGAAGGAAAACGATCATAAAGATCAATATACATCAGAAAACAGCATAGCGCTTGAATAGCTGATAAACACATAGCCAGGCTGATTATGACGTCATTAATCCCGTGACAGGAAAAATTCGATCCCAACAAAACATCCAAGTGCAAGGACGAATTGTATGCTGAATGGATAAGTCGACTACACAACCATCAGATACATATAGATAACTCTTTTCTGGCAAAAATGTTAATTATCTCCCTTTGTTTGTTTACAATAATTAACATCACCACATTATCAATAACTAGATACCTGAGACTTTGTATAGACAAACCATCCAACGTGACGAACCGGAGAACTCCACCATCTGCACGCCTCTTAACTCTCTCCACCTCATGGGGAAGGAATTGGATCAAGAGGGCAAAGTGAGAAGACCTTTATACTAGGCCTCCAACTCACTGGACATATTTTTCATTTGGTTAGATAACCTAACAGTGTTAGTAGGAAATGGAACCATGGTGGAGAGAAAACTAACTCTCTGCAACTGTGACGTCACAACCTAGCGTCATACAGACCTGTGGACAGAAACAGAAAGAGAAATTAGTCCTAGGTAGCACCGAGTTGACCTAAACCAACTAACTAAGGCGCTTATCACGGTAAACGCGAGTCCCGGAAACACAATACACCGGGAAGAAAACTCGCTAATTTTACTAGAAGTCACCTGATTTAAAGGTCCTAAGTCCTCCTTTGGCGAATTGATACTTCCCGCCATCCAAAAAAGTGACTATCACACCAAACAACACCACTTAAACTAGTTTAAGATAAAGAAAAGCTTCAGCACAAAAAGACATGTGTGAACTCTCTGCCAATAATCTAGCAAAGAGGCAGTGCTAGTCTGCGCATGCGCGGTGGTGGGGCTGGCATCCGCCAGACTACGCTCTGACTCCCTGCCCAGTAGGGGCACCTAACTGTTTTAAATCTGAGTGTTTATTGAGTGAAAGCCAATATTTAGCAATATCAAAAGTATTAGGGAGGTAAGTATACTCTTGAAGTGAAAGACTGGCTCGATAACCGAGCCAGTCATTCCAGTGGTAAATTTTCAAAAATAGTCTTCTCTTGGCCTGCAAATGGACATTCAATAAGTAAATATTTTAATCTTTTTAACAAATTTAGTCATTAAAGGGTTAATTTTACTGGAAGCCATGTTGCTGTCTTAGGTTCAAATATCCAACAGTATAATTTATTTTGTTTTGAAAACATGATAAGTTTTCGAGCTCTACTGTACCATATATATATATATATATATATCCATCTAAATTACAATTTGTAAATGTTTCTTATGTTACACGTTTACTTGACATAATAAATATCACAGCCATATCCATGGTACATATATATCACACTTATAATCATTAGCATTACAAAGAAATACAGTATTTAAGCACTTTTAAGGACTTTCAAAGATTTTTTACAATCTTTGCAGATGTTTTAATAATTTCGTCAACCTTTGAACCTTTTAATTGTCCAGCTCGCCAAAACTATTTTTTGCGGTGGCCGGAAGGAATGTCCATTTGCAAGCCAAGAAAAGACAATCTTAACAGATTTTACCATTGAAGTGACTGACTCCGTTATCAAGCCAGTCATTCAAGTGGTAAATTGTCAAATATAGTCATCTGTTGGTCTCTAGCTACAGATCGACATCCATCCATCAAGACCATTGCTGAAGCCATGTTTGGGCCGGCCTGACCAGTAAAGTCTACAGAGATACAGTAGACCCATATTGCATAGAGGACTACTAATACATAGCAATAGTATAATGATTATATTATTTATAAGTTTCCTTCTTTTGATCCCTGCTGAAAGTGATTGCTACCTGAAGTCTTCAGCATTTTCAGCAGGCATTTACCTCTGAAAACCAGTTTTTGAGGATTCCATAGCAAAACCTGTCTTAAGTAACCACCTAATAGAGACGCAACAATGGGTCTTTCCGGTTTTAACTATGCTGCGCCAATCTCTAGCTAAGCTCCACCCACATCTCGCTCGTGTTGGGATCGATCGATCCCTGAAGGCCCTAACTATCAATTTCCAAAAAAAACTACACAGGTACGCTGTTGAATATTGTGAAAATAATTTGACTGGGTGCTGTTGCTGCCTAAGGCAGCAACAGCGCCCAGTAAAATTAGTTTCAAAATATTCAACAGCATGTTTATTAAATAGCAAAGAATTAAAAAGACATACAAGTCATACAACGTGTCGGAGTATTTGAGATTTGACGACGGTCTATATGGAACCATTTGTGACGTAATGATTATGACGTCATCATACATCTGCTGAGCTGATTATGATGTCATACGAGGTCAGATGATGGATAGATACTCTGGAAAGGTGAATTAGTCACTACAGAGGTAGGTGGTTTATTAACCATTCAATAGTAATTCCTGCTATAACCGACCAATGCAAGTCTTAACTTTTTCACCGGCAAATACCTGAAAACGTATATTCTTTAAAATATAAATTTTATTCTGTAAAATATCGCAAAACTAATTTGACTGGCAGTCGTTGCTGCCGAAGGCTGGAATGGCTTTCAGTCATGTTAATTTCAAAATAATCTTTAGCTTTGCTGTTTGTTTGCCATGAGATTGAGCTACATGTAATTTATCCGTGAACGGATTAAAGAATGCCGATTTACAGGCCAAAGGAAGATAATTTTTGAAAATTTATCACTAGAATGACTGCCTTAACCCTTTAGCCCTCAAATTGGAGTTTAAGTGAAGAATATCTTTGATTATTTAAATCACGGGAATAACTGGCTCGGTTATTGAGCCAGTCATTCACATGATAAATCTTCAAAAATAGTCTCCTCTTGGTCTGTAAATGGACAGTTCTCAAGACAACTCCGGAAGCCATTTTTGGCGGATATGAGGGTCAAAGTGTTAATAAATGAGCCAGTCATTTCAGTGGTAAATTTTCAAAAATCGTCTTGGACATTCACAAAGCAGAAATGCAAAATTTTTTTACCGCTCTTGACCATTAAAGGGATAGTATTAACAAGTGTTATGCTATATGATACGTCTTCTGGAGGCAAAATATGATGGTACCTAGGAATTCATGGTATTACAAAAATGAATACCGGTATCAATATCGATTTCCAACTTTAACATCGGTATTATTGCGATGGGCAAAATAGAGTGAGGCTAGGGTAGTATGATTCCATAGTCAACGTATATCAGCGCTCCTGAAATAGTAGCTAAACTTTACAAATTACAACAATAAAACCAAGATATTACACGAATCCCAATATTAAACGCTAAATTATAACTGTTTAGTTAAATCATATCCTAAAACTGCTTAAATCACCTTCAAAATCAGCCCCACAGACGATTCAAATTTGTGACGGAATTATAACTATTTCCGTGACCTGTGCACGGATCAGCTGCATGGAGATCGAGAAAACAGGGCCCCTCTCATCCCAAATACACTCGCCCAATGAGAATTTGTGAACAATTAAACCTGTTCAGATTCGACTGGGAAATATCAATGTTATGAGTAAAAAATGTTTGATATGGATGTAAAGTTGTAAACCTATTTATTATACACCTGCGTGTGCTTATCCAATGAAATGCTTCCAATTGTACCACGTGACCATCCAATAATTTTTCAATATTGCACGATGTGTGACCCGTATTGGATGGTAAAATCTGTATTGGACGCCGATTAAAACTGGTATTGGATGTTAAAGAACGATAACCATTTCCACATTAATTTCTTCATATTGCGTTGTCAAGGTAGGTAACTTCTATTGCGTTGATAAAGTTTGTCTACTACAAGTAGAAGTTTTCGCTATTAACATTAATGATGCTATCCGAAGAAGAAATTGATAACTTTATTGATCGGCCAGTGCCAGAAAATGCAAAAACGAAGACAAAAAATGACGTGCGTTTGTTCCGACGTTGGTTGTCCGCATCTTTACCTCAAGAAGAACGGGAATTGTGAAGTTATTCCATTCCGCCAATATTAGCGACGGTACGTTCAATATAACTGCAAATATTAGCGACGGTACGGTCAATATAACTGCAAATATTAGCGACGGTACGGTCAATATAACTGCAAATATTAGCGACGGTACGTTCAATATAACTGCAAATATTAGCGACGGTACGGTCAATATAACTGCAAATATTAGCGACGGTACGTTCAATATAACTGCAAATATTAGCGACGGTACGGTCAATATAACTGCAAATATTAGCGACGGTACGGTCAATATAACTGCAAATATTAGCGACGGTACGGTCAATATAACTGCAAATATTAGCGACGGTACGGTCAATATAACTGCAAATATTAGCGACGGTACGGTCAATATAACTGCAAATATTAGCGACGGTACGGTCAATATAACTGCAAATATTAGCGACGGTACGGTCAATATAACTGCAAATATTAGCGACGGTACGGTCAATATAACTGCAAATATTAGCGACGGTACGGTCAATATAACTGCAAATATTAGCGGCGGTACGTTCAATAAAACTGCAAATATTAGCGACGGTACGGTCAATATAACTGCAAATATTAGCGACGGTACGGTCAATATAACTGCAAATATTAGCGACGGTACGTTCAATATAACTGCAAATATTAGCGACGGTACGGTCAATATAACTGCAAATATTAGCGGCGGTACGTTCAATAAAACTGCAAATATTAGCGACGGTACGGTCAATATAACTGCAAATATTAGCGACGGTACGGTCAATATAACTGCAAATATTAGCGACGGTACGGTCAATATAACTGCAAATATTAGCGACGGTACGGTCAATATAACTGCAAATATTAGCCACGGTACGTTCAATATAACTGCAAATATTAGCGACGGTACGGTCAATATAACTGCAAATATTAGCGACGGTACGGTCAATATAACTGCAAATATTAGCGACGGTACGGTCAATATAACTGCAAATATTAACGACGGTACGTTCAATATAACTGCAAATATTAGCGACGGTACGGTCAATATAACTGCAAATATTAGCGACGGTACGGTCAATATAACTGCAAATATTAGCGACGGTACGGTCAATATAACTGCAAATATTAGCGACGGTACGGTCAATATAGCTGCAAATATTAGCGACGGTACGGTCAATATAACTGCAAATATTAGCGACGGTACGGTCAATATAACTGCAAATATTAGCGACGGTACGGTCAATATAACTGCAAATATTAGCGACGGTACGTTCAATATAACTGCAAATATTAGCGACGGTACGTTCAATAAAACTGCAAATATTAGTGACGGTACGGTCAATATAACTGCAAATATTAGCGACGGTACGGTCGCCGGTACGGTCAATATAACTGCAAATATTAGCGACGGTACGTTCAATATAACTGCAAATATTAGCGACGGTACGGTCAATATAACTGCAAATATTAGCGACGGTACATTCAATATAACTGCAAATATTAGCGATGGTACGTTCAATATAACTGCAAATATTAGCGACGGTACGTTCAATATAACTGCAAATATTAGCGACGGTACGTTCAATATAACTGCAAATATTAGCGACGGTACGTTCAATATAACTGCAAATATTAGCGACGGTACGTTCAATATAACTGCAAATATTAGCGACGGTACGTTCAATATAACTGCAAATATTGGAAACAATAGCCACTCATAATATCTAGCCCACGTTTCCTGATAAAAAAAAGTTCATTGTATTTCTGAGATTAAAGTAAATTTCTGTTGATTTTTGGTGTTTATTTGCTGATAATTGTAATAGGTGCATAATAAATAAGTTATTTTACATTGTTGAGTCCAATATGGATTGTTATTGTACTCGTTCACGGTGTGTTGAAAAATGCGTCCAATACTGATTTCAACACAACATGGACTCGTACAATAACAATAAAATAACCTAACAGTATTACAAACATTCCTGACTACTTGTATTATCCCTTTAACACTCATATCAGCCAAAAACAGCTTCTGCAGTGGTCTTGAGAAAGGTCCATTTGCAGACCTAGAGAAGACTATTTTTGAAAATTTACCACTGGAATGACTGGCTCGATAACCGAGCCAGACATTCCAGTGGTAAATATTCAAAAGTAGTCTTCTCTTGGTTTGCAAATGGACATTTTCTATGAGAAATCTGAAATTTTCTTGAACACAAATTCGTGGGTTAAACGGTTAATATAACTGACAATAATAAAACTTTTCGTGAAAACCTGTGCTTTATAGGATGAATTTACAATGGAACGAAACCACTTGGAATGTGTACAACTTAGCCATTATAACGCTTAATAAATAGACCACCATATGCTGAGAAAACATGCCTACGCTCACTCCCGTTAGAGTAACTTGTATCGATCGATATCTAGCAACCCGCCAACATAAGAAGAGCATAGAGCCCACAGGGACTGAGAAGTTTTTCTCATATTGTCAATTTCTCTTTACTTGGGCTGTTGGCTGTTGGGTGGTCACTACAAACCTGTCCAATTCCGGGAAAGCTCTAACTAACCAGGCTGTAGTAACTGAGAAAAAATATTACGATGCAAAATATTCATTTGAAACTGATGGTCTAGCAAACAACGGACTGAAATTATAAAATATTAGTGTAAGAAAAGATATATTTTAGACACTTTTAACCATCCCCTGTCCTATGAGGTTAATCAAAATAAGTTTTATTCTATTTTTTTGCGAGAATTGTATCATTATAAATAGTCAATTTTCATAGTAGTAATCATTAATTTATCAATTTCCCTAGCCTTCAAACAACAACTTAACTGGTCGAGACAAATAAGAAAATGTTAAGTGTGTACGCTAAATACAGGTAAAATATAATTATCCCATATAAAGAGTAGTCGCTTAAATCTCGTTAGACAGGTTGACTATTGAATTTTGCTAATGGAAACCAGATTAGCTGCCTAAGCAGAATGTTATACCAGTTTTATGTTGTATCTCAATATTTGGGTATCAACAAAATCATATTGATATGACTAACGGTATAGCTATGATACCGGTATTCGATATAGTATCAGTATATCGTGAAGCCCTACTGGTACCTTAAAATTGTTAAAGAAAATTAAAATGTTCTCATAGAAAATATCCATTTGCAGATCAAGTGAAGACTATCTTTGAATATTTAAATCACTGGAATGAATGGCTCGGTTATTGAGCCAGTCATTCGCGTGATAAATTGTCAAAAATAGTCTTCTCTTGGTCTGTAAATGGACATTTGCCAAGTCCCCTGCAGAGGCCGGTTTTCGCCAGTCTGAGTGTTAATGGGTTAACACAGGATTTTTGTACATATTTTCTTCTTTTTCATATTCTGTGTTCTGAGCATACGTTACTGGTTAAGATTGGTTAGGAAAATTCACATTTTTGTTCAATTTCTCCATTTGCCGGGTAAGATGAAACAGCAACGCTTTAATAGTCAAGCCAGCCAAAACTGGCCACTACAGTGGTCCTGATTAATGTCCATTTGCAAGAGAAGAGAAGACTATTTTTGACAATTTACCACAGGAATACCTGTCTCGATAATCGAGCCAGTCATTCCAGTAATAAATTGTCAAAAATAGTCTTCTCGTATCTTGCAAATGGACATTCACTAAACAAAAATTAGCATTTTCTTAACAAATCTTGGGGCTAAAAAAATTATCACAGGAATGACTGGCTCGGTCAATGTTAAGAGCATTGGAGACTGGTTTGGCTGGTTAAACATCATCATGTTTGGGAATGAGTACCGCTACTACACCATATATCAGCACATTCATAATGTTATGCATCAATAAAAATACGTGATTTAAACTCAGACAGCTTTCAACTCCAAGCAACTGTAGAACAGGAAATAAGCAGCAGACGACTGAAAGGAGAAAAACAACAAAATATTTAATTGTCATCAGAGTTATCCTCCTTGGGAAAAAATTTGCTTCATTTTAAAACCATTTCATGATCAAGGCGGATTCTGCAGTGGACTTGAGAAATGTCCATTTGTAGGCCAAGAGAAGACTATTTTTGAAAATTTACATATGGAATGACTTTGGTTTGGTAACTGAGCCAGTCATTCCACTCCAACAGCACCATCTTTCACCAAATTTGTTGGTAAATGAACACCAGTTCATCTTTTAATTTAATTTGAAAATTTAAAAGTTTGATATCAGAGTGGTAATGGCTAAGTAAAGATTTGAATTTTTTTCCTCTTGACCATTAAATGATTAGGTCGTTACTATACAAGCAATGGAGGGATCTGGTCTGTCACTCAAGTATCTGACATCATAATCCAAATCTGTCATATGTTAGCTTATTCAAATTACATAAGTCCATTATACATTGCATATCTTTTGTGAATTTAATGCTTAATAAACAATGTTGAATCCTTTGAAACTAATTTGACTGGTAAATGCTACTGTTGTCAAAGGCAGCAACATCTCCCAATCAAATTACTTTCAAAATATTCAACAGCTTGCATCCAAAGTTACCTTCAAATTTAAGTTCTGTGAATTCACGGATCAAGTTGTTAAAATCGATTCAAACATGCTTGGACAGAGTGGACAGAGCTTAGCTAGAAATGGCTACATCTATCCCAGATTTGAATCAAGTTCAGAACATAGCTTATTACCACTAAGGGACAGTACACGTTACATACTATTAGCTACCGTTAAAATTCGACTAAAGGACGCAGTTTTTTGGTCAAAACACATGTACTAGAAAGGGGGTGCGTACTATAATCGAGAACATTCCTTCCGCACATTTTTGGGTCAAAATTTTTCTTAAAAAGTCACAGATTATACCACGGAAATTGAACTAAATGTTACCCTAGCCAATTCGCGCCGCCTGACGACTATGTTTAATGTATACTCCAAAAACACCAAGCGGAAGTGAAATTATTAAATTGGGGCACCTAAATATTGCTTATTCTTTAATACATATCACTTATTACATCAAAATAAATCCAGAATTTGACATAAAATGGCGTCGAGAAAAGATACGTGTATAAATCACGTGATTCGCCTCCAATCGCAAAAGATCTTTATTCTAATTAGAGCGAGTACTCGGATATAAATATTCTGGACTCGGAACTCGGAAATTGCTATATATCATCATTGCGCGATAGGAACTGAATGTTCCCGTACCTGTTTGATAACCAACTCCCGTTAGCGCATAAGATTACACAGCGCCTCCAATCACAAAAGAGCCAGATAACCAACTCCCGTTAGCGCATAAGATCACACAGCGCCGCCAAACGCAAAAGAGCCATTACAATCTGTTTCTATCACGCAATTTCGATGTTATCAAGGAGACATTTTATGCCAAAATTAGATTGATTTTGATGTAATAAACAATCTTTATTGAAGATACACGATATTTAGGCGGTCCTATTTAATAATTTCTCTAACATCATGATAATTTTTAGTCATGCATTAAACATGACGCGGAGTGATGGTTATTTTTGATACCAATTTTCGATTTTTTAAAGGTACGTTTTTTCTAAATTTAACAGCGTCTTATACTTGAATACAAGAGTTTTTTGGGCGGATTTTGGTCAAATTTGGGACAGCGTCCTATATTCGAGGGCGGCCTTTAGTCGAGAAATTACGGTATATGGAGACCAGTTGGTTAACACTTTAATGACGAAGCCGGCGAAATTCAGCATCTGGAGTGGTCTTGAGGAACGTTCATTTGCAGGTTACGAAGACTATTTTTGAAAATTTACCAGTGGAATGACTGGCTCGGTAATAGTCTTCTCTTGGCCTCCAAATGAACATAAAAATAAGCAAAAATTTTGATTTTTGTAACAAAATTTAGCCATTAAATTAGGATTTCTTCTAAACACTTTAATGGCCAAGCCAACCAAAGATTAGTTTCTGCAAGTTGCAAGCCAAGTGGTTATTTTGACAATTTTTAACTGGAATGTCTGGTTTGATAAACGAGCCAGTCATTCCAGTGCAAATTGTTAAATGTAGTCTTCTTTTGGACTGCAAAGTCACATTCATTGAGGAATAATTTAGATTTTCTTAATCATTAAAGTTCTAAGTTTCGTTTCAGCGGAAACAGGAATTTGTGAAATGATCTGCAATAGTCACCATAATTAACCCGTTAATACTCATATCAGTCAAAAACAGCTTCTGCAGTCGTCTTGAGAGATGTCTATTTGCCGACCAAGAGAAGACTATTTTTGAAATTTTATCTCTGGAATGACCGGCTCGATGACTGAGCCAGTTATTCCAGTGGCAAATTAAAAAAATAGTCTTCTCTTGGTCTGCAAATGGACATTTTCTGAGAAAATAAAAATTTTCTTGAACAAATTCGAGGGTTAAAGGGTCAAATATGAAATATGTTTTACACAAAATAAATACTAAGAATTTGCCAATGTGTTTAAATCTTGGTTGTCATGGTGATTATATCATCTACTACTTTTTAACACTTTCAATGACAAAACCCTGAAAAAGTAACTTCTTTACGATATATAACATATTCTGTTGAATATTTTGAAATTAATATGACTGGAATCCACAGCTATCTAAGGCAGCAATGGCTTTCAGTCATATTAATCTCAAAATATCAAACAGCTTTCCTGTTTGTTTGCCCCACAAAAGGTTAAAATAAAAGCTATGAATGAAGTTCAGAGAAAGTATTTGAAAACTATTTGACTTGGAACAGGGCGTAAGGAGTCACTCACCTTGACACCA
This sequence comes from Chaetoderma sp. LZ-2023a, assembly GCA_034401795.1. Lineage (NCBI taxonomy): Eukaryota > Metazoa > Mollusca > Caudofoveata > Chaetodermatida > Chaetodermatidae > Chaetoderma > Chaetoderma sp. LZ-2023a. The sequence goes on along the minus strand of CM067363.1, from coordinate 38,913,588 downwards.
CTTTTTGACATATCATGTACTTCGTGGTCATCAAACTTATGCCAGTTATTTGAACATGGACTCTTACAGAAGGCCGTGTCTGAAAACAGAACAATACAAGAACAATCAGAGATGACATATCACGTTTTTGTCACATTGTAAAACCTTTTACAATTTTCCAGATTTTTATGTTTTCCAGATTTTTAATATTTTGATATCACACCCAAAGTTGTGGAATTCCAGTGTAGGATCACACCATTTCATGTGTTACAATTGGATCCAAATCTCAGCAGTAGTTTCCGCGATATCCTCAGATCCAAAATTTGGTCCGGATCCGGATCGAGCTTGCTTCTTTTAGGAGTTTTTTCTAATCCTGACCAATTTTGACCATTAATGTCAAACTAAACTTGCATGATTATGTGATTAAATCGAAAATTGCAATGTTTTAAATTGCAAATTTATATGATTAACCAGAAATGTGCTTGCAATGCAACCATGAAGATCTACTAGGATTTTGCAATGAACTATGACGCTTGACTTCAAACATAAAATAAACAAGAAGATCAGTACTGATCACATGTCACCCGACGGGTGTTGTTAGTAAAACACATTTTTGAGATTCCTGCCTTTACAAAATTGTGCGTGTGTATATGCATGTGAGTCTATGGTGGCTACAACATTACATACATAATGAGATGAGGCAGTGCAATCACTGAAATTTGCTTAAGCAAGAGAAATTTGCTCAGAAGTTAGAAATTTACTTAGATTAAGCCTAAGTGGATTTCACAAAAACATGTGCTTAAGTTTAATGTTAGAAAATTGCTAAGAAATCTAAACAATTTTCTAACTTTCCTAAGCAAGCTCTTAGATCGCTTAGAAAGTTAGCAAATAGCTTGTGCATAAAAAGCTGCCCCCTCTCAACAAAATACACATTGAATGTAGTGCTTTATTTGATTACAAATGTTGTTTGTTTTGAGCAATGTACGTGAACATTGTTTACACATTGTATATACCTAACTCAGTTCGTACTATTAATACTATATTAAATAACAATTCTCTAAAATATGCCTGAAAAATGTTAGCTGCCCAATGTTGACATCAAAATTATACTTTTACGCCTCCCGTTTTGTGAACAGGATCCCTGACTAGAGTCTGGTTTGGACCAATCAGAACGCGTCCTACATTTATACAAGCCGCTTACAGCATAAATGATATTTGCTCAGCTGAGCATAAGCAAAAATCCTTTATGAAACCTGTTAACTATATAGTTAGAATATTTCTTCAGTGAGAAGTCTGCTTAAGCAAATATCAGCTAAGCAGATATCTAAGCTTAGATATCTTTATGAAATCCACCCCATGGCTTTTGCATAGATGTTTAAAAACATTGTACACTGTGAATGTAAATATAAATAAAATCTTATTTGTCGAGCTATGCTCTGGGAGGCAGGTCCGGGGTGCCATCTACAAAAGCAGTACAAGAAGCAATCAAAGCAAACAGCAGAAAAAAAATCATCATGCTAACGAAAAGCAGTATCACATACAACATATGTAAAGGTTGAATGTTTGATAAATTACACACGGAGGCACATGTAGTTAAAGTTATCAAGTGGAAACCAAGTTTTTCTGACAAATTTGGTCATCATTTAAGGGGGACAACTCTGTTGTGCCTAGACGCATGTCTCTGAAATGCAATCCCCACCGAGGACTAGCGACAAGGAATGAGTATGGCAATTCTGAAATAAATCCATGCAGACTATGTAAAGCTATTGAGCGGGAACCAAATTTTCCTTGAATTCTATGTCATTCAAGGGGGATAACTCCATAACATCTGGACGCGCGTCACTGAAATGCAATCCCCACCAAGGTCTCGTCAAAAGGAATCACCATACCAAATTTGAAATAAATCCATGCAGGCTAGCTAAAGTTATTCAATGGAAACCAAATTTTCCTTGAATTCTATGTCATTTAAGGGGGATAACTCCATCACATCTGGACGCGCGTCGCTGAAACGTAATCCCCACCAAGGTCTCGTCGAAAGAAATCACCATACCAAATTTGAAATAAATCCATGCAGGCTAGCTAAAGTTATTGAATGGAAACCAAATTTTCCTTGAATTCTATGTCATTCAAGGGGGATAACTCCATAACATCTGGACGCGCGTCACTGAAACGCAATCCCCACCGAGGCCTCGTCATAATGAATCACTATACCAAATTTGAAATAAATCCATGCAGGCTAGCTAAAGGTATTGAATGGAAACCAAATTTTCCTTGAATTCTATGTCATTCAAGGGGGATAACTCCATCACATCTGGACGCGCGTCGCTGAAACACAATTCCCACCGAGGCCTCGTCATAATGAATCACTATACCAAATTTGAAATAAATCCATGCAGGCTAGCTAAAGGTATTGAATGGAAACCAAATTTTCCTTGAATTCTATGTCATTCAAGGGGGATAACTCCATCACATCTGGACGCGCGTCGCTGAAACAATTCCCACCGAGGCCTCGTCATAAGGAATAACTACACCAAATTTGAAATAAATCCATGTAGGCTAGCTAAAGGTATTGGACGGAAACCAAATTTTCCTTGAATTCTATGTCATTCAAGGGGGATAACCCCATCACATCCGGATGTGCATCGCTGAAATGCAATCCCCACCAGGCCTCGTCATAAGGAATCACTATACCAAATTTGAAATAAATCCATGCAGGCTAACTAAAGTTATCGAGTGAAACCTAAAGTGTGACGGATGGACGGATGGATGGACACACACACGGACGCCGCCTATTACTAGTATCCCCGTCGACGGCCGTCGGGGGACAATAAAGAGGGCGTATCAATATCCTTATCAACAAGAGGTCCTTGCGCCTGTAATGTTCACCTGGACCATTAGCATTTGGACCATTTGCATTTAAATACTGGTAGATATGATGGATAATTTTCGAAAAATCCAAGAGGGCCACCAGAAAAATTTACCAATCACAATTCTGTATAAATGATCTGAAAACTACCAGACTAGTATCGTTCCAGCCACATCTACTTGAAATTGCCCGAGCAGTTAATGAGGAGACTTTTAAATGATTTCATGCTATTTTCCAGGAAATTCAAGATGATTGTCAAAAAAATTTACCAATTAAAATTTCTGTAATCCAGTTCTGAAGCATACCACTCTAGGGTCCTTCCAGAATTTGCTTGAAATTGGCCATGTGCTTAATGAGTAGGGTTTTAACTGATTTCCTGAAATCTTCGGAAAATCCAAGATGGCGGCTGGAAAAATTGACCAGCCAATATTCTGTTTACATGTTCTTAAGCCTACCACCATAATATCCTTCCAGCCAAGTCTGGATGAAATGGCCCAAGCAGTTAATGAGTAGTGTATTAAATGATTTCCTGAAATTCTACAGAAAAATCAAGATGGCCGCCAAAAAAATAGACCAATCAAAATCCTGTATACATGTTCTAAAGCATTAAGGTCTTGCCAAACAAGTTTGCTTGAAACCAATCAAGAGGTTAATGATGAGTAGGCTTTTAATTGATTTCCAGAAATCTTTGGAAAATCCAAGGTGGCCGCTGGCAATATTGACCCATGAAATTCTCATTAGAAGTGTTGAAGCCTACCAGTATAGAATTTGTCCACCAAAGTTTCCTTGAAGTCGGGCCATTTATATTGGAGGAGTAACGTTTTAAATGATTTCTGGAAAATCCAAGATGGCCACCATAAAAATTGACCAATCAAAATTCTGAATAGAAATTCTGGAGCCTACCACCATAGGATTCTTCCAGCCTAATGTGGTTGAAATCTGTCAAAGCATAAATGAGGAGATGGGATTTGACGGATGACGGATGGATGGCCGCCATGCCATAAGCTCACTTGGCCCTTCAGCCCAGGTGAGCTAAAAATCGACACATTAAGATTCTGAACAGATGCTTTGAAGCTACCACGATAGGGTTTGTCCAGCCAACTAGGGTTCGAATCTGTTAAGCGGTTAATGATGAGTAAGTAGCGTTTTGACAATTTCCTGTAAATTTTTCATAAAATCTAAGATTTTCATCCCAAAAAATTGAATAATTAAAATTGTGTATAAATGTTCTGAAGCCTAGCCCCATAGGATCCTTCCAGTCGAAGTAAGTTGAAATTTGCCAAGCGTTTAATGAGGAGTAGCGTTTTGACAATTTCCAGTAAGTTTTTCATAAAATCTAGGATTTTCACCAAACAGATTGCCCAATCTAAATTCTGTATATATGTTCTGAAGCTTAGCCCCATAGAATCCTTCCAGCCAAAGTAAGTTGAAATCGGTCAAATGGTTAATGATGAGCAGGGCTTTGATAATTTCCGGTAAATTTTTCATAAATTCTCAAGGTTTCCACCCAAAAACTTGACCACCTAGCCCCATAGGGTCCTTCTAGCCAAAGTAAGCTGAGATCCACCAAGCGGTTAATGAGTAGCGTTTGATAATTTCCAGTAAATTTTTCATACAATCTAGGATTTCCACACACAAAAAATGACCAATCTAAATTCTGTATAGAGGTTCTGAAACCACGCCCCATAGGATCCTTCCAGCCAAAGTAATTTGAAATCCATCAAGTGGTTAATAAGGAGTAGCATTTTGACAATATCCGGTAAATTTGTCATAAAGTCTACGGTTTTCACCAAAGAAATTAACCCAGCAAAATTCTCTATACAAATTCTGAACCCTAGTCACAGAGGGCCGTCACCACCACCACTGCTGTACGATGTGCAGGGTATCGCAATAGCTCGTTTTGCTTCGTACGGTCGAGCCAAAAATGAAATAATCGAATAATCACGAATAATTCTACTGCAGAAAATATTTCAAAACCTACCTCTTAATTAGTCTTTAATGCAATTAGTCAAGAAAATTTACATTTTGCTCAACGAATGTTCATTTGCAGGCCAAGAGAAGACTATTTTTGAAAATGTATCATTGGAAAGTGCCAGGCATTCCAGTGATACATTTTCAAAATAGTCTTCTCTTGGCCTGCAAATGATTGTTTCTAAACACCATTGCATCTTTCGTCATTGATATGCCTTTGTTGTTATGTTAATGTAATTTGTAAACAGGTCGATTAATTGAGTAATCATGATTATTCTTAAATAATCGATCGTGATCATTCAAATTAATAATCGCACAAGCCTATGATAAACTGTATTGGTACTTACAGTGACCACCCTCCAGGGAGCCGTAATGGTTCTGAAAAACACAATGCAAACAATATTTTCAAAACAAACAACAAAAGCATGTTAGTTAGTACAATATTGAACACGATGTTAAGAAATATTCTGTTGAATATTTTGTATTTAATGTGATTGGAAGGCACTGCTGCCTTAGGCAGCAATGGCTTCCAATCAAATTATGTTCAACATATTCAACAGTACATTTTATTTTGTTTCGCAAATATTTTGGGTTATTTCTGATGTTACTGTAGATGTTAACACTGGAATCACATACGTGTAGTCCAATGTCTAAACAGCAATACACATAAACTGCTGAATAATTTAAAGCTACAGGACAATCTGTATTAAAGCTGTCATGACTTGTTAAAATAGTAAAACATAGCCAATATCGTCAATATACCGAGGTCAATACATGTCGCTAACTCTCCCATTAGGCTTCTTGGTAACTGGTACTTTGAGATTGACATGACTATTCTCTCTTAGGCAAATATAAAACCATTCACTCAATACACCAGTTTTCTCATCTATATCTATAATTTATGGATATATTTGTATGAGTGCTATATGAGGTAGACAAAAGATGGCCTTGCTCAGAGCGACGAATGTGTTTTGTTGGTTTGTATGATGTTCATGCCAGCTGACTGGTGACTGAAGTTTAATGTATTGTGTGGATGGTTTAGCTGCCGGTAGCAGCTCAATAAACCACCATGTCGCTTAGTTAGTTGGTTGGTTGGTTGGGTCAGTCAGTTGCTCAACCGGTCAGTCAGTCCCAAAAGCTTATTCCAGGCTGCTGTTTCAAGAGTTTTTTCGTACACAGTAATCAAACTTGGTGTATGTATGCCTTGCAGGTTTAACAAAAGTAGGTCAGTGTGACCTCAGTGTGACCTACTTTTCACACTACACCCGCAGCTATTGAGGTTCTATTGACCGTGCTATATCTTGCCAGGAGAGATCGGTTAGGTCACTCTCAATGTATTAATACCCGGAATCTGAATAGTGACTTGTTGAAAGCGGAAATACACTGCTGCAAGGATATTGTTGATATTGCACAAGGTGTATTATTTTAACACATCATGACAGCTTTAAGCGACCACAACCTGTCATTACAGCCATGCATTCGATTAACTCTTAACCTTTTAACACTCAAATTTGTTCATGAAAATGTAAATTTTCTCATGGAAAATGTCCATTTGCAGTCCAAGACAACTACTTTTTAAAATTTACCACTGGAATGACTGGCTCGGTTATCGAGCCAGTCATTCCAGTGGTAAATTTTAAAAAAAGAGTTATTTTTGGTCTGCAAATGGACATTTTCAAGACCACTGAAAACCCCGTTTTCGGCCTGATATGAGTGTTAAAGGGTTAAACGCTTACCACACAGTTATCAAAATTTTTAATTTTCAAAACAAAATAAAAGAAGAACTAGTGTTCATTTTTCAACAAATTTGGTGGATGATGTTGCTGTCATAGTCATAATGGTTAACGGTCAAGGCAGCCAAAACTGGCAAAAGTGAGGTATATCCCAAGTTTCATTAAAATATTTGAAGCGGTTCTCTGTTATGCTGTTTACGCGATATTGTGGATAGACAGACAGACAGATGCAGTGATTACTACAGTGCATTCATACCCTCCTGGGGGCGCTAATAAGTTTTATTGACTTACTGAGCATGCGTATAGGTTATAGTCTTTTCGTCGCCTTGGTCCGTCCACATATGCATTCAAGTCAAGGCCAGATAACGGAAAGTCTATGTTTGTATTTAATTTCTGTCTCCAGACACCTTCGTAGAAGAACCTGGATTTAAAAAATGAAAAGGTAATATGTGTTATCATAAAAACAATCCTCTGTGTCTGTTTATTATTAGCAATTTAACACTTAAATGGATACTTCTGTTGTGGTCTTCAGAAATTTCAATTTGCAGACCAAGCACCAAGAAAATTTATTTTTTGAAAAATTGCCACTGGCATGACTGGCTTGATTTTCTTTAATTAAAGAATTGAAATTTTCTTGAATAAATTTGAACATTAAAGGGTTTCAAAAAAGCATCCGCGTTTGTTTCTACGAGAATTGATAATACTTAACAGATGTACTATTATGATAATGTCTATTATCTGTTCTAGTTCAAAATAAACAATTAAAACTCTGCACTCTCCATGGTCCTGCTCATACTGTGTCCGGGAATTACCATAGCCTCCAGGTACCGAGTCAATTCCCCAGAACAGTCAGATTTGTCTTATATTTGTCTTGACAAACGGCGAAAGCAGCTCATCCTCACCTCAACGGGGCAGCTGAGGCGGGCCATAGTACATCTGGTAAGTATTATCAATTCTCGTAGAAACAAAAGCGGATGCTTTTTTTTATTCTACTTCGAATACTACTTACCAGAGGTACTATTATGATAATCTCCGGATTTCGACAGCCAGAAAACTCCGGTGGGCAGAGGTGAGGCTCAAAACAGCTCTCAATTACCAGCCGAAGGAGGTTGTGAAGAGACTGAGAACCCCAGCATATGCTTGGGTTCTGCCATCCGACTCATAGAGTGCTAAACTTCCATGGTCTAGACCACGCTCCCCACCCCTCATTTGTCCGCATAAATTCCTGAGGGCTGTCAAAAGGGTGGCAACACCCACCAGACCCGTGTCAGCCCCACATCTCGGCTAGGGCAGTCCAGGAGAGTGCAAAGAAGCTACTACAACTTCTAAATTATGAAAAACTATCAATAACCTGATCAGATTTTCAAATTGGAATGAGTCCAATGTCTGTTACAACTTACAATGAATAAATAAACTCAAGAATCAGACCTTCCACTTAATCAGTCTGGTATTTCGATTGTAAGTGAAACAATAATATAATTAATATTATTATTATCATTAGTCACTTAAATTAAGAAACACTCACCAGTCTGAGTGCTTGGTCTTTCTTGTTCATCACAGCTCGCCAAATCCACCATCATTCACTGGTCATATCCATCACCTGTGTCAGTGCCTGTGGGGAAACCTTATGATGTCTGAGTTAAGAGTGGTCAGATGTGGCCTAACTAAGATTCGACAATTGACAACTGCTACCGGATTAAGTGTGCTGGAGATGTCCCAAAGGTAGAAATCAGTAAATGATGACTCGGCATGCCACTGTGCTACAGACATCACCTCCTCTAATGAGACATCCTCATAAAGGGTCGATGATGCTGTTAGTGCTCGGACTTGATGGGCGTTCGCGCAATCAATCTGCTTTCCTGTTGCGATTTTATGCGACATCTGAATAGCATTGACTATCCAACAAGAAATAGTGTCTTTCGAGGCGCAAAGATGAGGAGATTTGAGGCATAGCCACAGAGATTTCGGGTCATCTCTCCACTCCTCAGTACGTTTCTTATACATTTTCAGACATCTGACAGGACATCAAGCAGAGTTTGGGTCATGCCTAACTAAACTTGGCAAATTGAGCGGCTGTCTTGGATACTTAAGTGACTGATTCTTTGCCAGGAAACAAAGACGTGGTAATAGTCTTAAACCTTCACCTGTAACGACAAAACTGTCTTGTTCGGCAGAAAGCACATGAATTTTGCTTCTCCTCGCCGATGCTGCTGCAACCAAGAAAACCGACTTAATAGTCAATAGTTTAATATCAATAGATCTAATTGGTTCAAAGGGAGCATGCCCTAAAACCTGTAGAACAAGAGATAGATTCCATGCTGGGATAGGAATTGGCTGTCTAGGTCGCAAATTACTCATTCCTTTAATAACTTCATTTAGTGTCATTCATCACTACTACAGTGGCCAGACTGGGAACAACTGAAGCTAATGCAGACGTATATGCTGCTAGGGTTGAAGGTACAAGTTTGTCAACCTTGTATAAATGATAGATAAAATCTGCTACGTGTTGAACAGATGCAAAAAAGGGATTAATATCTCATCCCTTACACCACTCTGTAAATTTGTTGATTCTATAATTATATGTCTTGGTGGTTGACCCTCTTCTGGCTGAAGCGACAAACTTCGCTGCTTACTCAGAAAAGCCACCCTTAATTGCACGCTGCTTGATAACATCCATGCAGTCAATTGGAACATCTCCGGTCTGTCGTGGAGATACAGACCTTTGTTCTGAAAAATCAGATCCCTTCTGTCTGGAAGAGGAATTGGATTGCAGACCAGAAGGTCCAGCAGATCCATAAACCATGATCGGCCTGGCCAACGAGGAGTGATCAGTACTTGGCATATGCCCTCTCTTATCTTTGCCAGAACTTTTGGGATGAGAATCGTTGGAGGATATGCATACGCATACATTCCTTTCCAACTTATCGCCAGTGCATCCACTGCTAGAGTTAGCGGGTCCAGGATCGGTGACACATATGTGATCATCTTTGCATTTCCTTTCATCGCAAATAGATCCACATTTGACTTGCCCCAATGTTTGAATAGAACCTCCGCTACCGATTGGTTGAGCTGCCATTCCGTCGGATGACAAACCATCCACCGACTGAGAGCATCCGCTAGGATGTTCAATCTTCCTGGAATGTGTGCTGCCCAAAAGAATAACTTTCCTCTCTTGGCACCACAGCAGAAGGGTCCATATCATCATACACAACTCCGGTGAGGTCGTCCCACATTGGCGGTTCAGATAAGACACCACTGTGGAGTTGTCTGTCCTTATTAGGACAATCTTGTCTCGGATTAAAGTCTCAAATTTTCGAAGTGCTAATGCCACCGCTAATAATTCAAGTACATTTATGTGTTTCTGCACATTGGTCCGATCCCATTCCCCTGACACTGACAGATCATCCAATACCACTCCCGCAGGAGATTCTATTCTGATAACCACCACTGAAGATGGAATATCAATGGTTCTTTTACTGGAATCCTCAGAGATAACAGATCCGTTCTCTGACCAGAATGACATCAAATACATCTGAATCGGCCTGCGCCTGAGTGCTGCATAAGGTACCACCTTTTCCAGAGATACTAGCAAACCCAGTATTCTGAGAAATTGACGCGCCGTCAGATAGGCTCCTAGAGAAACTGACTCCAGAATTGCAATTAAATTCTTGACTCGGCTCTCCGCCGGAAAAGCTACACTGTCCCTGAGATCGAAAAGAATTCCCAGATACATAAACTCCTGGGATGGAGTCAATTCTGATTTCTCTAGATTCACAATCCATCCTAGGTCCTTTAGTAAGGCCAGGACTACCTGAAGATTGTTGCGCAGTGACTGGATTCCCCGCCTTCAGCAGCCAGCCGTCTATTAAGTATGAACAGCTATGTTTCTCCCGCGAAGATAAGCAGTCATGGCGAGAACCACTTTGGTGAACACCCTCGGGGCTGTGGTCAGACAGCGCATTGAACAAAGTGAAGGTATTTCTGAAAAGGAATTGACATTGGAATATGAAAATATGCATCCTTCAGATCTATCGATACTGCCCACATGCCTTTTCTCAGACCTGTCATCACCGCTGCATCTGAAATTTTGGTGAAAGAATGAATTTGTTCAGCGGTTTGAGGTTGAGAATCGGTCTTCAACCTCTGGTGTGTTTCGCCACGAGAATTATCGAATAGAAGCCCAGGGAGGACTGATTGCAGACTAAATGAATCGCATTCTTCTGTTGAAGATCTTTGATTTCTGAGCAAATGGCATCTAGACGATCGGATTCCCTTGGAATGTGAGTCCATACTGGAGTCGATGTTAACGGAACTAACGATTGATGGATGAGCCAGTCCGGTTCCTAGCCGTTTCCTAGCCAATGACAGACTAAACAATCTTGCAAGACCTGTTCCCATTGGATTGAGAACAGCTGAAGTCTGCCTCCGGCGGTAGGAATCTGCACAAAGCTCGCGGTCGATATTGCGCGATAAGACGTTACTTCGTTTGGGTAAAGATTCTCGAGTCCCTGAGAAATAGATGCCCATCCCGATGGGCATCACAGCCAGAAGGATGGAAGGGCGATCTTTGACGCTGCCTCTGCTGCTCCTGTCGATGCTGCTTATAGGACTGTTGCGGCGGAGTCCTTTTCGTCGACTTCCACGACTTGCCGACAACCTCCTCTCTGCAACCATGGATGCAACCTTGGAGAGAGCCTGTCTTGCCAAGCTGCCAAACAAGCCCGGACCAATGAAGGGCGCGGAAGATAATGCAGCCCTCATCTCTGGTCCTGGTTCTACACAATTGAGAACCATTCTCCTCCGCTCCGCCAATGATCTAGTGATCACCCTGGCCAGGCAATCTTGAGACAAGCGCATAGAGCCTCTGGCACTTCCCCACCTTCCGCCCCACATGTCAGGATACCCTGTAGGATGGTGCGTCCGTGCGAGAGAGCAGCCCATAGCCACTCTCGCCGTATCCTCAATAACAGTTAACTCATTGAAGGGATCCTTGTTAACTTGGGAACGTGAATGACCCTTGGCTTTCCCAGCTAACGGCCTATTCAGCGCTTCTCGTTCTCCGAGTGAAAGCCAAGGAACACAAACATACTGATGGTAGGCCTGCTCTGGAAAGCAGACCCTACTCCTTATCCCCTTAGGGGCCTTGGGTAAAGTATACTCCGGCTGAACCAAATGGTACGCCGTGACTTCCAACATGACAGAAGTCTGAGTGTCCAAGGGAAGAGTAGGCATGGCCGAAGAGCCACCTGACAAGAGCCCTAGCCGCACGCTCTGACATCTACTCCATCGCCGGATCGCGCTGCGACCCCTGGTCTGATGCCAACCAGAGATGATCAGACATCCAACCAAGAACCTGCACCCATTCAGCTTCGGTGCAAAAAGATGATTCGTCCATCAAAGGACTACCATTCTCATCCTCCTTCTCACCCTTGGATGAAAAGTCACCGACGATCCATGCGGAGAGCCACGGACCAGACTTCCAATACGAAGCGGGTCCGTGGCCCGGCTACTCGCGGCTCCAGTATCCAGTGAATCACCAGATACGGAATCACTGCAATCCATCGGCTCCAACACAGGAACCGGGACTACGGCCACTAACATGGCAGATGGGACTCTGAGAGCCGTCATAACCGCATCCGCGATGCCGCCAGAAGCCGTAAAACACGGCACTGATGGCACTCCTGACTGAGCGAAATCCGGGTGAAATATGCCCGACGGAATGTTGACATCTCCACCCGGTTGACAAACCCCATGGGAGACCCACAGGAAGTACTGGAATCTGTCACCTATGAAAGCTCTGGCATGCCAGTCTTCCATCATTGCCCCTTCACCTTCTGCGAACACAGAATAAGAATGCTGCACATGATAAGATGATAACGATAAACACGCGCAATCTACTTGATTGTAATTTTAAATTACTTAAAAAACATTAACTTTCTCTTAGATTAATGATAACCAAGTTTCAGATGAAAATTTTTAGAGTGAAAATTTTATAAACATGCCTTTGTAATTAACTAACATTAAAAAATCCAAGAAATTAAAACCGATCGCTACAAACACCCTCGACAATGAAGCGAGAGCTAAAGATCGGCTTAAAACAGAGTGCATAGACACGCCAAGCCAAAACAAAATGTTTAATCATGGGTGCCGCCATCTTGGCTACGGGTGTGTCCATCTTGGAAGGAACCGAGTTGCAACAGAAATTAACCAAGTACCCGAATAAGATTAAAAAGTTAGCGGGTACCGGAGCGACTCTAACAATGGCTACCATTTTAATACAATGTGCCTATTTAACGAAATTTCAAACAGTCATTATGGCACGAATGTATAAATTCTAGATTGATACAACCTGCCCCAGTGACGATTTTCCTTTCCCTTCTAACAGCAACGATTCAGACTGAAAACAGCTTAATCCTCAGAAATTGTAAATTTTTTAGAGCAACAAAACGTGTGACTAGATTGGAATGCAAAATAGACGAATCTGACTGTGATTGGGAATTGACTCGGTACCTGGGGCTAAGGTAATTCCCGGACACAGTATGGGCAGGATCATGGAGTGTGGCATTTTTAATTGTTTATTTTGAGCTAGACTAGATAATAGACATTATCATAATAGTACATCTGGTAAGTATTATTCGAAGTAGAAAACCCTTTCACCGACAAATCCTTGAAAAAGTATATTCCTTACGATATAAAACTTATTCTGTTGAATATTTTGAAATTAATTTGACTGGAAGCCGTTGCTGCCTTCCAGTCAAATTAATTTCAAAATAGTCTTCAGTTTTCCTATCTGGTAGCGTTGACAATGTGTGTGATATGGGGAATCCATCAGTAAAAGTGTTAATCTCTAATATTCATGTAACCTACCTGTTGAGATGTATGATCAGTATGTGGGGTAATTTATAGATGTCCAGTTTCTTGATGGCATCTCGGTCGGTTTTGCATCGTGGGCATTTCCATCTTGAGCTGCCGGTCAGTTTCTCCTCTTTCAAAAACAACTTCAAACAATCCTGAGGAAATATTATTAAAAGATGGTGTAATAATAATCAGAGGCTATAGCCATCAGGGCATTTAGAACATTTTAACATGTTACATTCTATCGAATTCTCAGATTGGATGTCGGATATCATTCGGATCAGATGTCATTCGGATCAGATGTCATTTGGATCGGATGTCATTCAGATCGGATGTTATTCAGATTGGATATCATTCGGATCGGGTGTCATTCAGATTGGATGTTATTCGGATCACTAAGACGAGTCAATCAGATTGATTAGTTACCTATCAATTTCCTTTGAGTGACCAATAGTTACGCTAGTCCCTAATTATATTTGCCAAATTTGAGCCTGCTCTTTTCAGCAGTTCTGAAGGAGACATATTTTTTGTGCTAATTAGGTCAATCAAACTGGTGACCAGAAAAATCGACCAATCAGCTTCTCTTGAACAGGTCGTGCCATAGATGAGGGCTTTGAGTTTCAATTCAATTGGCCAAGTAGTTTTAGAGATGTTTAAAGGGAAATTCCAGTGAAAATCGGGAATAAGTCAACTAAATATATACTATAATCCGAAATAGTTGCCGCAAAAAAATATAAAATACACAGTTCCATTGCCGAGAAATAATAAAATGAATATGCCCAAAACGCTCGAAAACGTGACTCCTGGGCGCATCCATTTTCTCGCAATGAGAGCGAGAAACCGCGAGATTATGACGTCAACGACACACCAGCAAAATATCGCCAGCGCTTTTAGATTTACCTGTTTACTTCGCGTTATGAAGGCCGAATATTAATTAACCCTTTAATGACAACATTATGTCAGGAAAATCAGAATATTTCCTTATGGAATGGCCTGCTAAGACTATTTTTGGAAATTGACCACTGGAGTGGCTGATTCGGTTACTGAGACAGTCGTTTTAGTTGTAAATTCTCAAAATAGCCTTCTTTTGACCTGCGTCCTCAACTTGACGATTGCAGAGGCCAGTGCTGGCGTGAAATGGTTAAATCGCATCATGTCCGCATGTCAAGCATGGGCTTGCAGTAATAGAAACGATCATGGAAAGGGTACGGAAATTCACATTTTCAGATACCGGATCCACAGAAGCATCCGCATGAAAAGGGGCTAACTGAAAGATGGCTTCAGAACATCGGCACTGGATGGATATCTTCCACATTTAAATTTAGATGACACAAGTTTAGAACATATAGTCTATATAATTTTAAAATAATGTGTCATGCATTTCAAAACAAAAGGCGCGGTACTTAATTTTAATATAACAGAATCAAACTCAACAATTAACGTCGTATTTGCTTGCATCAATTGTAAAACGGGATTTGCAAACCAAAATGAAACGATGTCGCTGATTGCCCGGTCGGTCAATTATAGGCAACCGCTTAGCGGCTTACTTCGTAGACGATAGTAGGTGACAGCTAGTAGATAATGACAAGTGTACGCTAGACATAATTAGTAGTTTAATGCTTTCACACTATTGAAATCCAGCGTTATTAATCATTTACAACGTTTACTCCCAATTTTAAAATAACTATGCTGAGTGTTGAATATTCTGAATTAAATTTTCCTGGAATTATGTTGCAGTAGCATCCAAACTAATTAGTTTAACACAATAGGTCCATGCAGGGTAAATTTTAAGCTTTCTGCTTTTCTGTCCTTGATAGGGTTAACTAATTGATCGCAAATTTTTAAATGTTGACCCATATTTACTGCCTGTTGAATATTTTGAAACTGGAATTTGACTGGAAGCAGAAGTTGCAATAGCAACAGCTTTCAGAGAAATTACATTCAACATTTATTCAACTAACATATTTTTCAAGAATTTGTTGTAGCTGGTTGATTGCAAACACGCTCCTGGCATAACCCTTCAATGTTTAAAAAAAATAGAAATTGCCCATAAGAAAACAATTTTTGACAATTTAGCACTACAATGACTGGCGCGATCATCGGGACACTAATTGCACTTTAATTTCCTCCAAACACTGTGGCAAAGTGTCAGTTGTTTAGCCAGTACGCTAATTATCCACGAGATGCAAGGTTTACCTCCCCTGGTTACGGCTATCCTCGATCGGGCAAACAGAGTAGGTGTGTCGGTGACGTCAGCTGCTTGTCCAAAATGGCGCCTCTATCTACTGGTTACTTTAGCAATTTAAATTGAGGATATCTTTTTTATTTGTTGGCATAAAATTGTGTTCTTGGTCTCAAATTAATGCGGAAAATTAAACGAAATCTAGGATTTCTTTTTTCACGAGAGAGTTGATACTTACCTCCCTAATACTTTTGATATTGCTAAATATTGGCTTTCACTCAATAAACACTCAGATTTAAAACAGTTAGGTGCCCCTACTGGGCAGGGAGTCAGAGCGTAGTCTGGCGGATGCCAGCCCCACCACCGCGCATGCGCAGACTAGCACTTCCTCTGACTAGATTATTGGCTGACACACATGCAACTATTAAGAGCCTGAAGACCGAGCCTCTGTGGGGTGGAGAGGCCGGGTCCGTATCTAGGGAGGTAAGTATCAACTCTCTCGTGAAAAAAGAAATCCTAGATTTCGTTTATTTCACTTCAAGAGTATACTTACCTCCCTAATACTTTTGATATTGCCAGAATTCGAAAGTGAATCTGGCGGGAGGGAGGCGAGGTCAAAAGACCAGCTCATCCCTATACGCTTTTCTGCGTTTAAGGCACTTAAACTTCTGAAACTGTAAGAAAAAACAGTCAGGATTTGACTAACCATCGGATAACACGACCGATGTATGAGAGATGACCGAATGTCATATGCGCTCCCCCCCCTCCTTCCTGGGAGGAAGAGTCGACTGACCTCAATGTCCTATACGCTCTCTACGTACAAGTGCCATGTACTACAGGACAGAGACGAAAAAGCTCCATTTTCGTAACTCTCAACAATGAACCACACAAATACACAAACCATCACCATATTAATAACGGGTAATCGTGACAATACAATCAACAACGGACAACACATGAACAAGACTGACCTTGTTGAAAATGGCTGCTGACATCATCTTCCCATCGGTAAAGACTGATGCAGGCCCAAAAAAGTGGGTGTTTCCATAAATTAATTGTGATATATATAAGTAATGAGGAAATCACCTCAAAAAATATAAACCGATTTATTTTTTCAAAACCGACAAGGCGAGAGGATTAGAGGTGTCACGGAGATAATGGTCTGTAAAACTTGACTCACAGTGCCACTGAGCCACCGACATAATATCATCCACAGGGACCCCATTAAATAGGGCCGTGGATGTCACTACGCCGCGGACACTGTGAGCCTTGGCCACGTCAACCTGTTTCCCGGTGGCGGATTTATGGCAAAACTGAATGCATTCCACAATCCACCTGGAAATGGTGTCCTTAGAAGCCCTCCCATGGGGTTCAATATATGACAACCATAACGCTGACTGGTCGGTGCGCCATGCCGCCGTACGTTGTTTGTACCGGCGCAGCGCCCGGACGGGACACCATGCTTTAGAATTAGGATCATATCTAGTTAAAGCAGGCAAAATAATAGGTTGACCTGGATATTTCAACGACTGATTTTTAGCCAAGAAATTAATCCTAGGTAGCAGCTTAAGGCCTTCCCCTGAAACCACAAAACGGTCATCCTCGGCTGATAAGGCATGAATCTCACTCCTACGCCTAGCCGAGGCCGCAGCAATTAAAAACACAGTCTTCAGTGTTAATAGTTTCATAGAAATGGAACTAAGTGGTTCAAAAGGCCTATCACCTAGTACTTGAAGCACTAGCGATAAACTCCAAGACGGAATCACAGGAGGATTCCTTGGTCTTAGATTGCCCATGCCTTTAATTAATACATTCAATGTATTTACTTCATCACTTCCCCTCTTAGCCAAGCAAGGAATAACAGACATTAATGCTGACTTATAACCAGCAATAGAGTTAGGCTTGAGGCTATAGGCATCATAGAGGTGACAGAGGAAATCAGCTACTACTTGAATAGATGAATCCATTGGATCAATACATCTTTTTGAGCACCATTCTGCAAATCTGTTGATTTTATAATTATATGCTCTGGAGGTTGACCCCCTCCTGGCTTTGGCCATAAACATGGCTGCTTGCTCAGAAAAGCCCTCCTTAATTCTAGATTCCTTGACAACATCCACGCAGTCAATCTGAACATTGACGGATTGTTGTGAAGGGCCTTGCCCTGGAAGATAATATCGTCCATCAGAGGCAGAGGAACCGGATTGCAGACCAGAAGGTCCAGCAGATCCGTATACCAAGATCGGCTTGGCCAATCCGGGGCGATCAGAAGCACTTGGCATTCCTCCTGTCTGATTTTCTGAAGAATTTTTGGAATCAGGATCGCTGGAGGGAATGCGTATGCATACATTCTCCCCCAGCTGATAGCTAACGCATCTGTTGCGAAAGCGCTTGGATCCGGAATCGGAGAGACGTACGTCGTCATCTTCGCATTCTTCTTCGTTGCGAACAAATCGATGTTGGGTTTCCCCCAATGGTCGAACAGACGATCCGCCACACATTGATTTAGTTGCCATTCCGTGGGTAAAACACTCATCCTTCGGCTCAATGAGTCTGCTAGCAGGTTTAACCTTCCCGGAATATGAACTGCTTTCAAGGTAATCTGGTGATCCAGACACCAACAAAGCAGTTTCCATGTCATCATACAGAGACTGGGCGACTTCGTTCCGCCCTGGCGGTTTATGTAAGTCACAACTGTTGAGTTGTCTGAACGAATAAGAACAATCTTGCCCTGAACTTTCTGTAAGAAATGTTCCAGGCCCAGGACTACTGCTCTTAGCTCCAGTAGATTTATATGTTCCTGTGACTGTTCCAGATTCCAAAGCCCTGATATCGTGGATTCTTCCAGGCAAGCTCCCCAGCCCTCCATCGATGCATCTGTATACACAGTCACCTGAGGGTGGGGAGGGGTTAGCAAAACCCCCGGTAAGAGATTCTCTGTATTCAACCACCATTGCAGGTGGTGAATCAGAGGCGCCAACACTGACACATTCGAGTCCAGCGAACCTGTACTCTGGGTCCATTGTGTCATGAGAAACAACTGGATCGGCCGCCTGCGTAAGGCGGCCTGAGGAATGACTGGTTCCAACGAAACCATCAACCCCAGCATTCTCAAGTAAACCCGTGCCAGGACATGACGACTGTCGCACACTGACTGAATCAACGAGATGAGTATTTGAACTCTCTCCTGAGTAGGATAAACATATCCTGTCTCCAGATCGAAGAACATCCCCAGGTAAACAAACTTCTGGGATGGAGTCAGCTCTGATTTTGGGAAATTGATCATCCAGCCCAAGTCTGTGAGAATTTTCAAAACAATCTCCAGATTGGCGGACAAACTTTCCCGGGTGTGCGCTTTCAACAGCCAGTCGTCTATGTACGTGTGGACTGCTATGCTTCTCCTGCGGAGGTATGCTGTGATCGCAAGAACCACACGGGTGAAAACCCGAGGAGCCGTGGAAATTCCGAAGGGCAACACCCTGAATTCCCACTGTCTGCCCTGGAATGCAAATCTCAGGAAGCGACAGAAACTCCTGTGGATGGGGATGTGGAAATAAGCGTCCTTCAAATCTATTGACGCCGTCCACATCCCCCTCTCCAACCCCGCCAACACCGAGCGCACCGTTTCCATCTTGAAACTGGGCGTCTCGATGAACTTGTTCAATGGCTTGAGGTTGAGAATCGGTCTCCACCCACCGGTGCGTTTTGTTACCAAGAACAGGGTTGAATAGAAGCCCGGACACCTTTGTGCCGGCTGAATAGCTCCTTTTTGTACGAGGGAATTTATCTCCTCCTCGATACACAACCTTTGATCTGGATCTCTCGGAATGGGAGTCCAGACTGGCACCAGAGACAGTCGCGACGGCGGGCCTGTCATCCACTCTGGATGATACCCCACGGAAAGCCATCGCAAGACTAAACGGTCCTGAGTTAACCGTTCCCACTCTTGCATGTGGTCGGCTAACCGGCCTCCCACCGGTCCACCTAGGGACCGCGGTGGACACAAGGCATGCAAGAGCGGCACTGTCTCCGTCGCCATACACACCGGCGTGGTCCTTACCGCGGTAAGCGCCCTGTCAGGAACGATAACCACGCCCAGATCCTCGCGCGACCCGCCCCGCCCCGCGCGCACCTCGGTGCACGGGCGGCTGCCTGGCTGACGGCGGCTGAGGAGCCTGCGCCCCCCTCACTGCTGGCCGAATCGCACGCGGCCGAGGCCGGCGCTGCGACGGCGGCTGGCCTCTGACTTGGCCAACACCACCTCGAGCCTGCAGGGGACGATACGCAGGGGCCGCGGCGCGAACGTTAGCACGACGCAGTACCTCAAACTGTTCGCGCAGCGCCCTCTGGTTATTCACCAGGGTGACCGTCTCCTGGAGGTGGCGACATCCCTCACCTCCAAAAAGACCAGGACCCGTCATAGGCGTACGGAGTAGCCTATTATACAGGTCCTGAGACGGGCACAGATTGTCCAGGGCAAATGTGCGTCTTGCCCTGACACTCCTGGTCACCGCCCGCGTCATACAGTCCAGCGCCAGGTTAATACCATCCTGGATGGTTCGCTGGACCGCGAGCGGGCCTGGCTGGCGCGATGCGGATGCCGTTACTACCCCCTGTAACAGCTGGGAGACGTGGGACAGAGCGGCAATCGAAGCCCTCCCACTCTCCTCCGCATCACGCAACGCGGTATTCGCCGAACGCAACGCGTTCGCGCACAAGACCCCCGCGTCAGAACGGGAGCCTGGCCGCGTATCCTCACCCAAAGCCGCGCGGTCATCCACGCTGGGCTTGGGTACCACACCGTACCGCTGGTAGTCCAGGGGCACGATGCGACAACGCCTGGCCACCTCGCGAGGGGCCTTCGCGAGACGTCCACTCGTGTTAATGGACGCCTCCGCCGCCTTGAACATGTCAACGACATGCTCCGCCAGCGGCAGAGAAGGCATAGCGTTAGCAGTTGGTTTCCCAGCTAACCACGGCGTGTGAACACGGTGGCTAGCCGACTGCTCCACGGGCAGATCAGGCCTAACGCTCACCAACCACTGGCAAGCGTCATACCAATCCTCCTCCGTGGCTAACTGCGAGCGCTCTACAAGACGGGGTCCTTCGTCTTCCTCCTGAGCGCAAGCAGTAGAGCTTGACGGCGGGTACGCTGATACACCTGGCAAGCCAGGGAAAACATGCGGGCCTGACAGCACCGGCATGAGAATATCACTGGTTTGACCAGGAGCAGGCACCGCGGTAGAGCGCGGGGTATATATAGCCCTACCACGGGCCCGGCCAGCACCAGCTACACTCTCGGCAAGCCGAGGTATGCGGTACCGCTGGCCATCAGCAGCGCCCTGGGCCACCACCTGAACCGCGGACCTTACTCCAGGGTGAGTAATACCGTGGAAAAAAGCGCCTGTATTCCCCGCGAGGGGTGCACAAACGCCTTCATCCATGTCCACGTCGTCAGACGGCGACCCTAGCAGGTAATCCTCATCACCCTGGTCAGAAAGATTAGACCCCGGGTCAGCAAAGAGAGCTAACCCGGGCTGACCAGGAACGGTGCCATAGGAGGTACTGGCCACCGCGGCGTGCGGATACCCCTGGACTGATAAGCAGCCAGCGGGTTCCAGCGACAACCGTCCACGGTCCCCTATCGGCGCGGCAATAAGCCTGCTGCCAGGGCCGTGGAACGCCCCCTCTAATGGGGCCACCTCTGAATCGTCGGACAACGGAAGCGGACTAAGGAAAATCGATCCAGAGGCGGGGATTACCTGCTCCGAAGCCGATGATGAGGACAATAAAGGATCCGGACCAGGAAGCATGCCACGAAGCAACCCTGGAACCAAATCTTTTATTGTCCTCTTCATCTCTCCCAACATCTCGGTCCGGAAGGTCTCCATATCCACCGCGGACGAGACCTTCCCCTTACCCTTCCTACTTACAACCTCTCGTTTCCGCTTCTTCTTCCTCTCCTCCTCTACCACCTTGTCCGTCGCCTGTAAGCAGCACAAGAATTCGGACATTAACTCGCCCCCCCAGTGCTTACATATGTCACAATTAATCAATGGACCACAAGGGCTACATCGATAACACAGATGCGGCCAGAACTTTACATGCATAAAACGTCCACAGGACGCGCAACCCGGTCCCTGAAACAGGGCAAAGGACAAGGAGTATGAGCAACTAGTTAAGCTTAGAAACTCAATCCAACTCAAGGAGAAGGAAAACGATCATAAAGATCAATATACATCAAAAACCAGCATAGCGCTTGAATTGCTAATAAATACATAGCCAGCTGATTATGACGTCATTAATCCCGTGACAGGAAAAATTCGATCCCAACAAAACATCCAAGTGCAAAGACGAATTGTATGCTGAATGGATAAGTTGACTACACAACCATCAGATACATATAGATAACTCTTGACTGGCAAAAATGTTAATTATCTCCCTTTGATTGTTTACAATAATTAACATCACCACATTATCAATAACTAGATACCTGACACTTTGTATAGACAAACCATCCAACGTGACGAACCGGAAACTCCACCATCTGCACGCCTCTTAACTCTCTCCACCTCATGGGGAAGGAATTGGATCAAGAGGGCAAAGTGAGAAGACCTTTATACCAGGCCTCCAACTCACTGGACATAATTTTTCATTTGGTTAGATAACCTAACAGTGTTAGTAGGAAATGGAACCATGGTGGAGAGAATACTAATTCTCTGGTACTGTGACGTCACAACCTAGCGTCATACAGACCTGTGGACAGAAACAGAAAGAGAAATTAGTCCTAGGTAGCACCGAGTTGACCTAAACCAACTAACTAAGGCGCTTATCACGGTAAACGCGAGTCCCGGAAACACAATACACCGGGAAGAAAACTCGCTAATTTTACTAGAAGTCACCTGATTTAAAGGTCCAACGTCCTCCGGTGGCGAAGTGTATCCTCCCGCCATCCAAATCAGGTCTTATCACTTCCAAAATAACACCAATAAAAACGTTAATGAGCAAGAAAAGCTTATGACTGAAAAACATGTGTGTTCTCTTTGCCAATAATCTAGCAAAGAGGAAGTGCTAGTCTGCGCATGCGCGGTGGTGGGGCTGGCATCCGCCAGACTACGCTCTGACTCCCTGCCCAGTAGGGGCACCTAACTGTTTTAAATCTGAGTGTTTATTGAGTGAAAGCCAATATTTAGCAATATCAAAAGTATTAGGGAGGTAAGTATACTCTTGAAGTGAAATAGTACTTTACGTCAGATGCATAAAATCCACCAGTGGAATATCCCTTTAAGTTTGTTTCCAAAAAAATATGGCAACAGTCTGTCCATACTAATTAATTGTTTTCCCTCCACAAAGCCATCACATATACTAAACCTTTAATGGTCATGCCTTTGCACTGATGTTACGAAAATTTCTGTTGAACATTTTGAAATTAATATGACTGGCAGCCCAGTCATATTAATTATAAAATATTCAACAGCTTTCCTGTACTATTGTCTTGAAATTGAGATATGGGGAAATCATCGATGAAAGTGTTAATGTGCACTGATGTTACGAAATGTCCATTAAGCAGAACAAAAGAAGACCTTTTTAAGCTTTCCCACAGGAATGATTGGCTCGCTATATGAGCCAGTCATTCCTATGGTAAATTTGTTTTTTTTAATGGTCTTGTCTTCGTCTGTAAATGGACTTTTATTAAGAAAACATTTAGATTTTCTTTACCAATATTGCTTATTAACACTTTCATTAACAAATCCTGAAAACACTATAGTTTTTATGATATAAAATTTATTCTGTTGAACATTTTGAAATTAATATGACTGGCAGCCCAGTCATATTAATTATAAAATATTCAACAGCTTTCCTGTATTAGTCTTGAAATTGAGATATGGGGAAATCATCGATGAAAGTGTTAACGTGCCGAGACATAGATGTTACTCTGGGCATAGTTTACCTGTACAGAGCATTTAGTTGTTGATGGTATGGGCAGCGTAAGATACTGAAATGTATCAAACCTTACTGACCGCTTATTACATGTCATGCACCTGAGTGTGGACTTCAACTGACCCTGAAAAATACAGAACTTATGGTAAATGTGACTATAGATGCTAGTAGAGGAGTAACCATTTATATTAATAGTCTAATGGTCAAGTCGGCCAAAACTAAACGAAATCAAGGATTTTTTCTTTCATGAGAGACTTGATACTTACCACCCTGATACTCTATGATATTTCCCAAATATCGACCTATCTTCAATAAGACTGAGAATTAAAAAGAAACTGCTCCCACTGGCCAGGTTACTTAACTGACAGTCCGGCGGATGCGCGGGGCTATCTCTTTCTTTTCCAAATTATTGGCTGACAAATTCCAACATTAAACACCGAAAGACCGAGCCTCTGTGGGATGGAGAGGATGGGATCATATCAGGGTGGTAAGTCTCAACTCTCTTGTGAAAAAAGAAATCTGTGATTTCATTTATTTCACATCAAGAGTATACTTACCACCCTGATACTCTATGATATAGCCAGAATTCGTATGTGAATTCCGCGGGAGGGAGGCGAGGTCAGAAGACCGGCTCGTCCCTGGAAGAGCAAGCTCTTTTGCTTTTTAAGCACAAACATCTGAAATTGCGTATGAGGACACAACCAGGAAATGACTTGGACATCGGCTAACATGACCGATGTTGAGAGTAATGACCATTTAACAAGCGCTCCACCCCCACCCCACCCTCGTTTGCAAAAAGGAGAGCGATGCAAAAAGGGAAGCGATAACCTCAATGTCCTATACGCTCTCTATGTACTCGTGCTTAAGTACTATAAGACATCGGACGAAAGCTTCATTTCGTATACTCTCAGATGGAACCACATAAAAAACACGAACCATCACCATATTAGTAATAAAAAACGTGACAAAAAATAACCATCACAAAATATAGGACTAACCTAATTTGACGAGATTCCCTTTTCACTGCTGGCGATGAGAGGTACAGTATGGAGTAGCGGGGAAATCTCCCACTTAAATGCACTGTGTGTGAGTCATAGGCCTTATTAACAATATTTACAAATATTTACAGATTAACATTTATGTAACATCGATAAGGCAAGTGGATTTGACATGTCACGGAGGTAATGATCGGTAAAACTAGACTCACAGTGCCATTGTGCTACTGACATAATGTTATCCACCGGCACTCCATTAAACAGAGCCGTGGAAGCCACTACGCCATGGACACTGTGAGCCTTGGCTATGTCAACTTGTTTTCCCGTGGCGGCTTTGTGGCAAAGCTGGATGCATTCCACAATCCACCTAGAAATGGTATCTTTTGAAGCTCTCCTGTGGGGTTCAATGTAAGATAGCCATAAAGCACTCGGGCCATTCCTCTGTACGTTGTATATAACATGTTAATGCACGGACAGGACACCAAGCCTTTGAATTAGGATCAAACCTAGTCAAAGAGGGTAAAACTACATGTTTAGGCTGACCAGGGTATTTTAAAGACTGGTTTTTAGCCATAAAGTTAACTCTAGGTAGAAGCCTGAGGCCTTCCCCTGTAACCACAAAATGGTCTGGCTCTGCTGACCAAGCATGTATTTCACTTCTTCGTCATGCTGAAGCTGCAGCAATCAGAAACACTGTTTTAAGCGTCAACATTTTCATGGAAATGAAGTTTAGTGGTTCAAAGGGTTTATCCGCTAATACATGGAAGTACTAACGATAAACTCCATGGATTCCTAGGTCTTAAATTACCCACCCATGCCTTTGATTAAAGTATTTAGATTACATACTTCATCACTTCCCCTATTAGCCAAGCAAGGGATAACTGACATTAAAGCTGACTTGTAGCCAGCAATAGAGTTAGGCTTGAGGCTATAGGTCTCAAAAAGATGACAGAGGAAATCGGCTACTACCTGAATAGATGCATCCATTGGATTAATACATCTTTTTGAGCACCATTCACCAAATCTGTTGATTTTATAATTATATGCTCTGGAGGTTGACCCCTTCTGGCTCTTGTCACAAACATGGCTGCTTGCTCAGAAAAGCCCTCCTTAACTGCTGATTCCTTGACAACATCCACGCAGTCAATTTGAACATTGACGGGTTGTTGTGCAAGGCCTTACCTTGGAAGATTCTGTCGTCCATCAGAGGCAGAGGAACAGGATTGCAGACCAGAAAGTCCAGCAGATCCGCATACCATGATCGACTTGGCCAATTTGGGGTGATTCCAGCTACCTGATTTTCTAGACAACTTTTGGAATCAGGATTGCTGGCGGGAATGCGTATGCATATATTCCATCTCAGCTGATAGCTATCGCATCTATTGCGATACCGCTGGGATCTGGAAGCGGAGAGATGTGTCGTCATCACATTCTTGTTCGTTACGAATAAATCTATGTTGGGCTTGCCCCAGTGGTTGAACTGACGGTCCGCCACACATTGATTTAGTTGCCATTCCGTGGGAAGAATGCTCATTCTTCCGGTCAATGAGTCTGCTAATAGATTTAGCCTTCCCAGAATATGAACTGCTTTCAGGGAAATCCCATGATCTAGGCACCAGCAAAGCAGTTTCCATGTCATCATACAGAGACTGGCCAACTTCGTTCCGCCCTGGCAGTTTATGTAAGTCACTAACTACTTTTGTATTGTCTGATCGAACCAGAACAATCTTGCCCTTGACCTTCTCTAGGAAGTGTTCCATGGCTAAGACTACTGCTCGCATTTGTAATCATTAATTGAGGGTGGGGAGGGGTTAGCTTCAACCCCGCCAGGAGATTCTCTGTCTTCATCTACCACTGTAGGTGGTGAATAAGAGGCTCCAATATTGGCACATTCGAGTCCAGTGATCCTGTACTCTGGGTCCACTGAGTCATGAGAAATAACTGGATAGGCCGCCTGCATAAGGCCGCCTGTGGAATGATTGGTTCCAGAGAAACCATCACCCCCAGCATTCTCAAGTAAACCCGTGCCAGGACATGACGACTGATGCACACTGACTGAGATGAGTACTTGTACCCTCTCCTGAGTAGGATAAACATATCACATCTCTAGATCGAAGAACATTACCAGGTAGACAAACTTCTTGGATGGAGTCAGCTCTGATTTTTGAAAGTTGATTATCCAGCCTAAGTCTGTGAAAGTTCTCAAAACTATCTCCAGATTTGCTGATAGACTTTCCTGATTGTGTGCTTTTAACAGCCAGTCGTCTATGTACGTGTGGACTGCTATGCTTCTCCTGTGGAGGTATGCTGTTATAGCAAGAACCACCCTGGTGAAGACTTGAGGAACTGTCGAAATTCCAAAGGGTAAAACCTTGAATTCCCACTGCCGGTCCTGGAATGCGAATCTCAGGAACCGACGAAAACTCCTCACCATTGGAATGTGCAAATATGCATCCTTCAAGTCTATTGATACTGTCCACATTCCCTTCTCCAACCCTGTCAACACCGTTTTCACTGTTTCCATCTTGAAGCTCGGTGTGTCTATGAACTTGTTCAATGGCTTGAGGTTGAGAAGCGGTTTCTACCCTCCAGTACTTTTTGTCACTAGGAACACATTTGAGTAGAAGCCGGGAAATTTTGTGCCGGTTGAATTGCTCCTTTTAGTATGAGGGAATTTATTTCATCCTCTATACACAACCGTTGATCTGGATCTCTTGGATTTTGAGTCCAGATTGGTACCAAAGACAGCTGCGATGGCGGGGCCTACTATCCAGTCGGGATGATACCTGACTGAAAGCCATCGCAAGACTAAGCGATCCTGAGTCAAACGCTCCCCCCTCTTGCTTGTAGTGGGCCAATTGGCCCCCCACCGGACCACCTAGGGGAAGGTGGACATAAGTAACACAAGAGTGGCACTGTCTCTGGACCCAGAAGCACTGGTGTGGTTCTCACTGTCTCTGGACCCAGAAGCACAGGTCTGGTTCTTACTGTGGCAAACGATCCATCAGGTTTGCAGGCGGCTGCCTGCCCTGGAGGAGCCTGTGCACCCAACCCCCCACCCACACCCACCTTGCTGCTGGCCGGAGCGTGCACAGCCACGGCCGCGCTGGAAGCTAACCTCTGACTTGGCCTCCACCACCTCGAGCCTGCAGGGGATGATACGTAGGAGGAGCGCTTTCTGCGGAGAACTTCACATTGCTCGCGCAAAGCCCTCTGGTTATTGACCACGGTAATCGTCTCCTGGAGGTACTTACATCCCTCACCTCCAAAGAGACCAGGACCTGTCATAGGCGTACACAGAAGCCTATTGTGCAGGTCCTGGGATGGGCACAGGTTGTCTAAGGCAAACGTGTGCTGCGCCGATACTCCTGCATGAGTAGACCCATGGAAAATGTCGCCCGTGCTCCCCACGAGGGGTGCAAGTACATCAATTTCCATGGCCACGGCATTAGGAGAACCCCACAGATAATCCTCTTCTTCCTGGCCAGAAAGATTAGACTCCAGGTCAGCGACGAATGCTATCCCGGACTGGCCAGGAAAGGTACCATAAGAGGTAGTGCTACCTGAAGGGTGCGGATAATCCTGGGAACCCGATAAGCGGGAACCAGGCTCCAGCGACTCCTGCTTACAAACAAACTGCGCGCCAAGCCTGCTGCCAGTGTCCACAAAGTGAGCTGCTACTTCTAATGGGGCCACCTCTAAATCTTGGACGAAAACTGATAAGTCCCTAAAGAGAACCAATTCAGAGGTGGGGATTATCTGCTCCAGAGCAGAAGACAATAAAGGATTTGGTCAAGGGAGCATGCCGCAAAGCAACTTTGGAACCAAATCCTTTATTGTCTTCTTCATCTCCCCCATCATCTCAAGATGGAAGGCCTCCATATCCATGGTCGATGAAGCCTTCCTCTTACCCTTCTTACCAAGACCTTCTCGCTAGAATACCTGCGTCTTTGGCACAAACCATCCGATCTGATGAACTGGAAGCTCCACCAATCTCTATGACCTCTTAAATCTCTTCACCATTAAGGGATGGAAGTGGACCAAGTGGGCAGTGAGATCTTATGAGACCTCCAACTCACTGGGCATAATTTTGATTAGATCCCTAACATGTTAGTAGGAAATGGAACCTTGGTGGAGAGAAAAACAAACCCTCTGAAGATGTGTTGTCCTTTTCAATCATAGATAGGTACCTGTGGATACAAACACAGAGGGATTAGTATTTCATAGCGCCAGATAGAAATAAACCGGTTTTTTAGGCGCTTATCACATCTAATCGTGAATCCTGGAAACACATTACAACGGGATTAAAACGTTAAATTAGACAAGTATGTAATTGAAATCACCTGATAACTTGGTCCCTGGCCATCCTCTGGAGACTTTCCATGATCGGACCTGATTTTCAGGTGAATTGGCTTTCAGAAACTGAGAGAAACTAGCAGAAAACTTTATAAACAAAGAATAGCATGTCTCTTTAGCCAGTAAATTGGAAAAGAGGTAGTGGGGTCTGCGCATGCGCGAGGTTGGGGCTGGCATCCACCGGACTGTCATATGACTACCTGCCCAGTAGGGGTGCCTAACTGTTTTTAATCTGAGTGTTTATTGAGTGAAAGTCGATATTTGGGAATATTCAGAGTGTTAGGGAGGTAAGTATACTCTTGAAGTGAAAAGGATCTTTTAAATTCCAACTAGGATTTTTGATTATAGATGCAGGTTGGTTTTTTTTAATATGGTACAGTGGGGGGGGGGGGGGAGAGGGGGGTTCATTCAAAAAGGAGAAATAAAGATTTGTTGTTGCGCCTCACAACTGGTATAAGTTAGTCTGCCTGTCAAACCTTTGACACTGGGTTTTTTTGTTTCTTTTCATTTGTACAAATTTTGACGGTTAACGGGTTAAGGATTTATCTATTTGATACATAGATGATCTGAAACTCAGTCCCATCTCATATCACTATTATCAACCGAGTCGCAAATTATCACGTGATAATTTGGAACGCGGCTGATAATATTCACATGAAATGGGACTGAGTTTGAGAATTCTGTTTAATATTTTGGAATTAATCTGACGGGAAGCCGTTGAACCACTTATTATGAGATACATGTGTGCGTGCATGTCATACCTGAAAGAGCTCCACAATTATAGACGCGTTCAAGTCTTTGTGAATTTTCCAGGCTCGTTCCGCCGCCAAATTATCCGGGATCTCGTCATTCTCTTGCTCCTTGATCTGAGGCCGATCTCGTATCTAGGAAGGAAAGTTAACTCTTTAACTGTCTCGTTGCTGCAAGCCGTCAGATAATAATTTCAATGGGGAATAACTCTGGACCTGCTGTATAATTTGAAAATAATTTGACTGAAAGCTTAGCCACCAACAATTTTCAGTCAAATTATTTTCAAAATATTTACCCGGTCCAGAGCTTTAACCACTAGAATATGTCGTCTGCAAAGACTCAACAGTCAGATGGTTAAATAACTCAAACGAAAATTATATTTCAATAAAAATCAGCAAAAATTAAAAATGTGATCATGTTTTCAGAATTAAAAGAATTTGACAATTTTCACAACTTACTATCAACATTAAAATTTTTGTTAAAATCATTGATATTGACACATTCCCTCCCCCACCCCCCCAACCCAAAAATTCACAGTATGATCGTCAACAACATGGTTTCGGATTACACCAGATATCTTTTCAGAGTAGAGGAAACTAGCATCTAATGAAGTTACGAAATGGGACATCAAGTTTGATTCAAGTATCAGTATAACAAATACTAGTGTCCTCTTACTAGGGCTGAAACGATTTATCATGTATCGTGATATCGCGATACAGTAAACATATCGCAATATGCGATACACTTAACTGTGTATCGCGATACTTAGAAACACCAAAAAAACAGTTTACCTCCAAGCTCTGCTTTACCAGGCCATTCATAAAAAAGATTTTGTTTCCTACAAACTGGGTGTAGAAAAAAGATTTTAGTAGGGAGGTAGGAAATGAATTTTTTTTTAAATTATTAATTTATTTTAAAGAGGTCATAAATATTTGGTTTCCGGCTATTTGACCATATATCAATTAAATATGGTTGTAATTGCCAAATTTGTTGTTTTTCATGTCACAATTAGCAAAATGGATTCATATTGCATACAAATGGCATTAAAACATTGTAATTTGTATAGTTTGACAAATGTATGCATGTTTTAACATTTATGCTGGGTAGAAAAAAACCTTATTTTATTCCCGGCCGGGTGAAAACAAAGACAAATTTCACCCGGGAGGTTTACAGGAAACGAAACTATTTTTAATTTTTGCCTCAGTTGGCTTTATACGGTAGAAAACATAACCCTTTCAATGACAAATCCCTGAAAAAGTACATTTCTTTCACGTTAAAGTATATTTTGCTGAATGTTTTGAAATTAATATGATTGGAAGCCATTGCTGCCTAAGGCAGCAATGGCTTCCAGTCATATTGATTTCAAAATATGTAACAGCTTTCCTGTATCGTTGCCATGAAATTGAGATACAAGAAATTTATGAGCGAAAGGGTTATGTTAACATTTGCATTTTATTGGTAGTTCTCCCCAAAACAGATTGTTCCCATTGTTGTGCTGTTAATTGTGTACTTTGTTTATTTTAATAGATTTTTTTTATGCATTGTGTGTTATGTATCGTGATAATTCTGGACTTACTGAATATTTTGAAAACAATTTGACTGAAAGTTGACTTTCAGTTAAATTGCTTTCAAAATGTTCAGCATATTCAGAGTTAATCCCCATGTAACGTAATATTAAATTGAGGAGGCAGACAGTTCATGTAGATTTGTAATGTCTGCTAATTTGCCCGCTCCAATTACTACGTTCACGGTCAGTACCATCATAACACATTGAGAATTGTGCTTTTGACACTCATAACAACACATACCAAACAAATAATGGACTTTTCCACTTTATCTATCCACCATATGACGTCATAATCAACTACGTGACATGTAGAATGACATCATAATGAGACGTTATTATGACATCATGAATGACATAGATAAGTACATCAGGAACGCATAATTGAAAATGGACTGTGCGTTGTTGTATGACTTGTATGTCTTTACTATTTAATAAATATTCTGTTGAATATTTTGAAACTAATTAGTTACAAAATAGTGAACAGCTTACCTGTATAGTTTTCAGAAAATTGATAATTAGCGCATTCGGAGATCGATCAATCCCAACACGGTGAAGTGTGGGTGGCGCTTAGGTAGAGATGGGCGGGGCAAAGCTAAAACTGTAAAGGTCCATATTCTCCATGCTTCCAACAGATCTCTATATACTTACAGAGTTTAAACCTTCATGTAGACTGTCGAGGAGAAAGGCAAGCAACTCCTGTGAGTCCTGCTGTGCATAGCCCGCGAACATGTCATTGTACTTGCCACAGATAAACTGCAATACACAAGGGACCAATCCAGTTTATCCATTAATCATATGACATCATAATCAAGTACATGACATTGAGGATGACATCATAATCAATGACGTCATGAATGACGTAATTAAGCTTGTCACAAATGTATAATTAGTGACAGGTTAAAGTAGTGTTGCATGAATTGTATTTACTATTTAATAAACTTGCTGTTGAATATTTTGAAACTAATTTAACGGGGCACTGTTGACGGGTGAAATGCGGGTGGAGCTAAGCTAGAGATGGGCGGGGCATAGCTAAAACTGGGACTCATCCATTTACATATCCCTCAGTCACCTTGACAACAAAATAAGGAAATTTACCAAATTTCTTTTTCACGAGTTAGATGACATACTTACCTCCCTAACACTCTAGATATACTAGTATATCAGCTCTAAATTCAATAATATTCAGAATTATAAAAAGTTAGGTGCCCCTAATGGGCAAGTGGATGTACACAGTCATGCACATGACAGACCCCACCCACTGCGCATGCGCATACTGGTACATCCGTTACTAAATAGTGGCTGACATAGAAGCAACTATTCAAATAACCAAAGGACCAGGCCTCCGTGGGGTGGAGAGGCCGGGATCCTGTTAGGGAGGTAAGTATGTCATCTCACTCGTGAAAAAGAAAATTGGTAAATTTTCTTATTTCACATCATGAGAACATACTACCTCCCTAACACTCTTGATAAAAGCCAGAATTTGAAAGTCAATTTGGTGGGAGGGAGGCAAGGTCATGAAAACCAGCACACCCTTGAGGAGACTAGCTCTTTGAATTTTCAAGAGATTTAAAACATCTGAAATTGTATCTGAAACACAACCAGGAATAGAATTTTGTATCGGATAATCGACCGATGAAGAGAGATTGATCAAAAAGCAAATGCGCTCCCCACCCCATTTTTCTGAGGAAAGTTAGGAAAAAACGCTGCTCTAAATGACTAGTATGTTCTCTAATACTTGATGAAAAGTATTACTAGACATTGGAAAAAGAAGAATTGCTTCATTTAAAAAAAAAATCTCTGAAAGAACCACAATTAAGAAACATTAACCATCACCATATTGAAAATAAAAAATATGACACCATCACCAAGACAAGAAAAAACAAAATGGTCACATATACTGACCTCTGATGTCTTGGGCGCGGCACTCATCTCTTCCCCCACCGGATGAAGAGAATTGTACCAGCTAATAGTAGAGATACCCTACCAACAAATGTGATATTTGTAAATAGCAGAGGAGGAAAACTAATTACAAATATATACCTCTACATCATTTATTTTCTGAGGACTGAGACGGCGAGCGGGTTAGAAGTGTCACGAAGGTAATGGTCGGTAAAACTTGATTCACAGTGCCACTGGGCTACTGACATGTCTTCAATAGAAACACCATTAAATAATAATGCCGTGGAAGTTACCACACCATGGACATTATGAGCCTTGGCTCTATCTACTTGAATTCCAGTGGCTGTCTTATGACAGAATTGAATGCATTCTACTATCCATCTGGAAATAGTGTCTCTTGACGCCCTACCATGGGGTTCAATATATGACAACCATAGGGAACATGGGTCCACCCGCCAAACCTGAGTTCTTCTCTTGTACTTATTTAAGACACAGACAGGACACCTTGCTTTAGCACCAGGATCATATCTGGTTATGGCAGGTAAAATAATAGGTTTACCCAGATATTTTAAAGATTGATTCTTAGCCAAGAAATTCAATCTTGGTAGAAGCTTAAGGCCTTCACCTGTAACTATATAACGGTCAGGCTCAGCAGACAAGGCATGAATTTCACTCCTGCATCTGGCTGATGCTGCCGCAACTAAAAATACAGTTTTAAGTGTCAATAATTTTACAGATATAGCACTAAGTGGTTCAAAATGTTTATCACTCAAAACTTGCAGAACCAGAGAAAGACTCCGTGTCAGTGGAGGATTTCTTGGTCTGAGATTGCTCATACCTTTAATAAGAGTATTTAAAACACTTACTTCATCACTTCCCCTCTTTGCCAAGCAAGGGATAAGTCATTAACGCTGATTTGTATCCAGCAATAGAATTAGGCTTAAGACTATAGGCATCATACAGGTGAGAGAGAAAATCAGCTACTACCTGAATAGATGCTTCTATCGGATTGATACATCTCTTTGAGCACCATTCCGCAAATCTGTTGATTTTACAATTATATGCTCTGGAGGTTGACCCCCTTCTGGCTCTTGGCCATGAAATTGGCTGCTTGACCAGAAAAGCCCTCCTTAATAGCGGATTTTTTGACAACATCCATGCAGTCAATTGAAACATTGACGGATTGTTGTGAAGGGTCTTGCCCTGGAAGATAATATTGTTCATCAGAGGCAGAGGAACCGGATTGCAAACCAGAAGGTCCAGCAGATCCGTAAACCATGATCGGCTTGGCCAATTCGGGGCGATCAGAAGCACTTGGCATTCCTCCTGCTTGATCTTCTGAAGAATCCTTGGAATCAGGATTGTTGGAGGGTATGCGTATGCATACATTCCCTTCCAACTGATAGCCAGTGCATCTATTGCGATAGCGCTTGGATCTGGAATCGGAGAAACATACGTCGTCATCTTCGCATTCTTCTTCATTGCGAACAAATCTATGTTGGGCTTTCCCCAATGATTGAACAAGTGATCCGCCACACATTGATTTAGTTGCCATTCCGTAGGCAGAATGCTCAGCCTTCGGCTCAATGAGTCTGCTAACAGATTCAGCCTTCCCGGAATATGAACTGCTTTCAAGGTGATCATATGATCCATGCACCAGCAAAGCAGCTTCCATGTCATCATACAGAGACTGGGCGACTTCGTTCCGCCCTGGCGGTTTATGTAACTCACTACTGTAGAGTTGTCTGAACGTATCATCACAAATTTTCCCTCCACTTCTTTTAAGAAGTGTTCCACGCCTAGAATTACAGCCCGCAATTCTTGCATGTTGATATGTTCCTTTGACTGTTCCAGATTCCAAAGCCCTGATATAGTGGCTTCTTCCAAGCAAGCTCCCCATCCCTCCATCGATGCATCCGTAAACATCGTTACTTGAGGGTGGGAAGGGGTCAGCATGACCCCCACCTCCCCACCAGGAGATTTCCTCTCTCCATCCACCAATGAAGGTGATGAATGAGAGGGTCCAACACTTGAATGCGCGAGTCCAGTGATCCTGAACTCTGCGTCCACTGAGCCATGAGAAACAATTGAATCGGCCGCCTGCGTAAGGCTGCCCGAGGAATGACTGGTTCCATTGCAACCATCAGACCTAACATTCTCAGATAGACTCGTGCTAGAATATAACAACTGTTGCAAACCAACTGAATGCACGAGAGGAGATTTTCCACTCTCTCCTGGGATGGATAAACATATCCTACCTCCAGATCGAAGAACATACCCAGGTAAACAAACTTCTGGGATGGAGTCAGCTCTGATTTCTGAAAGTTGATTATCCAGCCTAAATCTGTGAGAGTTTTCAAAACTATCTCCAGATTTGCTGTCAAACTTTCTGGGTTGTGTGCTTTCAGCAACCAGTCATCTATGTAAGTGTGAACAGCTATATTTCTCCTGCGGAGGTATGCCGTGACAGCAAGTACCACTCAACTTAAGACCCTTGGAGCCGTCGAGATGCCGAATGGAAGAACCTTGAATTCCCATTGGCGTCCCTGAAAAGCAAATCTCAGGAACCGACGAAAACTCCTTGCAATTGGAATGTGGAAATAAGCATCCTTGAGATCTATTGATGCCATCCACATCCCCTTCTCTAACCCCAACACCGATTTTACTGTTTCCATTTTGAAACTCTGTGTATCTATAAACTTGTTTAGAGGTTTGAGGTTGAGAATTGGTCTCCACCCCCCCGGTGTTCTTTGTCACAAGAAACACGGTTGAATAGAAGCCCGGACAATCTTGCGCTGGTTGAATTGCTTCTTTTAGAATTAGAGATTCTATCTCACAACCGTTTGTCTGGATCTCTTGGAATTTGAGTCCAGACCGGTACCAGAGACAGATGCAACGGCAGACCTCTTATCCATTCTGGACTGTATCCGCGCGAAAGCCATTGCAAGACTAAGCGGTCCTGAATTAACCGCTTCCACTTCTGAATGTGGCAAGTCAAACGACCTCCCACTGGTGCACCTAGGGTTGACGGGGTGCCCATAAAATTTAGAAGTGGGAGTGTCTCTGGTACGAGTGACAACACCCGAGTGGTACCTGTGGTAACCGGAAAATTTGTTAGCCCATCAGGCCTGGTTACCATGTGCCGCTCCTCTCGCGCCACGCCCAGCGACACGTGCACCACGGTGCGCGGGCTGCTGTCTGGCTGGCTGCGCTTGAGGCGCGGCCGACGTGGTCTCTGAACCGCCACGAGCGTACTGCTGACGAGCAGCCAAGGGCTGAACACGCACGTGTTCTCTGCGCAGCAGTTCAAACTGTGTGCGCAGCGCCCTCTGGTTGTTCATCAAAGTCACTGTCTCCTGGAGGTGCCGACAACCTTCACCTCCAGAGACCAGGGCCCGCCATCGGCCCTTGCAACAAGCGCGACGAGCTCTTGAGACGGGCACAAATTGCCCAAAGCAAAAGTGTGCCTCGTCCTCAGTGACTTCGTGACTGACCTAGTCAGACAGTCCAACGCCAGGTTGATCCCATCCTGGATGGCTCGTTTGACTGTCACGGGGCTAGGTTGTTGCTGCACCGAGGCTGCTACTACCCCAGATAGCAGCTGAGAGACATGAGACAGCGCACTAATCGCTGCTCATGAGCTCCCCTCGGTGTCACGCAAGGCAGCATTAGCCGAGCACAACACTCCCGTGTCAGCACGGGAACCCAGCCGCGTATCTTCTCCCAAAGCGGTGCGGTCGTCCACCCTCGGTCTGGGCGCTAGGCCATATCGAGCATACTGACTAGCAGTAACTCGACATCGCCTAGCAAGCTCGTGGGGGGGGGGGGGGCTTCGCGAGGCGACCTTTCGGTCTGCTCGACTCCTCTGCCGCAGAGAACATATCTAAGATATGTTCAGCATACGGCAGAGACAGAGTCGTGTTGGCCAATGGCTATGCCTGTAACCATGCCCGAGGGTTACCGGCGGCCATTTCATCCACGGAGAGCTCTGGTCTGACAGCGAGGAGCCACTCGCATGCTTCAGACCAGTCTTCATCCGTGGCTACCTGCGAATTGCCGATGAGCAGCGGGCCCTCGTCATCCTCAATGGCATTCGCAGGTAAGGCCGAGGTGGAGGCTATAGATGAACCCGGCTGCCCAGGGAATGCATACGGGCCCGCGAGGGCTGGCATAACATTCTCCATAGGCTGACCAGGCACCAAGGCCACGCTTGTGGGGGGTAACATGCACACCAGCGCGGCCCGGATCGTCCGTATGAGATTCCATGCATAAGCGTGGAATCTTATACAGGCGGCCGTCCGCTCCAAACAGGCCCACAGGCTGAATCATGAAGCCTGCCCCCGAGGGAAGTGCCATAGGTGCGAGCGGTCGCCCTCCCCCAGGAAAGGAGTGTAGACGTTCGCATCCATGTCTTCATGCTCATCCTGTGGACCAAGCAGGTAGTCTTCATCATCTTCCCGGTCAGGAAAGTTAGCAAGAAAAACTAACCCAGACTGACCAGGAGAATACCCGAAAGCAGATGACGAGGGTACTCCACGAGTGATCATGGTCAGGCCCGCTGGTTGGATCCCGCCTGATGCTGCTCGCGCCGCTGGATCACCAGGAGATGCGAACATCAAGCCTGGGTCCAAGACGGCCGGCCCTGGATCACTAAACACTTTGTTCGAGCTAGTAGGGCATGATCCAGGGACGGGGGCTACCTGCACTGAGGTCGATGCACAGGAAGTTGAAACACCTGTGCCAGGCAACATGCCGCGAAGCATGTCAGGCATCAGATCTTTCAAAGTCCTTCGCATCTCACTAACTCAACCTTGAAGGCCTCGAGCTCACCCTTCTCAGAGGCCTTCTTCTTACCCTCCTTCCTTGCCTTCTTGCACTCCTCAGCCATCAGCTTAGCCTGAAAAGCAAAAAATTCAGAGGTTAGATCCCCACCCACCCCCCACTCTTTACAAATGACACATTTGTTAGACAGCCTACACACTGAACAAAGATGGCAAGTGTGGGGGAAGAATCTAGTCCTCATAGGCTTGAAGCAAGATGGACATGACTTCTGAAAAAGGGAAGGCATACGAAGACAATGAGTATTATAGTTTGCAAACCCTTGTTAATTGACAATTAGTACAAAAAAAGAAAACGTGGCAACGCCAAAACGGCCGCGACGAAAACCGGTAACATATAAAAGTTACAAGTCTAAATTAATAAATGGAACAATATCACCTTAACAGATGATGAGGAAGACTCCTCTGCAGACTTAGAATCAGCCATTAATCCAAAGGTGATAATAATTACTGAACATTCTCAAAAAGAGACTAGGAAAGTTTTCAACATGTGGTTGGCCAGCCAATATATTAGAAAACGGAAGTACCAGTATGCGCATGCGCAGTGGGTGCGGTCTGTCATGTGCATGACTGTGTACATCCACTTGCCCATTAGGTATTATAGAATTTAGAGCCGATATACTAGTATATCTAAAGTGTTAGGGAGGTAAGTATGTTCTCATGATGTGAAAACTATTGTATTAACCCTTTAACCCTCAAATTTGTAAAAAATATATTAAATTTTCTCATATAAAATGTCCATTTGCAGACCAAGAGAAAACTATGTTTTGAAAATTTACCACTGGAATGTCTGGTTCGGTTATCGAGCCAGTCATTCTAGTGGTAAATTTTCAAAAACAGTCTACTCTTAGTCCGCAAATGGATATTTCTCAAGAGCACTGCAGAAGCCGTTTTTGGCTGAAATCAGTGTTAAAGGGCGAATCCTTATCATATAATAAACGAAATCAAGGATTTCTTTTTTCACGAGAGAGTTGATACTTACCTCCCTAATACTTTTGATATTGCTAAATATTGGATTTCACTCAATAAACACTCAGATTAAAACAGTTAGGTGCCCCTACTGGGCAGGGAGTCAGAGCGTAGTCTGGCGGATGCCAGCCCCACCAGCGCGCATGCGCAGACTAGCACTTCCTCTGACTAATTTATTGGCTGATACACATGCAACTATAAAGAGCCTGAAGACCGAGCCTCTGTGGGGTGGAGAGGCCGGGTCCGTATCTAGGGAGGTAAGTATCAACTCTCTCGTGAAAAAAGAAATCCTTGATTTCGTTTATTTCACATCAAGAGTATACTTACCTCCCTAATACTTTTGATATTGCCAGAATTCGACAGTGAATTCGGCGGGAGGGAGGCGAGGTCAAAAGACCAGCTCATCCCTATACGCTTTTCTGCATTTAAGGCACTTAAACTTCTGAAACTGTATGAAAAACAGTCAGGATTTGACTAACCATCGGATAACACCCCCGATGTATGAGAGATGACCGAATGTCATATGCGCTCCCCCCCCTCCTTCCTAGGAGGAAGAGTCAAATGACCTCAATGTCCTATACGCTCTCTACGTACAAGTGCCATGTACTACAGGACAGAGACGAAAAAACTCCATTTTCGTATACTCTCAACAATGAACCACATAAATACACAAAACCATCATCATATAAATAACGGGTAACGTGACAAGACAATCAACAATGGACAACACATATACAAGACTGACCTTGTTGAAATGGCTGCTGACATCCTCTTCCCATTGGTGAAGATCGATGCAGTCCCAAATTAGTGGTTGTTTCCATAAATTAATTGTGAAATATATAAGCAATGAGGAAACCCCATCAAAAATATATATGCCTAGTTATTTTTTCAAAATCGACAAGGCGAGAGGATTAGAGGTGTCACAGAGATAATGGTCTGTAAAACTTGACTCACAGTGCCACTGAGCCACCGACATAATATCATCCACAGGGACCCCATTAAATAGGGCAGTGGATGTCACTACGCCGCGGACACTGTGAGCCTTGGCCACGTCAACCTGCTTCCCGGTGGCGGATTTATGGCAAAACTGAATGCATTCTACAATCCACCTGGAAATGGTGTCCTTAGAAGCCCTGCCATGGGGTTCAATATATGACAACCATAACGCTGACTGGTCGGTGCGCCACTCCGCCGTACGTTGTTTGTACCGGCGAAGCGCCCGGACAGGACACCATGCTTTAGAATTAGGATCATATCTAGTTAAAGCAGGCAAAATAATAGGTTGACCTGGATATTTCAACGACTGATTTTTAGCCAAGAAATTAATCCTAGGTAGCAGCTTAAGGCCTTCCCCTGAAACCACAAAACGGTCATCCTCGGCTGATAAGGCATGAATCTCACTCCTACGCCTAGCCGAGGCCGCAGCAATTAAAAACACAGTCTTCAGTGTTAATAGTTTCATCGAAATGGAACTAAGTGGTTCAAACGGCTTATCACCTAGTACTTGAAGCACTAGCGATAAACTCCAAGACGGAATCACCGGTGGATTCCTTGGTCTTAGATTGCCCATGCCTTTAATTAATACATTTAATGTATTCACTTCATCACTTCCCCTCTTAGCCAAGCAAGGAATAACAGACATTAAAGCTGACTTATAACCAGCAATAGAGTTAGGCTTGAGGCTATAGGCATCATAGAGGTGACAGAGGAAATCAGCTACTACCTGAATAGATGCATCCATTGGATCAATACATCTTTTTGAGCACCATTCTGCAAATCTGTTGATTTTATAATTATATGCTCTGGAGGTTGACCCCCTCCTGGCTTTGGCCATAAACATGGCTGCTTGCTCAGAAAAGCCCTCCTTAATTCTAGATTCCTTGACAACATCCACGCAGTCAATCTGAACATTGACGGATTGTTGTGAAGGGCCTTGCCCTGGAAGATAATATCGTCCATCAGAGGCAGAGGAACCGGATTGCAGACCAGAAGGTCCAGCAGATCCGTATACCATGATCGGCTTGGCCAATCCGGGGCGATCAGAAGCACTTGGCATTCCTCTTGTCTGATTTTCTGAAGAATCTTTGGAATCAGGATTGCTGGAGGGAATGCGTATGCATACATTCTCCCCCAGCTGATAGCTAACGCATCTGTTGCGAAAGCGCTTGGATCCGGAATCGGAGAGATGTACGTCGTCATCTTCGCATTCTTCTTCGTTGCGAACAAATCGATGTTGGGTTTCCCCCAATGGTCGAACAGACGATCCGCCACACATTGATTTAGTTGCCATTCCGTGGGTAAAACACTCATCCTTCGGCTCAATGAGTCTGCTAGCAGGTTTAACCTTCCCGGAATATGAACTGCTTTCAAGGTAATCTGGTGATCCAGACACCAACAAAGCAGTCTCCATGTCATCATACAGAGACTGGGCGACTTCGTTCCGCCCTGGCGGTTTATGTAAGTCACAACTGTTGAGTTGTCTGAACGAATAAGAACAATCTTGCCCTGAACTTTCTGTAAGAAATGTTCCAGGCCCAGGACTACTGCTCTTAGCTCCAGTAGATTTATATGTTCCTTTGACTGTTCCAGATTCCAAAGCCCTGATATCGTGGACTCTTCCAGGCAAGCTCCCCAGCCCTCCATCGATGCATCTGTATACACAGTCACCTGAGGGTGGGGAGGGGTTAGCATAACCCCCACCAAGAGATTCTCTGTGTCCAACCACCATTGCAGGTGATGAATCAGAGGCGCCAACACTGACACATTCGAGTCCAGCGAACCTGTACTCTGGGTCCATTGTGTCATGAGAAATAACTGGATCGGCCGCCTGCGTAAGGCGGCCTGAGGAATGACTGGTTCCAATGAAACCATCAACCCCAGCATTCTCAAGTAAACCCGTGCCAGGACATGACGACTGTCGCACACTGACTGAATTAATGAGATAAGTTTCTGAACTCTCTCCTGAGTAGGATAAACATATCCTGTCTCTAGATCGAAGAACATCCCCAGGTAAACAAACTTCTGGGATGGAGTCAGCTCTGATTTTGGGAAATTGATCATCCAGCCTAAGTCTGTGAGAGTTTTCAAAACAATCTCCAGACTGGCCGACAAACTTTCCCGGGTGTGCGCTTTCAACAGCCAGTCGTCTATGTACGTGTGGACTGCTATGCTTCTCCTGCGGAGGTATGCGGTGATCGCAAGAACCACACGGGTGAAAACCTGAGGAGCCGTGGAAATTCCGAAGGGTAGCACCCTGAATTCCCACTGTCTGCCCTGGAATGCAAATCTCAGGAAGCGACGGAAACTCCTGTGTATGGGGATGTGGAAATAAGTGTCCTTCAAATCTATCGACGCTGTCCACATTCCCCTCTCTAACCCCGCCAACACCGAGCGCACAGTCTCCATCTTGAAACTGGGCGTCTCTATGAACTTGTTCAATGGCTTGAGGTTGAGAATTGGTCTCCACCCTCCGGTGTTCTTTGTTACGAAGAACAGGGTTGAATAGAAGCCCGGACACCTCTGTGCCGGCTGAATAGCTCCTTTTTGTATGAGGGAATTTATTTCCTCCTCGATACACAACCTTTGATCTGGATCTCTCGGATTTGGAGTCCAGATCGGCACTAGAGACAGTCGCGATGGCGGGCCTGTCATCCAATCGGGATGATACCCGACTGAAAGCCATCGCAAGACTAAATGGTCCTGAGTTAACCGTTCCCACTCTTGCATGTGGTCGGCTAATCGGCCTCCCATCGGTCCACCTAGGGATAGAGGTGGACATAAGGAGTGCAAGAGCGGCACTGTCTCCTTTGCCAGAAACACCGGCGCGGTTCTCACCGCGGTAACCGTCCCATCAGGAACGATTACCCCGCCCAGATCCTCGCGCGCCACGACCAGCACCGCGCGCACCACGGTGCGCGGGCGGCTGCCTGGCTGACTGCGCCTGAGGAGCCTGCGCCCCCCTCGCTGCTGGCCGAATCGCACGCGGCCGAGGCCGGCGCTGCGATGGTGGTTGGCCTCTGACCTGGCCACTACCACCTCGAGCCTGCAGGGGACGATACGCAGGGGGTGCGGCGCGAACGTTGGCACGACGAAGCACCTCAAACTGTTCGCGCAGCGCCCTCTGGTTATTGACCAGAGTAACCGTCTCCTGGAGGTGTCTACATCCCTCACCTCCAAAGAGACCAGGACCTGTCATAGGCGTACGTAGTAGCCTATTGTAGAGGTCCTGGGACGGCACAGATTATCCAAGGCAAAAGTGCGCCTTGCCCGGACACTCCTGGTCACCGCCCGCGTCATACAGTCCAGAGCCAGGTTGATACCATCCTGGATGGCTCGCTGGACTGTGACCGGACTTGGCTGGCGCGATGCGGATGCTGTTACTACCCCTTGTAACAGCTGGGAGACGTGGGACAGAGCGGCAATCGAAGCCCTCCCACTCTCCTCCGCATCACGCAACGCGGCATTTGCCGAACGCAACGCGTTCGAGCACAAGACTCCCGTGTCAGAA
The DNA here is from genome assembly GCA_034401795.1 of Chaetoderma sp. LZ-2023a. Taxonomy (NCBI): domain Eukaryota; kingdom Metazoa; phylum Mollusca; class Caudofoveata; order Chaetodermatida; family Chaetodermatidae; genus Chaetoderma; species Chaetoderma sp. LZ-2023a. The sequence continues at coordinate 38,870,180 of CM067363.1, read as the reverse complement.
CGGGAGCCTGGCCGCGCATCCTCACCCAAAGCCGCGCGGTCATCCACGCTCGGCTTTGGTACCACACCGTACCGCTGGTAGTCCAGGGGCACGATGCGGCAACGCCTGGCCACCTCGCGCGGGGCCTTAGCGAGACGTCCACTCGACTTAATGGACGTCTCCGCCGCCTCGAACATGTCAACGACATGCTCTGCCAGCGGCAGAGAAGGCATAGCGTTAGCAGTAGGCTTACCAGCTAACCACGGCCTGTGTTCACGCTGGCTAGCCGACTGCTCCACGGGCAGATCTGGTCTAACACTCACCAGCCACTGGCAAGCGTCAGACCAATCCTCCTCCGTGGCTAGTTGCGAGCGTTCTACAAGACGGGGGCCTTCGTCTTCCTCCTGAGCACAAGCAACAGAGCTTGACGGCGGATACGCTGATATCCCTGGCAAGCCAGGGAGAGCATGCGGGCCTGATAATACCGGCATGCTAATCTCACTGGTTTGACCAGGAGCAGGCGCCGTGGTAGAGCGCGGGGCATATACCGCCCCACCACGGCCCCGGCCAGCACCAGCTACACTCTCGGCAAGCCGAGGTATGCGGTACCGCTGGCCTTCAGCGCCCAGGGCCACAGTCTGAACCGTGGATTCTACCCCTGGGAGAGTAGAACCGTGGAAAAAGGCGCCTGTATTCCCCGCGAGGGGCGCACAAACGTCATATTCCATGGCCACGTCTTCAGACGGCGACCCTAACAGGTAATCATCATCCTCCTGGCCAGAAAGATTAGACTCCGGGTCAGCAAAGAGAGCTAACCCGGACTGGCCAGGGAAGGCGCCATACGAGGTACTGGCAGCCGCGGTGTGCGGATACCCCTGGACTGATGAGCAGCCCGCGGGTTCCAGCGACGACCGTCCACGGTCCCTATTGGGCGCGGCAATAAGCCTGCTGCCAGGGCCGTGGAACACCCCCTCTAATGGGGCCACCTCTGAATCTTCAAACAACGGAAGCGTACTAAGGAACGTTGATTCAGAGGTGGGGATTACCTGCTCCGAAGCAGATGATGAGGTCAATAAAGGATTTGGTCCAGGAAGCATGCCACGAAGCAACTCTGGAACCAAATCCTTGATTGTCCTCCTCATCTCTCCCAACATCTCGGTCCGGAAGGCCTCCATGTCCACCGCGGACGAGGCCTTCCTCTTACCCTTCTTACTTACGACCTCTTTTTTCAGCTTCTTTTTCTCCTCCTCCAACTTGTCCTTCGCCTGCAAGCACAAGAATTCGGACATTAGCTCGCCCCCCCAGTGCTTACATATCTCGCAATTAAGCAAGGGACCACAGGGGCTACACTGAAAACATAGATGAGGGCCAAACTTGTCCCTCAAAAATCGTCCACAGGACGCACAACCAGGTCTCTGAAAAAGGCCAAAGGACGAGGAGTATGAGCAAACTAGTTACGCTTAGAAACTAACCAACTCAAGAGAAGGAAATGATCATAAAGATCATAATTTTTATGAGAAACCAGCTTCGGACAACTTTAATTGTAATTAAAGAGCAAAGCTGATTATGACGTCATTAATCCTATGACAGGACAAAATCGATCCCAACAAACATCCCAGTGCAAGGACGAATTGTATCTTTAACCAGAACATGTGCAGAATGGACATTTCGACTACACAAGCATCAGATAAATACTGATAACAATGGCAAATAGTGTTAATTATCTCCCTTTCTCATATCAATAATTAATACCTGACACCTTGTCTAGACAAACCATCCAACCTGATGAACTGGAGAACTCCACCACTGAACGCCTCTTAACTCTCTCCACCTCAAGGGGAAGGAATTGGATCAAGAGGGCAAAGTGAGAAGACCTTTATAATAGGCCTCCAACTCACTGGGCATAGAATTTTTGGTTAGATAACCTAACAGTATTAGTAGGAAATGGAACCATGGTGGAGAGACACAAACCCTCTGCTGATGTCATGTCCTTATTTCTCCTTCACACAGACCTGTGGACATAAACACAAAGAGAGATTAGTCTTGTATAGCACCTAGTTGAAAAAACCCAACTAATTAAGGCGCTTATCACGTTTAGCGAGAGTCCCGGAAACACATTACAACGGGACAAAACTCGCTAATTTTACTAGAAGTCACCTGATTTAAAGGTCCAAGGCCCTCCTGTGGCGAAGTCACTCTCTCAGCCATCTTTGTCAGGTGAAAACGTCTCTTAAATAGTCTTAAAAAGCTTTGAAAAGCGTAAAGAAAGATCCTATCATGAAAGCATGCGTTGTCTCTCAGCCAATAAATTAGCAAAGAGGAAGTGCTAGTCTGCGCATGCGCGGTGGTGGGGCTGGCATCCGCCAGACTACGCTCTGACTCCCTGCCCAGTAGGGGCACCTAACTGTTTTAATCTGAGTGTTTATTGAGTGAAAGCCAATATTTAGCAATATCAAAAGTATTAGGGAGGTAAGTATACTCTTGATGTGAAAACAAGGTCTTCAGCATATTACCTCAATATGACCACACATGTAATATTTAACGAAAAATTGTAATTGGTTAGATAATGCGCTATAATCCCACATGCCATGTGATGCTGCAAATGCTGCCTAGCGACAATGAGGGCAAAAATATAAACAATACGGTATATGTTATGTTGTTGATTAAAATTTTATACTATTAAATGTAGTACATAGTTATCAAATTGGTTTGTAAATTTGCATGATAGAAGCAGAAATTTTAAGATTGTTTAAAGGACGGGAAAAGGGAAATAACAAATGATGTTTATTGGTAATTTTATACAATATTAAACAAGATCAGTACCGATCACATGTCCCCCGATGGGTGTTGTTAGTAAAACTAATTTTTGAGATTCCTGCCTTTACAAAATTGCGTGTGTGTATATGCATGTGAATCTACGGTGGCTACAACACTACATACATGAGATGAGGCAGTGCAATCACAATCCATTGTAGAACACAATGCTAACATCTACTAAACTACTAGCACATGCATATAAAGCAGACAAGTAGCATGTGTCAGCATTTATGAAATAGCAAAATTATGCAATATATGAAGCAGTAATGCATGCATGTAAAGCATCACATCACATAACTCCATCACATCTGGACGCGCGTCGCTGAAACGCAATCCCCACTGAGGCCTCGTCATAAGGAATCACTATACCAAATTTGAAATAAATCAATGCAGGCTAGCTAAATGTATTGAACGGAAACCAAATTTTCCTTGAATTCTGTCATTCAAGGGGGATAACTCCATGACATCTGGACGCACATCACTGAAACACAATTCCCACCGAGGCCTTGTCATAAGGAACCACTACACCAAATTTGAAATAAATCCATGCAGGCTAGCTAAAGGGATTGAACGGAAACCAAATTTTCCTTGTATTCTATGTCATTCAAGGGGGATAACTCCATAACATCTGGACGCGTGTCGCTGAAACGCAATCCCCACCGAGGCCTCATCATAAGGAATCACTATACCAAATTTGAAATTAATCCATGCAGACTATGTAAAGTTATTGAATGGAAACCAAATTTTCCTTGAATTCTATGTCATTCAAGGGGGATAACTCCATCACATCTAGACATGTGTCACTGAAACACAATCCCCACCGAGGCCTCGTTATAAGGAATCACTATACCAAATTTGAAATAAATCCATACAGGCTAACTAAAGTTATCGAGTGGAAACATAGTGTGACGGATGGACGGATGGATGGCCAGACGGACACACACACGGACGCCGCCTATTACTAGTGTCCGCATCGACTGTTAATTCACTATTGATACTTTTGAAAACACTATATTTGAAAGTCACCATTTCAAGTGGAAGCAATGAGTTTCAGTGAAAATGATTTCACAATACACTGCTCATTTCCAAGGTCGCAACATGGTGCCTACTGAATATTTTGAAATTCGTGTAACTGAATGTAAATCCTGTTTCTGGAAACAACGGCTTTCAGTCATATTGTTTTAAGATTATACAGTATTTTACCTGTAAGCGGTAGTGGCTAATCAGTTTAACACGACTACATGAGGCCCAAGGGCCTGTGATGCTCACCTGGACCATTAGCATTTGAAACATTTGCATTTAAATGTACATGATTCTTTACATTAAACAAGATGGGAAAAAAATGTCAAGCAAAATTCTGAATGGAAATTCTGGCGCCTATGATCATAGGATCATTTTATCCAAGGAGAAGTAATTTGACAATTTGTGGTAAATTGTTAATAAAATAAGATTTTCCCCTAAAAAATTTGATGAATCAAAATTTCGAATGTAAATTCTGGAGCCCATCACCACAGGACCCTTTCAGCCAAATTGTGTTGAAATCGCTCAGAATGGTAATGAGAAGAAGCAATTTGACAATTTACAGTACATTTTTCATAAAATCAAAGATTTTCAACCAAAAAATTGATGAATCAAAATTTTGAATAGATGTTCCAGAGCCTATGATCATTGGGTCCTTACAGTCAAATTTGGTTGAAATCCCTCAAAATGGTAAGGAGAAAAAGCAATTTGACAATTTCCGGTAAATTTTTAATAAAATCTAGGATGGTCACTCACAATATTTACGCAACAAAATTCTGAATGGAAGTTCTAAAGCCTATGACCATAGGATTCTTTCAGCCCAATTTGGTTGAAATCGGTCAAAATGGTAAGGAGAAGAAGCAATTTGACAATTCTCGGTAAATTTTTAATAAAATCTAAGTTTTTAATACAAAATATTTACGAATCAAAATTCTGAATGCATGTTCTATAAGCTATGACCATAGGATCCTTTCAGCCAAATTTGATTGAAATCGGTCAAACAGGTAGGGAGAAGAAGCAATTTGACAATTTCCGGTAAATTAAAAAAACCACTCAAAATATTTACACAACAAAATTCTGAATGGAGGTTCTAGAGCATATGCCCATAGGATTCTTTCAGCCCAATTTGGTTGAAATCGGTCAAAATTCTAAGGAGAAGAAGCAATTTGACAATTTCCGGTAAATTTTTAATAAAATCTAAGTTTTTAACACAAAATATTTACGAATCAAAATTCTGAATGGAAGTTCCATGACCTATGACCATAGGATCCTTTCAGCCAAATTGATTGAAATTGGTCAAAAGGGTAAGGAGAAGAAGCAATTTAACAATTTCCGGTAAATTTTTAATAAAATCTAAGATTTTGACCCAAAAGATTTATGAAACAAAATTCCAAATGGAAGTTCTGGATCCGAGCACAATAGCATCCTTTGCCAAAATTTTGTTAAGATTCGGCTATTGGTTAAGGAGTACCGTTTTAAAGCAATAGTTGACGGATGACGGATGGACGGACGACGGGTGGTCGCCACGGCATAAGCTCACTTGGCCTTTCAGGCCAGGTGAGCTAATAACTGAGATTATATGACCAGCTGTAGCGGGTAATATTTATTTGCTCGGTATACACCCGATGGCACAGCACCAGCTGTGTCACTAATTGGTTCCTACCAGAGTGACATAAATGGTACTTATTTGCTTTTTTCAAATTATTCAGATTTATTTCAGTTTTTTACTGGTGAGCATGGCTATAGGTTGATTATTATCTAAATCTATCATTCAAGAGCATTTGTTAGTTCCCTGGTCCTTTCCTTTAAAAGTAATTTCAAGTCCAAAATAACAATGTTTTGTTTGTCATTATTTTTTGTGGCACATTGATCAGAACTCTTAGCAAGTGATGTGTCACAGCAACAAAAATGAACTGAGCAAAATGATTCATTTAAACATGTACAAGGATCGACTTTATTTGAAAATATTTGTTTATATGATAAATCGAATCTCAAACTCAGTCCCATTTCATGCCACTATTATCAACCGAGTCAAAAATTATTACACTGCATTCGCGAAAGCTCATGCAATGTGATAATTTTCAACTTGGTTGATAATAGTATATGAAATGCGACCTCATTTTAGATCCTCTATATACAGAATGAAATCATCTTATGATAAGATTTATTTCATCTCATTACATTGATGTACATAATTTCAGACTCTAAAAGTATAGTTTTAATACTTTTATATTCAAGCATTCCGGTGTGAATGTGTGCCATAAATGAAAGAAAATATTTTACCTTAAAATCTCTGGGAGCAATAGACCGATATTGGCCCGCCCATAAAGCTTTAACGACGACCGCAAACTCATCCACAACTTCTCCATAGTGACCCATCTCACTCTCCCTGAAACATAAATCATACTCAATCAGCGCTTCATTCCAAGCCTTAACAAGAGGCTCAAGTGCCTTGATGCTAACCTGCCTGACAAGTACAGCTCTTAAGAACATATTCAAGTGTTCCAGTTAGAGGCCATCCAAGAAGAATCTCACTAACCTCCATATAATAAGTACCTATTCAGGTGTTGCAGGTAGACGCCATCCATGAAGAACCTCACTAACCTCCATATAATAAGTACTTATTCAGGTGTTGTGGGTAGAAGTCATCCATGAAGAATCTCACTAATCTCTATATAATAAGTACTTATTCAGGTGTTGTGGGTAGAAGTCATCCAAAGAGAATCTCACTAACCTCCATATAATAAGTACCTATTCAGGTGTTGCAGGTAGAGGCCATCCATGAAGAACCTCACTAACCTCCATATAATAAGTACTTATTCAGGTGTTGTGGGTAGAAGTCATCCATGAAGAATCTCACTAATCTCTATATAATAAGTACTTATTCAGGTGTTGTGGGTAGAAGTCATCCAAAGAGAATCTCACTAACCTCCTTATAATAAGTACCCATTCAAGTGTTGCAGGTAGACGCCATCCATGAAGAACCTCACTAACCTCCTTATAATAAGTACCTATTCAGGTGTTGTGGGTAGAAGTCATCCATGAAGAACCTCACTAACCTCCATATAATAAGTACCTATTCAGGTGTTGTGGGTAGAAAGAAGTAGGGCTGCGTGATATACCGATACCATATTTAAAACCGATATCCTGCACTGACGATTTCATAACCGATTATAAAAAATAAATATCGAAAAACCGAATATGAACATATTTTCGGTTTTTCGTATCAGGATTGTTAAAAATAAAAGATACTAACAAGCATGAAAAGCGTAATGAATAATAATGGCCATACTTTCCATTAAGCTACGTTCGGGGCAACTAATAATTGAACGTGGCCCCAATTGCGCATATTGTGTAACTCCATGTAACTCGCTGTGCGCCGAGAGAAATCAAGCAGCGAATTAATTAAATAAATATCCACTCGTCTTTTCTCTGGTAGTCTCAGATAAATTTGCAATATAAAACACAATACTAAGGCGGGAATTTGTCATTGAAATTTGTATCGGGGAAAACATTTCTAAACAACGGCATCCATTTTATTTACGTCACCGGCTAATTAACATAATGCAAAGTCGTCCCAAAACTAAATCGCCCGAATGCATAAAAATCTCGCCAATAAATATAATGCTGAATACATTTTGCTGATTAGGGTATAATTTTAAATAAAATTATTACTCAAACCGTTTTTAAAACGTTATCTTCTATACACAATATCATATTAACTTATGAAATTCGCGTTCGCAATATTACAGTTAATATTTTCTTCAAGGTATGATTTCGTCCTCTGGCCGAATTGGAAATGAAAGAAGAAAGGGAGATAATTACATCATAATTAATTACAATCACGTGATTTACGTCTTTTCGCAACCTGTTTTGCTGATTTATGATTAATTTTGACAAAATAAACGATGTTTATTTAACTGTGCGTAATACGGTCTAATTAATAATTTCACTCCCGCGATGATGGCTATTATAAGGTATATTAAGCTTTAAACGCGTAAATCATTACGAATGTATCAGGGCGTGAAAATACGTTCTGTTTTCGTGCTATTTTTATCATTTAAATTTTGTTTCATGTCCATAAAACCGATATTTGGTTAAAACCGATATGAAAAGTCATATCGAAACCGATATGGCTGTAAGCCAAACCGCGCAGCCCTAGGTAGAAGTCATCCATGAAGAACCTCACTAACCTCCATATAAGTACCTAGTCAGGTGTTGTGGGTAGAAGTCATCCAAAGAGAATCTCACTAACCTCCATATAATAAGTACCTATTCAGGTGTTGCAGGTAGAGGCCATCCATGAAGAACCTCACTAACCTCCATATAATAAGTACTTATTCAGGTGTTGTGGGTAGAAGTCATCCATGAAGAATCTCACTAATCTCTATATAATAAGTACTTATTCAGGTGTTGTGGGTAGAAGTCATCCATGAAGAATCTCACTAATCTCTATATAATAAGTACTTATTCAGGTGTTGTGGGTAGAAGTCATCCAAAGAGAATCTCACTAACCTCCATATAATAAGTACTTATTCAGGTATTGTGGGTAGAAGTCATCCAAAGAGAATCTCACTAACCTCCATATAATAAGTACTTATTCAGGTGTTGTAGGTAGAAGTCATCCATGAAGAACCTCACTAACCTCCATATAATAAGTACCTATTCAGGTGTTGTGAGTAGAGGCCGTCCATGAAGAACCTCACTAACCTCCTTATAATAAGTACCTATTTAGGTGTTGTGAGTAGAGGCCGTCCATGAAGAACCTCACTAACTTCCTTATAATAAGTACCTATTCAGGTGTTGCGGGTAGAGGCCATCCATGAAGAACCTCACTAACTTCCTTATAATAAGTACCTATTTAGGTGTTATGGGTAGAGGCCATCCATGAAGAACCTCACTAACTTCCTTATAATAAGTACCTATTCAGGTGTTGCGGGTAGAGGCCATCCATGAAGAACCTCACTAACCTCCTTACAATAAGTACCTATTCAGGTGTTGCGGGTAGAGGCCATCCATGAAGAACCTCACTAACCTTCTTACAATAAGTACCTATTCAGGTGTTGCAGGTAGAGGCCATCCAAGAAGAACCTCATTAACCTCCTTTCTAGTTAAGTACCTATTCAGCCATTGTAGATAGACATCGTTCAAGCTTCATACACTTATACACTTACCTATTCAGGTGCTACAGATAGAGGTCATGCAAGCTTCATACACTTACCTATTCAGGTGCTACAGATAGAGGTCATGCAAGCTTCATACACTTACCTATTCAGGTGCTACAGATAGAGGTCATGCAAGCTTCATACACTTACCTATTCAGGTGCTACAGATAGAGGTCATGCAAGCTTCATACACTTACCTATTCAGGTGCTACAGATAGAGGTCATGCAAGCTTCATACACTTACCTATTCAGGTGCTGCAGATAGAGGTCATCCAAGAAGAACTTCACTAACGGTGAGCAGTTATTCAAGCACTGAATCGTAGAATTCATGTAACATGTGTTGCCAAGGTTACGTAAACCTGTCAATGATCGATGCTGAAAAAAACAACACCATAATCTGAGATTAAACAAAACAATATCTTTGACTTTGATCTGAGAGTAAGCAAGGGGCTCGATAGAATCAAAGAACAAAGATGTTCGTCTGAGAACTATTACAACACAGCAATGGAGGAAAGCAGGTTTAGCTATGTCCTGCCCATCTTTAGCTAATCCCCGCCTACACATCACCCGTGTTGGGATCGATTGATCCATGAACTCCCTGAGTATGAATTTCTAGAAAACTATACAGGTAAGCTGTTGAATATTTTGAAATTAATTTGACTGGGTGCTGTTGCCGCCTATGGCAGCAACAGCGCCCAGTCAAATTAGTTTCAAAATATTCAACAGCATGATTATGAAATAGTAAAGATGTACAATTCGTACAACAACACTTAGTCTGTCATCAATTATGGAGTCATGATGAACTTATCTATGCCATATATTCATGACGTAATTGATTATGACATCATCGTACATGTCACATAGTTAATTTTGATATCATATGATGATGGATAAACTGTATAAGTCGATTAAACGAAATCACAGATTTCTTTTTCCACGAGAGAGTTGATACTTACCACGCTGATACTTTGTGATATTTCCTAAATATTGACCTAGTTTCAATAATACTCAGAATTAAAAAGAAACCGCCCCCACTGGGCAGGTTACACAACTGACAGTCCAGCAGATGTGCAGCCCAAACTCGCACATGCGCGGAGCTGACTCATTCTATTCCAAAATATTGGCTGACCTAATTGCAACATAAAACGCCGATAGACTGAGCCTCTGTGGGGTGGAGAGGCTGGGATCGTATCAGGGTGGTAAGTATCAACTCTCTCGTGAAAAAAAAATCAGTGATTTCATTTATTTCACATCAAGCATATACTTACCACCCTGATACTTTATGATATAGCCTGAATTCGTGAGAATTCGGCGGGAGGGAGGCGAAGGTCAGAAGACCGGCTCATCCCTGGAAGAGCAAGCTTTTGCTTTTGGAGGACAACAAACATCTGAAATTGCGTATGTAAACACAATCAGGAAATGATTTGGACATCGGTTGAGAGTAATGACCGTTTCACATCCGCTCCCCCACCCGCCCCCCCCCCCCCCCTCTTTTAAAGAGACAGCAATGACCTCAATGTCCTATACGCTCTCTATGTACTCGTGCTAAAGTACTATAAGACATCGGACGAAAGCGTCATTTCGTATACTCTCAGATGGAACCACAAAGAACACAAAACCATCACCATTTTATTAAGTAATATAAAACGTGACAAAAAATAACCATCACCAAATATAGGACTAACCTATTTTGACGAGATTACCTTTGATCACCACTGGCGATGATAGGTACAGTACGGAAAAGCGGGGATTCCACCCGCTAAATTGCACTGTGTGTGAGTCAACGGCCTTATGTACAATATTTACAAATTTATATACAGATTTAACGTTTATGTAAAATCGATAAGGCAAGTGGATTTGATGTGTCACGTAGGTAATGATCTGTAAAACTAGACTCACAGTGCCATTGTGCTACTGACATAATGTCATCCACCGGCACTCCGTTAAACAGAGCCGTGGATGTCACTACGCCACAGACACTGTGAGCCGTTGCCATGTCAACTTGTTTACCCGTGGCGGCTTTGTGGCACAGCTGGATGCATTCCACAATCCACCTAGAAATGGTATCTTTAGAAGCTCTCCCATGGGGTTCAATGTAAGATAGCCATAAAGCACTAGGGTACGTCCGCCATTCCTGTGTACGTTGTTTATAACACGTTAATGCATGGACTGGACACCAAGCCTTTGAATTAGGATCAAATCTAGACAAAGCGGGTAAAACTATAGGCTGACCAGGATATTTTAAAGACTGGTTCTTCGCCATAAAGTTAACTCTAGGTAGAAGCCTAAGGCCTTCCCCTGTCACCACAAAACGGTCTGGCTCTGCTGACAAAGCATGTATTTCACTTCTTCATCTGGCTGAAGCTGCAGCAATCAGAAAAACTGTTTTAAGGGACAACATTTTCATGGAAATGGAGCTTAGTGGTTCAAAGGGTTTATCTGCTAATACTTGAAGTACTAAAGATAAACTCCAAGACGGAATCACTGGAGGATTCCTTGGTCTTAGATTACCCATGCCTTTGATTAAAGTATTTAGATTACATACTTCATCACTTCCCCTATTAGCCAAGCAAGGGATAACTGACATTAAAGCTGACTTGTAGCCAGCAATAGAGTTAGGCTTGAGGCTATAGGCATAAAAAATGTGACAGAGGAAATCGGCTACTACCTGAATAGATGCTTCCATTGGATTAATACATCTTTTTGAGCACCATTCAGAAAATCTGTTGATTTTATAATTATATGCTCTGGAGGATGACCCCCTTCTGGCTTTTGCCATAAACATGGCTGCTTGCTCAGAAAAACCCTCCTTAACTGCTGATTTCTTGACAACATCCACACAGTCAATTGGAACAATGACGGGTTGTTGTGCAAGGCCATGCCCTGGAAGATTATGTTGTCCGTCAGAGGCAGAGGAACAGGATTGCAGACCAGAAGGTCTAGCAGATCCGCATACCATGATCGGCGTGGCCAATTTGGGGTGATCAGAAGCACTTGGCATTCCTGCTGCCTGATTTTCTGGAGAACTTTTGGAATCAGGATTGCTGGCGGGAATGCGTATGCATACATTCACTCCCAGCTGATAGCTAACGCATCTATTGCGATAGCACTCGGATCTGGAATCGGAGAGACGTACGTAGTCATCTTCGCATTCTTATTCGTAGCGAATAAATCTATGTTGGGCTTGCCCCAGTGGTTGAACAGGCGATCCGCCACACATTGATTTAGTTGCCATTCCGTGGGAAGAATGCTCATTCTTCGGCTCAATGAGTCTGCTAATAGATTTAGCCTTCCCGGAATATGAACTGCTTTCAGGGAAATCCCATGATCTAGGCACCAGCAAAGCAGTTTCCATGTCATCATACAGAGACTAGGCGACTTCGTTCCGCCCTGGCGGTTTATGTAAGTCACTACTGTTGTATTGTCTGATCGAACCAGAACACTCTTGCCCTTGACCTTCTCTAGGAAGTGGTCCATTGCTATGACTACTGCTCGCATTTCCAGAAGATTGATATGTCCTCTTGACTGATCCAGATTCCAAAGCCCTGATACTTTGTTTTCTTCCAGAAAAGCTCCCCATCCCTCCATTGATGCATCTGTGTACATCGTTAACTGAGGGTGGGGAGGTGACAACGTCACCCCCCGCCAGGAGAGTTTCTCTCTTCATCCACCATTGAAGGTGGTGAATAAGAGGTTCCAACACTGACACCTTTGAGTCCAGGAAACCCGTACTCTGGGTCCACTGTGTCATGAGAAATAACTGGATCGGCTGCCGCCGTACGGCTGCCTGACGAATGACTGGTTCCAAAGAAACCATCAACCCCAACATTCTCAAGTAGACCCGTGCCAAGACATGACGACTGTTGCACACTGACTGTATGACTGAGATGAGTATTTCTACTCTCTCTTGAGATGGATAAACATATCCTATCTCTAGATCGAAGAACATGCCCAGGTAAACAAACTTCTGGGATGGAGTCAGCTCTGATATTTGAAAGTTGATTATCCAGCCTAGATCTGTAAGAGTTTTCAAAACTATCTCCAGATTTGCTGATAGACTTTTTTGAGTGTGTGCTTTTAACAGCCAGTCGTCTATGTACGTGTGGATTGCTATGTGTCTCCTGCGGAGGTATGACATCATAGCTTGGACCACTCGAGTGAAGACCCGAGAAGCCGTCGATATACCAAATGGGAGAACCCTGAATTCCCATTGGCAGCCCTGAAATGCAAATCTCAGGAACTGATGAAAACTCTTCGCAATGGGAATGTGAAAATAGGCATGTTTTAGATCTATTGATGCTGTCCACATTCCCTTCCTCAATCCTGCTAACACCGTTCTCAGTTTCCATTTTGAAACTTGGTGTGAGGATAAACCTGTTGAGAGGTTTGAGGTTGAGAATTGGTCTCCACCCTCCAGTGCTTTTTGTCACTAGGAACACGGTTGAATAATAACCCGGACATTTTTGTGCCGGTTGAATAGCGTGTTTTAGTATGATGGACTGAATTTCTTCCTCTATACACAACCGTTGATCTGGATCTCTTGGATTTTGAGTCCAGATCGGAACCAGAGACAGGCGCGATGGCTGATTTGAAATCCAGTCGGGATGGTAACCGACTGAAAGCCATCGCAAGACTGAGCGGTCCTGAGTAACCCGCTCCCACTCTTGCATGTGGAAGGCCAGATGGCCTCCCACGGGTGCACCTAAGGATTGAGGTGGACCCGAGAAGTGCAAGAGAAGCTCTGTCTCTGGTGGCTGTCCTAGCAGCACTGGTGTGGTCTTTTTGAGAGGTGACCCCATCCGGTTCGGCTCCCACAACCAGAATCCCGCGCTCCTCTACCAGCGCCACGTGCACCTCGGTACGCAGGCTGTCTGGTGGGTTGCGCTGGAGGAGCCTGCACTCCACCCCCTAGCTGGCTTATGTTGTCGTTGCCGTGGCTCTGACAAGGCCACCACCACCTCTAGCCTGCTGAGGGTGGAAGGCAGGGGGCGCTGCTCAAACACGCTCCCTGCGGAGCACTTCCAAGCTGCTCTCTCAGCGCCCTCTGATTGTTCACCAGGTTTACAGTTTGTTGGAGGTGCAGACATCCTTCACCTCCAAACAACCCTGGACCTGCAATCGGCATCCGAAGAAGCCGATTGTACAGGTTCTGCGACGGGCACAAATTGTCAAGGGCAAATGTGTGCCTCGCCCGTAAACTCCTGGTTACGGATCTCGTCATGTAGTCCAGAGCCAGGTTAATACCGTCCTGCATGGCTCTCTTGACTGCAAGAGAAGTTTGGCGGGCCACGGATGCTGCTACTACCCCCTGTAGCAGCTGGGCAACGTGCGAGAGAGCTGAGATGGCTCCTCTCGTACTTTCCTCCGTGTCCCGCAGCGCGGAATTAGCGTTGCACAGGGCGCTAGCACACAAGGGTCCCGTGTCAGACCGGGACCCAGGCCATGTGTCTTCGCCCAAAGCCACACGGTTATCCATGCAAGGCTTTGGAACGACACCATACTTCTGATATAGATCAAAACTTATATGGCAGCGCCGTGCCACCTCGCGAGGGGACTTCGCAAGGCGTCCTTTCGGCAGAATGGATGTCTCTGCCGCAGCGAACATATCAACTATATGCTCCACATATGGCAGAGATGGCATGGTGCTCGTCACCGGTTTCCCTCCCAACCTCCACCTGGAGTTCTGGCTTGATGTTCACCAGCCATTGGCAAGCATCCAACCAGTCTTCCTCGGTGGCCACCTGTGAATGTTTTATGAGCCTATGGCCTTCGTCGTCCTCAACCACATTCACTGGTGGGGTAATGGCCGGAGCTGAAGATACTCCTGGATAGCCAGGGAAGCCATACGGACCCGCAAGGGACGGCATGGCTTGCGCCGTGGCTATTCCAGGAGCCGATCTACGGCATCATGGGGGGCTAAAAACATGACGTCACAGTCTGGGCCTTCCTCATGGTAACTCTCGGCAAGCCGAGGCATACGGTATGGACGGCCATCGGCTCCTAGCCGGCCTAGCCGTTGAGCCGTGAAACCCACTCCCGAAGAAGTAGTTCCATGGAAAAGGTCACCCATGGGCCTCCGTGGGGGCCCATGGGAATCCATTTCCATGGCCATCGACTCATCGGTAGGCCATAACAGTGTCCTCTTCTTCCTGCCCAGAAAGATTAGACGCCAAGCTTGAAAAGGGATCAAGCTCGGCCTGGGCAGGAGGGGTATCGCGTGAGGCGCTGATACCCTTAGCCTTAGGCTGCTCTAGAGCACTCGATAAGCGAGCACCCGAGGCCATGGCTTTCGCTCCCGGGTCCACGGGCAAGGCAAGCCTCAGCGCCGGACCAACGGGAGCTGTCTCTGGGTCTATAACGAAAACTGGTTTGCTAAGAGAACCAGACCTAGAGACGGGAACACTCTGTCCCGGAGCAAATGAAGAAGACAATGATGAACCTGACCCGGGAAGCAAGCTGCGAAGCAACTCCGGGACAAGATCCGCGATCGTCTTCTTCATTTCTCCCATCATTTCAAGACGGAACGCCTCCATGTCTGGCATGGATGCCTTCCTCTTCTTACCACACTCTTTTTCCAGACGCCTCTTCTCGTCTGCGGCTGTCTTTTACCAGCTGGATAATGAACTGACCATGGAAAAGCATGTTAACCATCTCTGCAAAGTGTGCTCGTACCAGCTACGTAATATTGGTTGCATCAGACGGTATATTACGAAGGAGGCTACAATCATGCTTATACTGGCGTTAATATCGTCAAGACTTGATTATTGTAACAGCTTGCTTATTGGTGCACCAAAACAACTTATTCATAAGCTACAGATTGTACAAAATACCGCTGCTAGAATCATATCACTCCGCCGAAAGTATGATCACATAACCCCTGTCTTACAGAATTTGCATTGGCTCCCGATCGAGCAGAGAATCACTTTCAAAATTTTATGCTTGACTTACCAATGTGTTTCCGGTACTGCCCCTGCATACTTAACTGAACTAGTACAACCCTATTCGCCTGGTCGATCACTCAGATCTGTCAATCAGATGCTGCTAAACGTCCCAAAAGTAAATTCTACTACATATGGCCACAAAACTTTCGCTTATGCAGCTCCCACCGAGTGGAACAATCTACCACTTAGTCTAAAAAACTCAGCATCATTAGATATTTTCAAATCACAACTGAAAACCACCCTTTTCAAACGAGCATATTCTCAGTAGATATAGCTACACGCACTAGCGCTTAGAGCACGCATTGTCATGGATTCAGCGCTTTATAAATGTACTTATTATTATTATTATTATTTAAAAAATCAGTTAACATCTCCACCAGCCACGACTCACACACATGGCAATTTAGAAGAGGCCCGCACATACTGCACCTAGTGCAGTCATGAGAGAAAAAGCGGGCCTTCACAAAACGGTGGCAGGAAGGGCATTTGTTCTCAATTACCTTCTGAAAAGACACAAACGGAAACAATTAGTTTTTAGCTATGGGGGGGGGGGGGGGAGAATGCGGAAAAATTACTTCTTATGGTAATAATTCCCTCAGCAAACTCATACTAAAATAGAAGGACCTAGAAACCAAGTATAAATATTGTTTAAATAAATGTGTCTGAAAAATAAAGCACAACATGCGTTAGCTAATATATAGGCCTCCCCCATAAAAGAGCTAGCCCAATAAAGACGTATCCACGAGATAGCGTGAATCCCGGAAATACCATCCGAGTCAACACGCAAATTTTTTATCAATAAATTTACTAAAGTACACCTGATGGCTTGGACCGGGAGCATCCTCCGGCGACTTGGCAGCATCAGACATACTAATAATAAGTCGAAGCAAGTTGCAAAACAACTCAAAGCTTCAAAAAGAATGAAAGCAAAAGCGAGGCTAGAAAGCATGTTGCAATGGCAGGTCAATATTTTAAGAAGAGAATGAGTCAGTCCCGCGCATGTGCGAGTTTGTCCTGCACATCCGCTGGACTGTCAGTTGTGTAACCTGCCCAGTGGGAGCGGTTTCTTTTTAATTCTGAGTATCATTGAAGCTAGGTGGATATTTAGGAAATATCATAAAGTATCAGGGTGGTAAGTATACTCTTGATGTGAAATAGACAAGCTACCATGTGAGGAAGTAAACATGTACATTTTTCCAATGCTGTTAAGTGGGCAGAGATTAGATCACAAACTCATAAGAACAGGATTTACAGTAATCTCATATCTCAGAAATCAGTTAATGTGTTTCCAAAACAGAAACCTGTTAGCTAGTACAACCTTGAACACGATGTAAGAAATGGTCTGTTGAATACATTGGACTTAATTTGGTTGGAAGCCATTGCAGCCTTAGGCAGCAATGGCTTGCAATTAAAATGAAAATATTCATTTTATTTTGTTTTGGAGTTATTTCTGAGCTGTACTGTTACTATGAGTATGTGGTCTAACCTGTTGAATATTTTGAAATTAATTTGACTGGGTGCTGTTGCTGCCGATGGCAGCAACAGCGCCCAGTCAAATTAGTTTCAAAATATTCAACAGCATGATTATGGGTTTAGACCACATGCTCAGAGTAACAGTGTCAGACTAGTAGCAACCACATCGAAGGAGTCAGAGGCTTAAATTACAAAAGGAATCCAGTTTTAGTTATGCCCTGCCCATCTTTAGCTAAGCCCCACCCACACTTCGGCCATGCTGGGATCGATCAATCGATCCGTGAACTCCTTGACTATCAATTTCCAAAAAGCTATACAGGTAAGCTGTGGAATATTTTGAAACTAATTTCACTGAGTGATGCCCAGTCAAATTAGTTTCAAAATATTCAACAGCATGTTTATTAAATAGTAGACATACAAATCCGTACAACAATGCTTAGTCCATCATCAATTAAACGTTCATGATGAACTTAGCTACGTCATCCATGACATAATTGATTATGATGTCATTCTACAGATCACACAGTTGATTATGACATCATATGATTGACTGAGAAACTGGATTCCTCCATTGGTCAGAATGATTGAGCGCTTACCGCTGACCCATAGATTGGATCTAGGTCTCTGCGTCTTGCAGCTTTAACGTGACTGACACTGGGTCTGACAGCCGTCGGCTGAGATCTACAAATGTGAACATAAATTTATGTTAGCAACTCTCCAAGAAAATTGAAATTTTCTTGACGAAATTTAAGTGTTAAAGGGTTAACCCTTTCAACGACAAATCCCTGAAAAAAGTAAATTGTTTCGCAATTGTATATTGTTAATGGTCAAGCCCCCAAAATCACCCTGCGCAATGGTCTTGACGAATGTCGATTTACAAGCCTAGAGAAGAATATTTTTGAAATTTTACCACTGGAATTCCCGGCTCGATAACCCAAGCCAGTTATTCCAGTAGTAAACTTCCAAAAATACTCCTCTCACCCTGTAAAACGACATCCAATAAGCATATATTTGAATTTTCATGACCAAATTTTACCATTAATGCGACAATCTACAAGTCCAGTTAAATGTAAAATTTGAGCACTTGACCACATGTCAAAACATATTCTAAGTAAAAGACTATTTGTGGTAATATGTCTCGTGAATTGCATACTTTAGCATAAACCAAATTTTTTGATTCCAAATATTTTACATTTTTTCAAGACATCAAGTTGAATAACTCTGACTTCTTCTTCTTGTTCTTATTATTATTAATGTTATTGTTGTTATTACTGTTGTGACAGTTGGCAATATTATTATTCGTCTCTTGATTTATTTAATGTAATATAATTGTTACGTAAGTGGGAGACACGCTAATAAGACATGTCTTATTGTGCTCCCACATAGACTAAAATAAACTTTGTTTAAATCAATAACTCTGGCGATTACAGCCAGATTTTGGCTGAAGACAATCCCAGTCAAGGTCTCACACGGCGGGATGTATTTCCATAATTTGAACTGAATCTAACTGAACGCAATGAACGGAAAACAAACATTTTACACTTTTTATAAGAAAATCAAGGGAGATAACTCTGGTAATCACAGCCAGGTATCGGCTGCATGCAATCCGTCAAGGCCTGATGGAGCTCGGCATATATTTCCGAAATTTGAACAGAATACATGCAGGCGAACTGAAGTAGTTAAAATCAAGTGGAAGCCAAATGTGTATGCACAGACAGACAGATGTACGCACATACAGATGGGACCTGTCTCTACAATCCCTGTCGACTATGTCGGGGGACTAATCATATACCAAGAATTCCAATACATACACAACCACTGGCTTGACCATTCTATTGAATGCAGGCTGGACGGCTTGATTCTGTTCATCCTCTACCAGCTTAGCGATGTTTGGAGATGAGTGTGAGCGAGAGAGTCCTCCACGTCCAGCACTCGACTGAGAAGCATCGTCTCGGAGTCTTGTCTTGTATGTTTTATCTAGGAATGGAGAGGAATTAACACTTTAATGGTCAAGCCGGCCACAACCGGCCTCTGCAGCCATCTTGGGGAATGTCCAGTTGCAGGTCAAGAAAAACTATTTTTGATAATTTACAACTGGAATGACTGAGCCAGTTATTCCAGTGGTAAATTTTCAAAAATACTCTTGGTCTGCAAATGGACATTTTCAATTCATACACCAAAATTCTTAATACAGAACAGAAATGATAGATTTTTTGTTGATGTAAGAAATGTTTTGTTGAATATTTTGCAACTAATTTGACTGGGAACTGTTGTTGCCGACAGGCAGCAACAGCTTCCAGTCGAATCAGTTCACAAGATATAGAGGATCTCACAAGAGTGGCCATTTCATATCAAATTTATCACACAAGTTTATTAAGATATCATTTGGAACAAGCTTTAGCGAGTGTGATAAATTTGATATTAAATGGCAAGGAGTCTAAGATTCTATTTATCCCATACACTATTACTTTCAATTTTCACGCCAATTCTGGCCATTTTCCTGCCATTGTATATCTTTTAGGTGTTGCTGTAGCGCGTCACTGTGGGCAGTTCCGACAAATACGCAACAAAATATAGTTACAAACGCAACATTTCAAGTATTAAATTATTTTTAACAGAATTTTCAAATTTCCAAGTTTTCTATGAAAATTAATCAGAAAGTTTCATTCTACAGCATTTTAACAAAATAACGTCACAAGCGGAATTCTTACGTCAATGCTGCCAGTCGACAACTGCGTAATAATATATTTCTCAAGAAGTGTTTCATAGTGTGCGACTGTATTACACTAGTGTGATATAAAATGATATGTAATGGTTTAATGAATGATTATGCAATGGGATACAAGCTGGGATACAAGCTGGCTCATGTGATGTGATATTACGATGAATTTCGAATATTTACAGCACATACTTGGTAAATCCCAGTGAGTGGACCCAGTTTGATGATCGATGTAGAAATATCGGTTGGTCCTCGGATCAAGACGTTTCTCCCACCCACCAGGTAGACTTGGCGTCGGAGCGGCAGACTTAGGTCTGTTTTCATCAGCTGTGGGAAATTAATTTAAAAGCATTTTGAACATTTTGTTCAACTTATTGCATTCAGCTGTGCTAAAGTTAAACCATTAAGTCTAGGTTTACCAAGTTTAACCCTTTAATTAAAAAATATATATATACATAAAATGTCCATTTGCAGACCAAGAGAAGATTATTTTTAAAAATTTACCACTGGAATGACTGGCTCGGTCATCGAGCCAGTCATTCCAGTGATAAATTTTCAAAAATAGTCATCTCTTGGTCTGCAAATGGACGTTTCTCTAGACCACGACAGAAGCTGTTTTTGGCTGATATGAGTGTTATAGGGTTAAACAAATAGCATCATAACCGCTTTTATATCAATATTAACCATTTCACCCATAAATTCCCCGTATCTCAATCTTAGGTCAAATGAACAGGAAAGTTGCTGAATATTTTGAAATTAATATGACTGGATAAGCAGCAATTCCTTCCTTCCCGTCACATTAATTTCAAAATATTCACCAGAATATGTTTTAAATCATAAAGAATTTACTTTTTTCAGGGATTTGTCATTGAAAGGGTAAACCCTTTAACACTTAAATTTCTTCAAGAAAATTTCAATTTCCTCATTAAAAAATGTTCATTGGCAGAGAAAGAGAAGCCTATTTTTGAAAATTTACTACTGGAATGACTGGCTAGGTTATCGAGCCAGTCTTTCCAGTTATAAATTTTCACAAATAAGCTTCTCTTGGTCTACAAATGAACATTTTTCAAGACCAGCGCTGAAGCCATTTTGGGCTGATACGACTGTTAAAGGGTTAAAATTCAACTACAGCGTTTCACTTTCAGTTTTCTTTATTTCACTCAGGCCATTACAAATGATATACGAGGGAAACATGTACATTAGTTTTTGGCAAAAGGTATTATCATTGCTATCATTTTTGTTCAAATATGTAAGCTGTTGAATATTTGGAGACTAATTTCACTGGGAGCTGTTGCCTATGGCAGCAACAGTTCCCAGTCTAATTAGTTTCAAAATACTCAACACAATATTTATTACACAAGGCCCAAGGGGGGCTGTATCGCTCACATGGAACTAGGAAGGCTATCGCACAAATGGAACTAGGTAGGCCATCGCCATTAACTAGAATGAAAATGCTTTGGCCAGAATTGCAACAAGAACTAGGTCATTATAGATGGTTGTCAAGCAAATCGACCCGTCCGGCTCTCTTGAACATACTTGGCTCAGATCAAAATGCCATAGATAAAGTTTCCCCGGGTTTCACATCAATCTGCCAAGCGGATTCGGAGAAGATTAAACGAAATCTAGGATTTCTTTTTTCACGAGAGAGTTGATACTTACCTCCCTAATACTTTTGATATTGCTAAATATTGGCTTTCACTCAATAAACACTCAGATTTAAAACAGTTAGGTGCCCCTACTGGGCAGGGAGTCAGAGCGTAGTCTGGCGGATGCCAGCCCCACCACCGCGCATGCGCAGACTAGCACTTCCTCTGACTAGATTATTGGCTGACACACATGCAACTATTAAGAGCCTGAAGACCGAGCCTCTGTGGGGTGGAGAGGCCGGGTCCGTATCTAGGGAGGTAAGTATCAACTCTCTCGTGAAAAAAGAAATCCTAGATTTCGTTTATTTCACTTCAAGAGTATACTTACCTCCCTAATACTTTTGATATTGCCAGAATTCGAAAGTGAATCTGGCGGGAGGGAGGCGAGGTCAAAAGACCAGCTCATCCCTATACGCTTTTCTGCGTTTAAGGCACTTAAACTTCTGAAACTGTAAGAAAAAACAGTCAGGATTTGACTAACCATCGGATAACACCACCGATGTATGAGAGATGACCGAATGTCATATGCGCTCCCCCCCCCCCTCCTTCCTGGGAGGAAGAGTCGACTGACCTCAATGTCCTATACGCTCTCTACGTACAAGTGCCATGTACTACAGGACAGAGACGAAAAAGCTCCATTTTCGTAACTCTCAACAATGAACCACACAAATACACAAACCATCACCATATTAATAACGGGTAATCGTGACAATACAATCAACAACGGACAACACATGAACAAGACTGACCTTGTTGAAATGGCTGCTGACATCATCTTCCCATTGGTAAAGACTGATGCAGGCCCAAAAAAGTGGGTGTTTCCATAAATTAATTGTGAAATATATAAGTAATGAGGAAAAACCTCCTCAAAAAATATAAACCGAGTTATTTTTTCAAAATCGACAAGGCGAGAGGATTAGAGGTGTCACGGAGATAATGGTCTGTAAAACTTGACTCACAGTGCCACTGAGCCACCGACATAATATCATCCACAGGGACCCCATTAAATAGGGCCGTGGATGTCACTACGCCGCGGACACTGTGAGCCTTGGCCACGTCAACCTGCTTCCCGGTGGCGGATTTATGGCAAAACTGAATGCATTCCACAATCCACCTGGAAATGGTGTCCTTAGAAGCCCTGCCATGGGGTTCAATATATGACAACCATAACGCTGACTGGTCGGTGCGCCACTCCGCCGTACGTTGTTTGTACCGGCGCAGCGCCCGGACGGGACACCATGCTTTAGAATTAGGATCATATCTAGTTAAAGCAGGCAAAATAATAGGTTGACCTGGATATTTCAACGACTGATTTTTAGCCAAGAAATTAATCCTAGGTAGCAGCTTAAGGCCTTCCCCTGAAACCACAAAACGGTCATCCTCGGCTGATAAGGCATGAATTTCACTCCTACGCCTAGCCGAGGCCGCAGCAATTAAAAACACAGTCTTCAGTGTTAATAGTTTCATAGAAATGGAACTAAGTGGTTCAAAAGGCTTATCACCTAGTACTTGAAGCACTAGCGATAAACTCCAAGACGGAATCACAGGTGGATTCCTTGGTCTTAGATTGCCCATGCCTTTAATTAATACATTTAATGTATTTACTTCATCACTTCCCCTCTTAGCCAAGCAAGGAATAACAGACATTAATGCTGACTTATAACCAGCAATAGAGTTAGGCTTGAGGCTATAGGCATCATAGAGGTGACAGAGGAAATCAGCTACTACTTGAATAGATGAATCCATTGGATCAATACATCTTTTTGAGCACCATTCTGCAAATCTGTTGATTTTATAATTATATGCTCTGGAGGTTGACCCCCTCCTGGCTTTGGCCATAAACATGGCTGCTTGCTCAGAAAAGCCCTCCTTAATTCTAGATTCCTTGACAACATCCACGCAGTCAATCTGAACATTGACGGATTGTTGTGAAGGGCCTTGCCCTGGAAAATAATATCGTCCATCAGAGGCAGAGGAACCGGATTGCAGACCAGAAGGTCCAGCAGATCCGTATACCATGATCGGCTTGGCCAATCCGGGGCGATCAGAAGCACTTGGCATTCCTCTTGTCTGATTTTCTGAAGAATTTTTGGAATCAGGATTGCTGGAGGGAATGCGTATGCATACATTCTCCCCCAGCTGATAGCTAACGCATCTGTTGCGAAAGCGCTTGGATCCGGAATCGGAGAGACGTACGTCGTCATCTTCGCATTCTTCTTCGTTGCGAACAAATTGATGTTGGGTTTCCCCCAATGGTCGAACAGACGATCCGCCACACATTGATTTAGTTGCCATTCCGTGGGTAAAACACTCATCCTTCGGCTCAATGAGTCTGCTAGCAGGTTTAACCTTCCCGGAATATGAACTGCTTTCAAGGTAATCTGGTGATCCAGACACCAACAAAGCAGTTTCCATGTCATCATACAGAGACTGGGCGACTTCGTTCCGCCCTGGCGGTTTATGTAAGTCACAACTGTTGAGTTGTCTGAACGAATAAGAACAATCTTGCCCTGAACTTTCTGTAAGAAATGTTCCAGGCCCAGGACTACTGCTTTTAGCTCCAGTAGATTTATATGTTCCTTTGACTGTTCCAGATTCCAAAGCCCTGATATCGTGGACTCTTCCAGGCAAGCACCCCAGCCCTCCATCGATGCATCTGTATACACAGTCACCTGAGGGTGGGGAGGGGTTAGCAAAACCCCCGGCAAGAGATTCTCTGTATTCAACCACCATTGCAGGTGGTGAATCAGAGGCGCCAACACTGACACATTCGAGTCCAGCGAACCTGTACTCTGGGTCCATTGTGTCATGAGAAATAACTGAATCGGCCGCCTGCGTAAGGCGGCCTGAGGAATGACTGGTTCCAATGAAACCATCAACCCCAGCATTCTCAAGTAAACCCGTGCCAGGACATGACGACTGTCGCACACTGACTGAATTAATGAGATGAGTTTCTGAACTCTCTCCTGAGTAGGATAAACATATCCTGTCTCTAGATCGAAGAACATCCCCAGGTAAACAAACTTCTGGGATGGAGTCAGCTCTGATTTTGGGAAATTGATCATCCAGCCTAAGTCTGTGAGAGTTTTCAAAACAATCTCCAGATTGGCCGACAAACTTTCCCGGGTGTGCGCTTTCAACAGCCAGTCGTCTATGTACGTGTGGACTGCTATGCTTCTCCTGCGGAGGTATGCTGTGATCGCAAGAACCACACGGGTGAAAACCCGAGGAGCCGTGGAAATTCCGAAGGGCAACACCCTGAATTCCCACTGTCTGCCCTGGAATGCAAATCTCAGGAAGCGACAGAAACTCCCGTGGATGGGGATGTGGAAATAAGCGTCCTTCAAATCTATCGACGCCGTCCACATCCCCCTCTCCAACCCCGCCAACACCGAGCGCACCGTTTCCATCTTGAAACTGGGCGTCTCGATGAACTTGTTCAATGGCTTGAGGTTGAGAATCGGTCTCCACCCTCCGGTGCGTTTTGTTACTAAGAACAGGGTTGAATAGAAGCCCGGACACCTTTGTGCCGGCTGAATAGCTCCCTTTTGTACGAGGGAATTTATCTCCTCCTCGATACACAACCTTTGCTCTGGATCTCTCGGAATGGGAGTCCAGACTGGCACTAGAGACAGTCGCGACGGCGGGCCTGTCATCCACTCTGGATGATACCCGACGGAAAGCCATCGCAAGACTAAACGGTCCTGAGTTAACCGTTCCCACTCTTGCATGTGGTCGGCTAGCCGGCCTCCCACCGGTCCACCTAGGGACCGCGGTGGACACGAGGCATGCAAGAGCGGCACTGTCTCCGTCGCCATACACACCGGAGTGGTTCTTACCGCGGTAAGCGTCCTGTCAGGACCGATAACCACGCCCAGATCCTCGCGCGCCCCGCCCCGCCCCGCGCGCACCTTGGTGCGCGGGCGGCTGCCTGGCTGACGGCGCCTGAGGAACCTGCGCCCCCCTCGCTGCTGGCCGAATCGCACGCGGCCGAGGCCGACGCTGCGACGGTGGCTGGCCTCTGACTTGGCCAGCACCACCTCGAGCCTGCAGGGGACGATACGCAGGGGCCGCGGCGCGAACGTTAGCACGACGCAGCACCTCAAACTGCTCGCGCAGCGCCCTCTGGTTATTCACCAGGGTGACCGTCTCCTGGAGGTGTCGACATCCCTCACCTCCAAAAAGACCAGGACCCGTCATAGGCGTACGCAGTAGCCTATTGTACAGGTCCTGAGACGGGCACAGATTGTCCAGGGCAAACGTGCGTCTTGCCCGGACACTCCTGGTCACCGCCCGAGCCATACAGTCCAGCGCCAGGTTAATACCATCCTGGATGGCTCGCTGGACCGTGACCGGACTTGGCTGGCGCGATGCGGATGCCGTTACTACCCCCTGTAACAGCTGGGAGACGTGGGACAGAGCGGCAATCGAAGCCCTCCCACTCTCCTCCGCATCACGCAACGCGGTATTCGCCGAACGCAACGCGTTCGAGCACAAGACTCCCGTGTCAGAACGGGAGCCTGGCCGCGCATCCTCACCCAAAGCCGCGCGGTCATCCACGCTGGGCTTGGGTACCACACCGTACCGCTGGTAATCCAGGGGCACGATGCGACAACGCCTGGCCACCTCACGAGGGGCCTTCGCGAGACGTCCACTCGACTTAATGGACGACTCCGCCGCCTTGAACATGTCAACGACATGCTCCGCCAGCGGCAGAGAAGGCATAGCGTTAGCAGTCGGTTTCCCAGCTAACCACGGCCTGTGATCACGCTGGCTAGCCGACTGCTCCACGGGCAGATCAGGCCTAACGCTCACCAACCACTGGCAAGCGTCATACCAATCCTCCTCCGTGGCTAACTGCGAGCGCTCTACAAGACGGGGTCCTTCGTCTTCCTCCTGAGCGCAAGCAGCAGAGCTTGACGGCGGGTACGCTGATACACCTGGCAAGCCAGGGAAAACATGCGGGCCTGACAGCACCGGCATGACAATATCACTGGTTTGACCAGGAGCAGGCACCGTGGCAGAGCGCGGGGTATATATCGCCCCACCACGGGCCCGGCCAGCACCAGCAACACCCTCGGCAAGCCGAGGTATGCGGTACCGCTGGCCATCAGCAGCGCCCTGGGCCACCACCTGAGCCGCGGACTCTACTCCAGGGTGAGTAAAACCGTGGAATAAGCCGCCTGTATTCCCCGCGAGGGGTGCACAAACGTCTTCATCCATGTCCACGTCGTCAGACGGCGACCCTAGCAGGTAATCCTCATCACCCTGGTCAGAAAGATTTGACCCCGGGTCAGCAAAGAGAGCTAACCCGGGCTGACCAGGAACGGTGCCATAGGAGGTACTGGCCACCGCGGCGTGCGGATACCCCTGGACTGATAAGCAGCCCGCGGGTTCCAGCGACAACCGTCCACGGTCCCCTATCGGCGCGGCAATAAACCGATCCAGAGGCGGGGATTACCTGCTCCGAAGCCGATGATGAGGACAGTAAAGGATTTGGTCCAGGAAGCATGCCACGAAGCAACCCTGGAACCAAATCCTTTATTGTCCTCTTCATCTCTCCCAACATCTCGGTCCGGAAGGCCTCCATATCCACCGCGGACGAGACCTTCCCCTTACCCTTCCTACTTACAACCTCTCGTTTCCGCTTCTTCTTCTTCTCCTCCTCTACCACCTTGTCCGTCGCCTGTAAGCAGCACAAGAATTCGGACATTAACTCGCCCCCCCAGTGCTTACATATGTCACAATTAACCAAGGGACCACAAGGGCTACCTTGATAGCAACGATGAGGCCAGAACTTATCAGGTAGAAAACGTCCACAGGACGCGCAACCCGGTCCCTGAAACAGGGCAAAGGACAAGTAGTATGAGCAAACTAGTTAAGCTTAGACACTCAAACCAACTCAAAGAGAAGGAAAACGATCATAAAGATCAATATACATCAGAAACCAGCATAGCGACTTGAATTGCTGATAAATACATAGCCAGGCTGATTATGACGTCATTAATCCCGTGACAGGAAAAATTCGATCCCAACAAAACATCCAAGTGCAAGGACGAATTGTATGCTGAATGGATACGTCGACTACACAACCATCAGATACATATAGATAACTCTTTTCTGGCAAAAATGTTAATTATCTCCCTTTGCTTACTATAATTAACATCACCACATTATCAATAACTAGATACCTGACACTTTGTATAGACAAACCATCCAACGTGACGAACCGGAGAACTCCACCATCTGCACGCCTCTTAACTCTCTCCACCTCATGGGGAAGGAATTGGATCAAGAGGGCAAAGTGAGAAGACCTTTATACTAGGCCTCCAACTCACTGGACATTAATTTTTCATTTGGTTAGATAACCTAACAGTGTTAGTAGGAAATGGAACCATGGTGGAGAGAAAACTAACTCTCTGCTGCTGTGATGCCACCACCTAGCGTCATACAGACCTGTGGACATAAACAGAAAGAGAAATTAGCCTTAGGTAGCACCGAGTTGACATAAACCAACTAACCAAGGCGCTTATCACGGTAAACGCGAGTCCCGGAAACACAATACACCGGGAAGAAAACTCGCTAATTTTACTAGAAGTCACCTGATTTAAAGGTCCTAAGTCCCCCTTTGGCGAAGTGATCCTTCCTGCCATCCAAATCAGTGACTATCACTCCAAAATAACACCACTTAAACAGTTTAAGAGTAAGAAAAAGCTTTTGCACAAAAAGACATGTGTGATCTCTCTGCCAATAATCTAGCAAAGAGGAAGTGCTAGTCTGCGCATGCGCGGTGGTGGGGCTGGCATCCGCCAGACTATGCTCTGACTCCCTGCCCAGTAGGGGCACCTAACTGTTTTAAATCTGAGTATTTATTGAGTGAAAGCCAATATTTAGCAATATCAAAAGTATTAGGGAGGTAAGTATACTCTTGAAGTGAAATCTAAGACGTTTCTAAAAATCGGGCAAAATCCAAAATGGCCGATCGGCACCCCTGGAACAAAATTGGATCCATGTGCCAAAGGATGCTTCCTGCCCAATACAATTTAAATTGGGACAGTTGTTCTCAAGAAGACATTTTAACTTTCCTATTGCTTTACTATGGGAGCTTATGGCGGGGAAAATATCCAAGATGGCCACCCAACCATTCATTCAACAGTTTCGAAAACCACAAATCTGAAATCACAATACCCAAAAACAAATATAGAACCAATTTTGTCATCAAAATTAATCAAAATAAAAACTCCAATATGGCCGCCAAAAATGCTACACTTTGATTGGCCAATGGTGGCCATGTCTTTTTTATATTTCAACTTCCCTTGAACAAACTTTAATGGCACTTAGTCCATAATCAAATCTCCCAAATTTCAGCCTGATTCGTTCAGTGGTTCCGGAGATGTCATTTTCGCAAAGATGGCTGACGAACCATTTGGCTAATCAACATCCCTTGAACAAATTTGGTTCAGCTGCTGCCCTAGATCATATTGCATGAGTTTTGAATTAATCTCCAAAGCGGTTTCAGAGATTTTTAAAGATGTTTCTAAAAAGTGGCCACTGGCCAAATTGGCCACTCGGCTTGATTTGAACAAACTTGGATCTCTATGACCTAAGGATGCTTTCTGTCAAATATAATTGAAATCGGCACAGCGGTTCTCGAGAAGACTAACAATTTTGTATTACTTTAGTATGGGAGCTTTTGGCGGGAAAATTACCCAAATTGGCCGCCAAACCATTTATCCGACAGTTTAAAAAATGGCATACTTGAAGTCAGAATACCAAAAAAAAACAAGAGGCCCAAGGGTCTGTGGCACTCATCTGGACCATTAGCATTTTAACCATTTGCATTTAAATAGACATGATGGATAATTTTCGGAAAATCCATGATGGCCACTAAAAGAACTGACCAATTAAAATTCTGAATATACGTTCTGAAGCCTGCCCACTTAGGGTCCTTCCAGCTGAGATTGATTAAAATCTGCCAAGCGGTTAATGAGGTGTAGGCTTTTAACTGATTTACCAACACTTTTGGAAAATCCAAGATGGCCACCCAAAAACTGACCAATCAAAAATTCTGAATACTAGATCTGAAGCCTGCCATCATAGGCTCCATCCATCCAAGTCCGGTTGACATATTTCAACCAAATTTGGCTAGATGGATTCTATGGTGATAGGTGCTAGAACTTCTATTCAGAATTTTGATTGAAAAATTTATCAATCAAAATTATGTATACAAGTTCTGAAACCTACATCCATAGGGCTTTCCAGCTGAACTAGGTTGAAATATGCCAAGAGGTTAATAACGAGTAGTGTTTTGACAATTTCCAGTAATTTTGTTACAAAATCTAAGATTTTCACCCAAAAAAATTAATGAATCAAAATTCTGAATAGGTGTGAAGAATATGTCAAGAAGCTAAGGAGTAGCATTTTGACCATTTCTGGTAGATTTTAATAAAATCTAAGATTTTCATCCAAAAAATTGATCAATCAAAATTCTGAATAGAATTTCTAGCACCTATCACCATAGAATCCATCTAGCCAAATTTGGTTGAAATATGTCAAGCGACTATGGAGGAGTAGCCATTTCCGGTAGGTTTGTCATAAAATCTACGATTTTCACCCAAAAAACTGATCAATCAAAATTCTGAATAGAAGTTCTAGAGTCTACACCATAGAATCCATCTAGTAAAATTTGTTTGAAATATGTCAAGCAGCTAAGGAGGAGTAGCATTTTGACCATTTCCAGTAAATCTTTCATAAAATCTAAGGTTTTCACCAAAAAAAAAATGACCAATCAAAATTCGGGAAAAAAGTCTAGAGGGGACCAGCATAGGATCCTCCGAGCCAAATTTGATTGAAATCAATTAAACCATTAAGGAGAAGCAATTTGATGGACGGACGGATGATGGACAGACGTCATGGCATAATCTCACTTGGCCTTTCAGGCAGGTGAGCTAAAAATGTTATATAAAACCAATTTCGGGTTCAAAGTCCATCAAATAAAAAAAATCCAATATGACCGCCAAACACACTACCTTTGATTGGCCGATGGCGGACATTTTTTTTTTACGTATCAATTTCCCTTGAACAAATTTCAATGGACCGTAGTCCCATATCATTTTCCCCAAATTTTGGCCCAATCCGTTTAGCAGTTCTGGAGACGTCATTTGAGCAAAAACTAGGTCATCCAAGAAGGCCACCGAACTAATTGGCGAGTCAAGATCCCTGGTTCAGCTCTTGCCTAAAGAGAGGTTTGTGAGATTTTTTAAGATTTCTAAAAATTGGCCAAAATCCAAGATGGCCGCAACCAAATGGGCCGATTGGATTCCTTTGAACAAAGTTAAATCTCTATGCCCTAAGGATGCTTGCTGTTATATATAATTGAAATCGGCCCAGTGGTTCTTGAGTTGTTTAAAGAAAAGGTTGATGGATGGACGGATGGACAGATGATGGCAGTCACCACAGCATAAGCTCACTTAGCGTTTCAGGTCAGGTGAGCTAAAAATGTAAATCAACCAAAGACATACATAATTCTGACACTTTAGCGGTGGGCTTTTACAACCTTCATGATGGCTGGACATACGTTATTTTCATTGTGATGTTCAACAACAAGTGACGTCACATATATCTGATCATGGCGATTATGGCATCATACTCTTGAGTGACAGATCAATCATTATAATGACAGATAGGATCCGTCCATTACCACCAGTTTCGCCATCAGTACCTTGCAGTTTCTGTTGTAGTTTTTGTTTTTCCTCCGTTTCTTTCCTGACCATATCAGCTTTCAGTTCCTCTTCCAATTTCTCCTTATTCTTCCTTTCTTTCTCAAGCTGCTCCCTCCGTTCAATTTCTAGTGATTCCTAAAACAGAGACATATTTGAAATTTATTTATTTATTTATTTATTTAATTATTTGCAATAGGCTGTTGGTCCTTGAGAATATTTATAGAAATTTACACAAATATATCGCATATGAATTGAATAATACAATGCTTTAAGATAATCGCACAGGTGGACCTTTTTGAATTTTAAATCCAACCTACTTGCCGTGGCTCCAAATCGAAATAGGTTTAAAATGCACCTTGTCACCCCATGACCTAGATATTTGATGCTTTGTCCTGAAACGCATAGAACTTATGACCTGAAAAAGAATTTGTGATCTATCCAACTGCAACATGAATGTATGCTACTGAGTTGGTGATTCTACCTTCTTGCGTTGCAGAGTTATTGACACAAATGCATATTCCAGTATGCACTAAGTGATCCAGTGACCTCAATCTTTTACCGTCTGACTCTAAACTAAATATTTTTCTAGCCACTCATAATATCAATGTATTTGCCAAATCTGGTGATTCTACCTCATAGGATTACCGAGATTTAGGGAGAGTCGAAGCAAAGTCAGTTTGACTTGTGACTCAATCCCATTGTTGTTAATTGACAATATGTTTAAAACAACCGATATGTGCCTCTGACAGACAGACAGACAGACAGACAGACAGACAGACAGACAAACAGACAGACACATGGCACAACTCAGCGGTGTGAGTAATTACTTATAGCTCCATATTTACAATTGAAGTCTGTCATTAAAGTGCACAAATTGTGTCTTTAATTAATTTACATTTTAATTAGCATTCTGTTGAGTATTTTGAAAATGATTTAACTGGGAGCTGCTAAAATTTCTAAGTGCCAAAGCAACAGCCTCCAGTCAAACATGTCAAATTAGATTCGAATTATTCAACAGCTTACTTGTACAGTTACTTTGAAATTTATATTCTGGGAATTCAGGGTTCAAAGCTTCAAATTGATTCAAACACACGTAAAACGAGTGGGCGGAGCTAGGCTTGCGCAATTACATGATTCAATTGAAAATTGTGATTATGTTTTAAATCGTCAATTTATATGATCAAAAATTAAATAATCGATTAATCGTGAATAATTTCTATTGCATAAAATATTTCAAAACCAACCTTTTAATTACTTTTTAGTGCGGACGGTCATAAAATTGACATTTTGCTCAGTGCAGGGCAAGAGAAGTTATTTTTGAAAATGTATCACTGGAATGACTGGCTCGAGAATCGAGCTGTGCATTCCAGTGATACATTTTCAAAAATAGTTTCATCTTGCCCTGCAAATGGACTTTTCTAACCACCATTGCAGCTTTCATCATTGACATTCTTTTGTTGCTACGTCTTGGTAATTTGTAGCTAGCCAAGCTGATTAATCGAATAATCACGATTATTTTTAAATAATCGATCGTGATCACTCAAAGCAATAATCGCACAAGTCTAGGTGGAGCTTACCTACAAATTGGCAGGACATAACTACACTAGGATGATGGCGATCCCGCTAGTGATCAGCTTAATCAGTTAATAGATATATATTGTAACTAGGCTTGCGCGATTATGAGATTAAATCGAAAATCATGATTATTTTTTAAATCGTGAATTTATACGATTAAAGATTAAATAATCGAATAATCGGGAAAGATATCTACTGCATAAATGTTTCGAAATCTACATTTTAATTTACTCTTTAATGTAAAAAAAAAGTAATATCTTTCTCAACGAATGTGTGTTCATTCGGAGGCCAAGAAAAAACTGTTTTTGAAAATGTATCACTGGAAAGACTGGCTCGAGAATCGAGCCAGGCATTCCAGCGATGCATTTTCAAAAATAGTTTTCTCTTGGCCTGCAAAGGCACATTTATAAACACCATGGCAGCGTGAGTCATTGATATGCTTTTTACGCTAATTAATTGAGTAATCACGATTATTCTTAAACAATCGATCGTGATCACTGAAATCAATAATCGCGCAAACGTAATTGTAACAGACAACTTGTCACAGGCAGCAACACAGTTCTCAGCAGAATTACTTTCAAAATATATTTCTTTCAATCATAAATGATTTGTCATTCCGATTAAAATGTTTAATGTTTAACCCTTACAGTTACCATTCTGATGTGAAAACTTTAAATTTTCAAATCAAATTAAAAGATGAACTGGTGTTAATTTTTTAACAAATTTGGTGGAAGAGGTTGCTGTCACCGTAGCATTCTGATATTACAATTTTAAACTTCTAATTAACCCACTAACACTCATATCAGCCAAAAATAGCCTCTGCAGTGGTCTTGAGAAATATCCATTTGCAGACCAAGAGAAGACTATTTTTGAAAATTTATCATTGGAATGACTGGCTCGATAACCGAGCCAGTCATTCCATTGATAAATTTTCAACAATAATCTTCTCTTGGTCTGTAAATGGACATTTTCTATGAGAAAATCTAAATTTTCTTGAGAGTTAAAGGGTTAAAAGATGATGTGGTATTCGTTTTTCAGCAAATTTGCTGGAAGATGTTCGACGGTAACATCATCCAATAAAATTGTTGAAAAATGTACACCAGTTTCTTTGCTATTGACACAGTAAAACAGAGAATTGTGACATCAGTGTGACAACGGTTACCTGATTTGACATGAATTTTTACCTGCATAAGTTGTCGCTTCATGCGTTCTTCGTCCACTCTCTTCCTCTCCTCTTCAATCCTCGCTCTATGCTCTTCCTCAATTCTCTTCCTGTCATCTTCTGCTTTTCTCTGCTCTTCCTCTAACCGTTTCAGTTCCGCTTCGAAATGTTGTTGCTCTTGTTGATGCTTTCTGTTTTCTTCATTTATTCTGTGAAAAGACACTTGAAAATTAGAATGCAGTATAATGGACCTTTCCAGTTTTAGCTATGCCCCACCCATCTCTAGCTAAGCTCCACCCACACCTCGCTCGTGTTGAGATCGATCGATCTCTGAACTCCGCGACTATTAATTTCCATAAAACTATACAGGTAAGCTGTTGAATATTTTAAAACTAACTTAACTGGATGCTGCCATAGGCAGCAACATCGCCAAGTCAAATTAGTTTCAAAATAGTCAACAACATATTTATTAAACAGTAAAGATACAAAATCCATACAACCTGACGGACTATTAAGGGTTTACGACGGACTAAATTGAGTCATTCATGACGTCATTGATTATGGCATCATCCTACACGTCACAAAGTTCATTATGACATCATAGGATGGATGGATAAACTGGAGAGGTCTATTAATTTAACTACTGATTTCCCAGTGAGTTATTACACTCTTAACCCAGTAACACTCAAGCTGGGCCAATAACAGTGTCTGTAGTAGTCTTGAGAAATGCTCACATGCACATACGCACCCACACATACGCATGTATGCATGCACATGGGCATGCACGCACACATGCACAGAAATATGAAGATGCAAAAGAGAGGGAGGGCAAAATGAAACACACATTTAATAGTATTTAACCATTTAATGACGAAATTTGTTGAAAAAATTCAAAATATTTGCTTATTGAATGTCAATTTGCAAGCTAAGAGAAGACTATATTTGAAAAGTTACCACTGGAATGACTGGCTCTGTTATAGTGCCAGTCATTCCAGTGGTAAATTTTCAAAAATAGTATTCTCTTCGCCTGCAAATGGACATTCCTTAAGACAACTGCATAGGCCGGATTCGCCACGAATGGTTTAATGGCAAAATTTGCTTAAAAAAGTCAAAATATTTGCTTTTTGAATGTCCATTTGCAGGCCAAGAGACTGTTTTTGAAAATTTACCACTGAATGACTGGCTCGGTAACCGTTAAATAGGCCTGTTAAATATTCAAAAATAATCTTCTCTTGGTCTGGAAATGAACAGTCCTAAAGACTACTACAGAGGCCGGTTTTGGCTTACCCATTAACCCTTTCACGACGAAGCTGGCCAAAACCGGCCTCTGTAGTGGGTCTTGGAGAATGTCCAGATGCGGGCCAAGAGAATACTATTTTTGAAAATCTACTACTGGAATGAATGGCTCGATAAATTAGCCAGTCATTCCAGTGATAATTTTCAAAAATAGTCCTCTCTTGGTCTGCAAATGGACATTCAATATAAGCAAATATTTCGATTTTCATGACCAAATTTGGCCATTAAAGGGTTAATGGACACAACTGGTCAAGATCGAAATTTTTGCTTAATGAATGCCCAATCGCGACCATGTGAAGGATCTTTTTGAAAATTTACCATTGAAATGACTGGCTCCGTTATTAAGCCAGGCATTCCATTGGTAAATTTTCAAAACATACTTTTCTCTTCGCCTGATCCACAAATCTGTTCAAAATTAACAAATTTAAATTTTCTCATAGAAAATGAGTAATTGTAGAATAACACATTATTTTTTAAAGTTTATCACTGGAATGAATGGCTCGTCATCCCCGCGGTAAATTTTCAAAAACAGTATTTTTATGGTTTGTGAATAAACTTTTCTCAACACCACTGCAGCCCATTAAACAGTTAAACCATCGCTCACCTTGTTTGCTTTTCCTCTTCTAATCTCTTCTGCTGTTCTCTAAAACTCTTCTCTTCATCTTCATGTCTCTTCTTGTCCTCTTCGGCTTGAATCTGCAGTTTCTTCTTCAGAAGAAGTTCTTGCTCTTCCAGGAGATGTATTCTCTTCCTCTTTTCATCTTCTTCTTCTTCTAGAAGTTTCTTAGCTTGAAGCTGCTGTCGCTCGAGAAGAACTTTATCATCTTCCACTTGTTTCTCTTCCTGCAGACGTTTTGTCGCCTCTTCTGCCTTGCGTTTTTCTTCTCGTAATCGCTCTATTTCATCTCGTCTCTCAGCCGTCTCCTTTGCCTGGAACAAGAAAAAATCAAGAGAAACGATCAATGATTGGTAAAATTTATTTCTGACCCTTGTAATATATTTACTTTTGCACATTTCCAATTTTGTAAAATAATTGCATTGATGGAATACAGGGAGTCATATCTAGCTAAGCTCCACCCTTTTCTAGCTAAGCTCCACCCCTTTCTAGCTAAGCTCCACCCTTTTCTAGCTAAGCTCCACCCTTTTCTAGCTAAGCTCCACCCACTTCTAGCTAAGCTCCACCCTTTTCTAGCTAAGCTCCACCCTTTTCTAGCTAAGCTCCACCCTTTTCTAGCTAAGCTCCACCCTTTTCTAGCTAAGCTCCACCCTTTTCTAGCTAAGCTCCACCCTTTTCTAGCTAAGCTCCACCCACTTCTAGCTAAGCTCCACCCTTTTCTAGCTAAGCTCCACCCACTTCTAGCTAAGCTCCACCCACTTCTAGCTAAGCTCCCCCCTTTTCTAGCTAAGCTCCACCCTTTTCTAGCTAAGACCCACCCTTTTCTAGCTAATCTCCACCCACTTCTAGCTAAGCTCCACCCACTTCTAGCTAAGCTCCACCCTTTTCTAGCTAAGCTCCACCCTTTTCTAGCTAAGCTCCACCCACTTCTAGCTAAGCTCCACCCTTTTCTAGCTAAGCTCCACCCTTTTCTAGCTAAGCTCCACCCACTTCTAGCTAAGCTCCACCCACTTCTAGCTAAGCTCCACCCTTTTCTAGCTAAGCTCCACCCTTTTCTAGCTAAGCTCCGCCCTTTTCTAGCTAAGCTCCACCCTTTTCTAGCTAAGCTCCACCCTTTTCTAGCTAAGTTCCACCCACTTCTAGCTAAGCTCCACCCACTTCTAGCTAAGCTCCACCCACTTCTAGCTAAGCTCCACCCTTTTCTAGCTAAGCTCCACCCTTTTCTAGCTAAGCCCCACCCTTTTCTAGCTAAGCTCCACCCACTTCTAGCTAAGCTCCACCCACTTCTAGCTAAGCTCCACCCTTTTCTAGCTAAGCTCCACCCACTTCTAGCTAAGCTCCACCATTTTCTAGCTAAGCTCCACCCTTTTCTAGCTAAGCTCCACCCTTTTCTAGCTAAGCCCCACCCTTTTCTAGCTAAGCTCCACCCTTTTCTAGCTAAGCTCCACCCTTTCTAGCTAAGCTCCACCCTTTTCTAGCTAAGCTCCACCCACTTCTAGCTAAGCTCCACCCACTTCTAGCTAAGCTCCACCCTTTTCTAGCTAAGATCCACCCTTTTCTAGCTAAGCTCCACCCACTTCTAGCTAAGCTCCACCCACTTCTAGCTAAGCTCCACCCTTTTCTAGCTAAGCCCCACCCTTTTCTAGCTAAGATTCACCCTTTTCTAGCTAAGCCCCACCCTTTTCTAGCTAAGCTCCACCGACTTCTAGCTAAGCTCCACCCTTTTCTAGCTAAGCTCCACCCTTTTCTAGCTAAGCTCCACCCTTTTCTAGCTAAGCTCCACCCTTTTCTAGCTAAGTTCCACCCTTTTCTAGCTAAGCTCCACCCACTTCTAGCTAAGCTCCACTCACTTCTAACTAAGCTCCACCCTTTTCTAGCTAAGCTCCACCCTTTTCTAGCTAAGCTCCACCCTTTTCTAGCTAAGCTCCACCCTTTTCTAGCTACACTCCATCCACTTCTAGCTAAGCTCCACCCTTTTCTAGCTAAGCTCCACCCTTTTCTTGCTAAGCTCCACCCTTTTCTAGCTAAGCTCCACACACTTCTAGCTAAGCTCCACCCTTTTCTAGCTAAGCTCCACCCTTTTCTACCTAAGCTCCACCCACTTCTAGCTAAGCCCCAACCTTTTCTAGCTAAGCTCCACCCTTTTCTAGCTAAGCTCCACCCTTTTCTAGCTAAGCTCCACCATTTTCTAGCTAAGCTCCACCCACTTCTAGCTAAGCCCCACCCTTTTCTAGCTAAGCTCCACCCACTTCTAGCTAAGCCCCACCCTTTTCTAGCTAAGCTCCACCCTTTTCTAGCTAAGCTCCACCCACTTCTAGCTAAGCCCCACCCTTTTCTAGCTAAGCTCCACCCACTTCTAGCTAAGCTCCACCCTTTTCTAGCTAAGTTCCACCCTTTTCTAGCTAAGCTCCACCCTTTTCTAGCTAAGCTCCACCCACTTCTAGCTAAGCCCCACCCTTTTCTAGCTGAGCTCCACCCACTTCTAGCTAAGCCCCACCCTTTTCTAGCTAAGCTCCACCCTTTTCTAGCTAAGCTCCACCCTTTTCTAGCTAAGCTCCACCCTTTTCTAGCTAAGCTCCACCCACTTTTTATACATGTTGGAATCGACTTATATACTTTTCCCAGAATCCCACACTCAAGGTAACTATACAGGTAAGTTGTTGAATATTTTAAAACTAATTTGACAGCAACAGCCCCAAGTCAAATTAGTTTCAAAATATTTAACAAATTCATCAAGGACATACAATTTGTACACTTGACAGACTTTTTAAGCTTTCACTAAAATATGTCATTATGATAATGGTATCAGCCTACATGTGACATACTTGATTATGATGTCACATTTATATATGAGTAACAGATCAGATCCCTCTATAACAAATATAGTATAATGACAAATTTAGATAGTCATTGTTCCTTCCGAACACAATCACATCACAGACAAGACAGAGTCTTATATCAATCAGTCCAACGAACGGTCAAAATGAAGATGCATACAGTACAATTCAGAAATAACTTTAAATGTTTCCAAAACCATATAAAATGTACTGTTGAATATTTTAAACAGAATTGGATTGAAAGCCATTGCTGCCGAAGGCAGTAATGTCTTCCAATCCAATTATGTTCAAAATAATCAACAAAATATTTCTTATATCGTGTTCAAAATTGTACTAAACGACGTTCTTTTTTTGGAACCTTGTTAACTTATTTCTGAGTTGTACTGTACATGTATGTAGATGGTCAGCCCTTTAAAGGCCATATATGGAGTGTGTTTTAAGATATTTTAATATATCCAGTCCTTCCAAATCATATAGCTGTTATCAATTTGCTAATACATAGCACATTTCTATATTTATTGCCGACAAAGTACATAGCTTTAGAATATCGCGTCATGAATTACCGCCCTTGAATTCCAAGCAGCTGTGACGTTATAGTGGAACAACCACTAAGCAAAGCAAATACAGGCAACACTGCTTAACCAGGGTAACTTTTTCATCCTATTGTATTTAGCAATGAATTTTGAAATAGGCAATGATCTCAAAGATATTCCCGGTAGATATTAGTCAGAAGTTAATAATAGCGCCGATGCCATATTTAAATATGAATATCTCTGTCACGAAAACCCCCTTTTTAGATGAGATCTGCTTCGAGAAAATATCTCAGTGTGATTCTATAGATACTGTATTTATATGACACTATATCTTGCTACATCCAGTGTTGGTGGGATGACCGTCAAGCGCAGATCTAGGATTTTATTATTGAGTTAGACCAATATTGGCGAGGGTCTGTGAGTGAGGGCGTGACCCCTCTAAATGGCTGTTTGGGGAGATATGGGTGAGCTGGTTCTTCTCCCTGAAAATTCTGATGCTATGCGAAGTCATTTCCTGCATTCTATTTGATAAACAATATGCCTATTTTGTATCCAAACTGCACCTATAATTCAGCATAGTCTGTTATGATTTTCGAGATGTTTCTCTATCTATCTACGACTTCTTTGAATGTAATGTATCTAACGTATAGATTTACGCATAACGACACTCACTCTCCCACGCTTTTACTGGAGTAATTTGTAGGTTTACGTACTAAAGACAAATGCTGGCTCCGAGCGCGTACAATTGTCGTGTATACTGAAAAAGCACATATATGAGTGACGATGCGCAAAAAGCGTGACAATAATAATTTATAACAGGTGGGTAAGATGAACTAAATTGTCATATTTAGATAGGCATATGTTTATTAACAGTGCACAAATTTACGTTGGATGGCTTACGCGTCGAAGACTGTCAAAATTGTTTGTTTACCAGGGTTGGCAAGTTTTGGACACTAGTGGTTTAAACCCCGGTTTAAACCATGGTTTAAACCGTCCGCCCAAAATAGGTTTTGGACACCTTAAATTGTCCAAAACTGTCCAAAACCTAAAATATTGGTATAAAAAATATTTTTCTGAAATGTAATTTTCTTAAAACAACTATATAGCATTTAGACACATACAGGTACATGTACATATTGATGGATGGTTATCTACATGTATTTTTGGATACTTTATTGCTATATAATAATAATAATAATAATAATAATAATCTAAAAGGACACATATGATTTCAATAAATTAGGAGTCTTATTTGCTTCTTTCTATAATCCATGGGTTAATTTTTTTCAACTTTTCTTTGTCTTAAATGTTTTAACTCTGTATATTTCGACCAGTTGTGTTAAACCCACAGAAACCCTATTTAATCAATAATGTAAACATATTAGACTACCTATGTACAGCTAGATGTTTATATTATTGAGAACTGTCTCTGTGTCTAAATCTATTTCTTGCAAAATGTTCATGGCCTATGGAAGAATCTTAAACTCATAGAGAAAATATAGTCTGCTAAGATGTTGTTTCAACAATTAACTGATGACCCTTGCTCTCTAAGGCTATTTTAGAATTCACTACTCAGTACACACATTAGCTATGTTTACATAAGATCTTATGCAAATTTGGGATTAAGGCATTAAGCTGATAGAATATGAATTAGATTCTTCATGTTTTCATCTATCCTCAGTTAATGCTAGATATCAATTAGACAATTAGTAAAAAGATATCCTTGTGCTACATTAATCTTTGAATTCTTCTGTTGTCCTGAATATTTATGTGTTGATGGTATTTGAAATAGTTAATATGTATTTCAAAGGTGGT
The DNA here is from genome assembly GCA_034401795.1 of Chaetoderma sp. LZ-2023a. Lineage (NCBI taxonomy): Eukaryota > Metazoa > Mollusca > Caudofoveata > Chaetodermatida > Chaetodermatidae > Chaetoderma > Chaetoderma sp. LZ-2023a. The sequence continues at coordinate 38,828,864 of CM067363.1, read as the reverse complement.
AGGCTTAAAGATCCAATTTGGAAGCACTTTTTGGAAGTTAAGATTAATGGCAAACAAATGGCTAAGTGTAGAGAGTGTGAGTACACAGTTGTCAACAAGGTAGCAAGGATGAAAATACACTATGAGAAGCATGAGAAGTCTACTGAAAGTCCTGTTGAACAGGCTGATACAGACAGTGCAGACACACATATCAGCAAAGACATCAAGATTTTGAATGTAAATAAAATTAATGCTTAACCCCTTGCCCTCTAATGTCAATAATTAAAAATTCTATATTTTATTGTGACTATACCAAGGAAACTGGTTTTCATTTTTCAACAATTTTGTTGGGCGATGACAAATTTGTTGAAAATAAAAAAACAGTTTTTGAAAAATGTTTTTTGTTGACATTGGAGTGCTAGGAGTCCAATATATCTAATACATGCCTTAACCCTTTCACCGATGAATTCCTCAGCTATCATTTTCAAGGACACTATGCGGGAAAACTGCAGAATATTTTGAAACTAATTTGACTGGAAAACAAATTTACTCGTGAAATGACTGCCGCTTTTACTAAGCCAGTCATTTCAGTGAAAAATTGTCGAAAAATTGTCAAAAATTTGTGCTAAGTTGTGTTTAAAAGTCATAATGTACAATGTAGGTAAGGTTACTATTCACTGTAATTGTCTTGGCCGCATAGGGGTTATCGATAGGATGTCTCACCTTTAGTTCAGATACCTGAGTTAATTATTCTCTCTGCCATGCTAGTAATAGAGCCAGGTCTGATAATCTCTGATAACCACAATCACATGCTGAGCCTCTTTACAATTCAATGGTATAGGTGTGATAATTGGCCTGTGAGGGCGCTGGCTTAAGATTAGAAATAACACACAATGATCTGCTTAACCCTATACTTTCTGCAACCCAGGGTTTTCAGAAATACTCTTGCCTGAATACCTTTACTACAGTAATATTATGAAAACAATTTGGCATAGCACACTAACACCCTTCAGATAGACTGATGCAAACAGTCAAACTAATATTCAGCAAGTCCCAAAGTTTTGAAAATAAATAAAAACATGCATTTATTTGACAGAAGGGTGGTCTATCTTTAACTCTATCCATTCCAAATTTTAAATGTATTGAATTATGACATAAAATTAATTACTTTTGAAAATTCAACATAGGAATGACTGATTTTGTTGCAATGCCAGTCATTTCAATGTAAATTTTTCAAAAGATTATCATATCTTGTCCCCAAATGGCTTGGACCAGGTAGGGTGTATATCTACATTTGGCTTATATAGCACATGTAATATCCCTTTTCTTTGTTTCAGCTGGACAAACCATCAGCTGCACCATGCACAAAGCGACTAAGAGAAGAATTGCCATCACAATCAGCACCACCCTCACCAACCTGTCCAGTTCAATTCTCAATTCAACCCGATCTGAGCCGACATTGTATCACTACCACCTCAGCGATGAAGTCAGCAATAGATATAGAAGTCGCGAGGTTGTTTTATGCTTGTAACCTTCCATTTTCAATGGCTGAACATCCGCAGTTCATAAAAGTTGTTAGTATGCTACGCCCAGGATATAAACCCCCTTCACGTAAACTGATTGGTGGAAAGCTTCTAGATGCTGTGCATGATCAGGTGACAGAGGATATGAAGGTGATTCTTGATGGCAAGACAGCAACATTAGTGGAGGATGGGTGGAGTAACATTCACAATGAACCTATCATAGCATCCAGCTTGCAAGTAGAAGGAAAGAGCTTCTTCCTAAACAGCTTTGACACTGGTTCTATGACTAAAAGTGCTGAAAACTGTAAGGTGAAGTGTCAAGAGACAATACAATATGCTAAGACAAAATACAACTGTACAGTTAAGAGCATTGTCACAGATAATGCAAAGAACATGGAAAAAATGTGTGATGGTTTGAAGGCTGATGACAATGATCTTATTGTCTATGGCTGTTCTGCACACTGGCTAAACTTACTAGGGCAAGACATAACACCGGATACGCTAATTAAGCATGTAGTTGAGATTCAAAAATATTTCAGGAATCACCACAAGCCACTATCCTGGCTCTCGGAATGTATTGGTAGTGTTAAGCCACAGCTTCCTTGTGACACTAGATGGAAGAGTCAACTCGTGTGTATTGACTCCTTCATTCACAACCGTCCACATTTCATGAAAATTGTACAAGACCATGAAGGAGAAATAGATAATTCTATTGTCAAGAAGATAATGGACTTTAACCTGTTTAGAAATGCAAGAGACTTAGCCGAACAACTTCGGCCAATTTCAATAGCAATTGACACATGTCAGAGTGACACATCAACACTAGCCGATGCATGCCATGTTTGGCTTGAATTACTAAACAACACTCTGCTAGAACCACACAAGAAAACTCTGTTAGCACGTTTCAGCAAGGCAATCCTGCCAGAGCATCTTGTCTTATACACATTACATCCAAAGTTTCAGGGCGAGATGCTGGTAGCAAAACAGTTTGAAGAAGTGAACAATTGGATAATAGCTAAGAACCCTAGCTTTATAGCAACATTTATTGCATACCAGGCTAAAAGCAGCCCATTTCCTGCATCATATTTCTGTGATGCTGCAGTTCAAGTGCCTTCAGTGACATGGTGGAAGGCCTTGAAAACACTAGGTGTGCCAGGTGATTTTATTGATATGGCTATTCAGCTGCTTGAAGCACCAGCATCATCAGCATCGATTGAGAGAATTTTTAGCAATTTTAGCTATATCCACACTAAAATCCGAAATAGGCTTGGGGTAGAGAAAGCGTCAAAGCTAGTGTTTTGCTACAGGATGTTGAGAGGGCTGTCTGATTTGGACTACTAATTAAACCTAATTAAGCCTTTTAAGTTTTAATTGTATGTATTTGATAAAAATGTAATAATAACTCATATAATAAATGGATTTGTTTAATATAGTGCTTTTGATGCAATCTCTGATTTCTTGTTATTTTTTAATAGGATTATGATGCATAAGAGTATGGTGATATGTCCAACATAGTTTTGGACAGTTTTGGACTGGTTTAAACCATTTAAGATAGGTTTTAGACAGGTTTTGGACAATGTCTGCTCAAAGTTAGTTTTGGACTGTCCAAAACCCAACCCTGTTGTTTACCATAAGCTTTTCACTGACGTCCGCATGAACTGAAAGGGAGACGATCGATAACCGATATGTTAGTCTTCCTATGAATTCTTTCATCTGCTACTATTTATGTGCTTCCATCACACGGAATGCTTGTTTTATCGCCCGGTGCTAATTTTCAATAAGCCTGGTGGTAATTTCTCAAAATAATATGCTTTGCATCAACGTGAAAATATGCAGGCCTGTCGATTTCCCAACTGGCTGCCCCCCCCCCCACACCTCATATACCTCCCACACCCACCCCGCCCTGGCCCACCATCCAACCATTGCTACGGTCATGTAATATCGATTATTTTTCTAAAAACCTACAAACAGCTGGTCTCGAAAATGATGAGTATGTATATGCTAAGCTTTAAAAACTCACACGTACATTAAATTATCTTATCATTTACAGGCTAATTTTGTTCACGCACATTTCTATCGAGCCAAAATCGCCATTGAAGTAATCTGCCGCATTGATTTTTCGTAGCTGTTGCCGTTTTTGCGTGATGCTAACTACACACCCACCCTCTAGGCCTAACCATGTAGCCTACGTAGCCGCAGCAAAAATGTCAGAATTAAAGAAAATGCCTTGGGATCTCATACAATTTTTGTTTTAGACAGATAAGAAAGATCTAGCTGACTTACGTGTGTCTGTTTTATGTATGCACATGTATTTAATTCAGCAACAAAAAACTGTCATTCCGCTAGCGTGCATTAGACTCTATGGTCAGTTGTTTATTTAGGGTTAAAATCAATCAATATATAACTTTCTATTATTTTCATTGGCATAAGACCTGAAAAAGCTATTTTTATCTTTCCCTGATCGGGAAAATGCAACCAAACTGTACTTATTTCCTGTTGAAATTGCACGAAGCTGCATGTTTTCAACGTTACGGTATAATAGCTTGTTCCACTATTACGTCATTATTGATGCTGAAGAGCTCAAAATCAAGGGAGGTAAGTCATCACGTAATTTCGTGTATTCGATCATACGCTGACTTCACGGCTTAATATTAGCTATTTGGTGAATGTTAGACACATACAGCTGGTTTGTTATTCATTACTATACAATAATGCCTTAAATACTTGCAAAAAAATTTTTATTTCCCCCGGGAATGACTGTCTTGCTCATTGAGCCAGGCATCCCAGTGGTAAACTTTTAAACATAATTTTCTTTTAGTTTGCAAATGGGCTTTTCAGAAGATCACTGGAGGGGCGGGTTTTGGCCGATGTGGCTATTAGAGAAGTAGATGAATAGAGAAACAAAGAAAATTAGATATACAACGAAACCTCCTAGAAACTGAACCCTCTTTCAACCAAAAGCTTTCTAAACTGAATCAAAAAAGCATCCGCTTTTGTTTCTACGAGAATTCTTAATACTTACCAGATGTACTATTATGATAATGTCTATTATCTAGTCTAGCTCAAAATAAACAATTAAAACTCCGCACTCTCCTGGTCCTGCCCATACTGTGTCCGGGAATACCATAGCCGCAGGTACCGAGTCAATTCCCAATCACAGTCAGATTCGTCTTATATTTGCCTTGGCAAACTGCGAAAGCAGCTCAGCCTCACCTCAGCGGGGCGGCTGAGGCAGGGCCATAGTACATCTGGTAAGTATTAAGAATTCTCGTAGAAACAAAAGCGGATGCTTTTTTGATTCTACTTCGAATAATACTTACCAGATGTACTATTATGATAAACTCCGGATTTCGACAGCCAGGAAATGCCGGTGGGAGGAGGTGAGGCTCGAACCAGCACTCATCAACCATCCAACAGAGAAGGTTGTGAAGAGACTAAAACCATGGCATACGCTTGGGTTCTGCTATCTGACTCATAGAGTGCTAAACTTCCATGGTCTAGACCGCGCTCCCCCCCCTCTTTTGTCCGCACAAAACCAGAGGGATGTCCATGGGGATGCAACACCCACCAGACCCGTGTCAGCCCCAAGTCTCAGCTAGGGCAGTCCAGTAGAGTGCAAAGAAGCTACTACAACTTCAAATCTTTGAAAAAAACTATCAGTATATCGATTAGATTTTCAAATTGGAATGAGTCTCATGTCTGTATGAGAGGATAAATATACTCTTGTACCAGACTATTCACTTACTCAGTCTGGTATTTCGACTGGAAGTAAACATATTTATAGTCACTTAATTAATGTAAACACTCACCATTTTTGAGTGGTCGATCTGTTCTTGATCATCACAGGAGCTAGGCCCAATCCACGGTCGTACTCAGTCATGTGCATAGCGCTTGGTCAGTGTAGGCGGAAGGCTTTTGTGATGTGTGCGAAGTAGTGGTCGGACGTGGCTTAGATTAGGTTCAACAGATTGGCGACGGCTACTGGATTAAGTGTGCTGGAGATGTCTCGAAGGTAGAAATCAGTGAATGACGACTCGGCATGCCATTGTGCTACAGACATCACCTGCTCTAAAGAGACACCCTTATAAAGGGCCGATGATGCTGCTAGTGCTCGGACCTCATGGGCATTCGCACAATCAATCTGCTTTCCTGTAGCGATCTTGTGCGACATCTGAATAGCGTCAACTATCCAACGAGAAATAGTATCTTTCGAAGCACGTAAATGGGGAGCTTTGAGACATAACCACAGAGATTTCGGGTCGTCTCTCCACTCAGAAGTACGTTTCTTATACATCTTTAGACATCTGACAGGACACCAAGCACAAGAATTTGGGTCATGTCTAGTTAAACTTGGCAAATTGATCGGCTGTCCTGGATATTTAAGTGACTGATTCTTTGCCAGGAAACAAAGACGTGGAAGTAATCTTAAACCTTCACCCGTGACGACAAAACGGTCTTGTTCGGCAGAAAGCGCATGAATCTCGCTTCTCCTTCTCGCCGACGCTGCTGCAACCAAGAAAACTGATTTAATAGTTAACAGTTTAATGTCAATAGATCTAATCGGTGCAGAAAAGGGATCAATATCTCTTCTCTCACACCACTGTGCAAATTTGTTGATTCTATAATTATATGTTTTTGTGGTCGAAACTCTTCTGGCCGAAGCAACAAACTTCGCTGCTTGCTCAGAAAAGCCACCCTCAATTGCACGCTGCTTGACAACATCCATGCAGTCAATTTGAACATTTCTGGTCTGTCGTGAAGGTACAGACCCTTGTTCTGAGAGATTACATCTCTTGTGTCTGGAAGAGGGATTGGACTGCAGACCAGAAGGTCCAGCAGATCCGTAAACCATGATCGGCCTGGCCAATAAGGAGCGATCAGTAGTACTTGGCACATCCCCTCTCTTATCTTTGCCAGAACTTTCGGGATGAGAATTGTTGGAGGATACGCATACGCGTACATTCCCTTCCAACTTATCGCCAGTGCGTCTACTGCTAGAGCTAACGGGTCCGGGATCGGTGACACGTACGTGACCATCTTTGCGTTTTTCTTCATTGCAAATAGGTCGACATTTGGCTTGCCCCATTGTTTGAATAGAACCTCCGCTACCACTTGGTTGAGCTGCCATTCCGTCGGACGACAAACCGTCCTTCGACTGAGAGCATCCGCTAAGATGTTCAATCTTCCTGGAATGTGTGCTGCCCGAAGAATAATATTCCTCTCTTGGCACCACAGCAGAAGGTTCCAAACCATCATACACAACTCCGGTGATCTTGTCCCGCCCTGGCGGTTCAAATAAGACACCACTGTTGAGTTGTCTGTCCTTACTAGGACAATTTTGTCTTGAACTAGACTCTCGAACTTCTGCAGTGCTAATACCACCGCTAATAGCTCGAGCACATTGATATGTTTCTGCGCATTGGTCCGATCCCATTCCCCTGACACTGACTGATTGTCCAATACCGCTCCCCAACCTGTCAACGATGCATCCGTGAATATGGACATCTGAGGTTGAGGAGGTTGTAGAGGAACACCTCGCAGGAGATTCTGTTCCGACAACCACCACTGAAGGTGGAATATCAATGGTTCTTTTACTGGTATTCTCAGAGATAACGGATCTGTTCTCTGTGACCAGAACGACATCAAATACATCTGAATCGGCCTGCGCCTGAGCGCCGCATATGGCACCACCTTCTCCAGAGATACTAGTAAACCGAGTATTCTGAGAAATTGACGCGCCGTCAGATAGGCTCCTAGAGAAACTGACTCCAATACTGCAATCTAAACGAAATCAAGGATTTCTTTTTTCACGAGAGAGTTGATACTTACCTCCCTAATACTTTTGATATTGCTAAATATTGGCTTTCACTCAATAAACACTCAGATTAAAACAGTTAGGTGCCCCTACTGGGCAGGGAGTCAGAGCGTAGTCTGGCGGATGCCAGCCCCACCACCGCGCATGCGCAGACTAGCACTTCCTCTGACTAATTTATTGGCTGATACACATGCAACTATAAAGAGCCTGAAGACCGAGCCTCTGTGGGGTGGAGAGGCCGGGTCCGTATCTAGGGAGGTAAGTATCAACTCTCTCGTGAAAAAAGAAATCCTTGATTTCGTTTATTTCACATCAAGAGTATACTTACCTCCCTAATACTTTTGATATTGCCAGAATTCGACAGTGAATTCGGCGGGAGGGAGGCGAGGTCAAAAGACCAGCTCATCCCTATACGCTTTTCTGCGTTTAAGGCACTTAAACTTCTGAAACTGTATGAAAAACAGTCAGGATTTGACTAACCATCGGATAACACCCCCGATGTATGAGAGATGACCGAATGTCATATGCGCTCCCCCCCCTCCTTCCTGGGAGGAAGAGTCGAATGACCTCAATGTCCTATACGCTCTCTACGTACAAGTGCCATGTACTACAGGACAGAGACGAAAAAACTCCATTTTCGTATACTCTCAACAATGAACCACATAAATACACAAAACCATCATCATATAAATAACGGGTAACGTGACAAGACAATCAACAATGGACAACACATACACAAGACTGACCTTGTTGAAATGGCTGCTGACATCCTCTTCCCATTGGTGAAGATCGATGCAGTCCCAAATTAGTGGTTGTTTCCATAAATTAATTGTGAAATATATAAGCAATGAGGAAACCCCATCAAAAATATATATGCCTAGTTATTTTTTCAAAATCGACAAGGCGAGAGGATTAGAGGTGTCACGGAGATAATGGTCTGTAAAACTTGACTCACAGTGCCACTGAGCCACCGACATAATATCATCCACAGGGACCCCATTAAATAGGGCAGTGGATGTCACTACGCCGCGGACACTGTGAGCCTTGGCCACGTCAACCTGCTTCCCGGTGGCGGATTTATGGCAAAACTGAATGCATTCTACAATCCACCTGGAAATGGTGTCCTTAGAAGCCCTGCCATGGGGTTCAATATATGACAACCATAACGCTGACTGATCGGTGCGCCACTCCGCCGTACGTTGTTTGTACCGGCGAAGCGCCCGGACAGGACACCATGCTTTAGAATTAGGATCATATCTAGTTAAAGCAGGCAAAATAATAGGTTGACCTGGATATTTCAACGACTGATTTTTAGCCAAGAAATTAATCCTAGGTAGCAGCTTAAGGCCTTCCCCTGAAACCACAAAACGGTCATCCTCGGCTGATAAGGCATGAATCTCACTCCTACGCCTAGCCGAGGCCGCAGCAATTAAAAACACAGTCTTCAGTGTTAATAGTTTCATAGAAATGGAACTAAGTGGTTCAAACGGCTTATCACCTAGTACTTGAAGCACTAGCGATAAACTCCAAGACGGAATCACCGGTGGATTCCTTGGTCTTAGATTGCCCATGCCTTTAATTAATACATTTAATGTATTCACTTCATCACTTCCCCTCTTAGCCAAGCAAGGAATAACAGACATTAAAGCTGACTTATAACCAGCAATAGAGTTAGGCTTGAGGCTATAGGCATCATAAAGGTGACAGAGGAAATCAGCTACTACCTGAATAGATGCATCCATTGGATCAATACATCTTTTTGAGCACCATTCTGCAAATCTGTTGATTTTATAATTATATGCTCTGGAGGTTGACCCCCTCCTGGCTTTGGCCATAAACATGGCTGCTTGCTCAGAAAAGCCCTCCTTAATTCTAGATTCCTTGACAACATCCACGCAGTCAATCTGAACATTGACGGATTGTTGTGAAGGGCCTTGCCCTGGAAGATAATATCGTCCATCAGAGGCAGAGGAACCGGATTGCAGACCAGAAGGTCCAGCAGATCCGTATACCATGATCGGCTTGGCCAATCCGGGGCGATCAGAAGCACTTGGCATTCCTCTTGTCTGATTTTCTGAAGAATTTTTGGAATCAGGATTGCTGGAGGGAATGCGTATGCATACATTCTCCCCCAGCTGATAGCTAACGCATCTGTTGCGAAAGCGCTTGGATCCGGAATCGGAGAGACGTACGTCGTCATCTTCGCATTCTTCTTCGTTGCGAACAAATCGATGTTGGGTTTCCCCCAATGGTCGAACAGACGATCCGCCACACATTGATTTAGTTGCCATTCCGTGGGTAAAACACTCATCCTTCGGCTCAATGAGTCTGCTAGCAGGTTTAACCTTCCCGGAATATGAACTGCTTTCAAGGTAATCTGGTGATCCAGACACCAACAAAGCAGTTTCCATGTCATCATACAGAGACTGGGCGACTTCGTTCCGCCCTGGCGGTTTATGTAAGTCACAACTGTTGAGTTGTCTGAACGAATAAGAACAATCTTGCCCTGAACTTTCTGTAAGAAATGTTCCAGGCCCAGGACTACTGCTCTTAGCTCCAGTAGATTTATATGTTCCTTTGACTGTTCCAGATTCCAAAGCCCTGATATCGTGGACTCTTCCAGGCAAGCTCCCCAGCCCTCCATCGATGCATCTGTATACACAGTCACCTGAGGGTGGGGAGGGGTTAGCATAACCCCCACCAAGAGATTCTCTGTGTCCAACCACCATTGCAGGTGATGAATCAGAGGCGCCAACACTGACACATTCGAGTCCAGCGAACCTGTACTCTGGGTCCATTGTGTCATGAGAAATAACTGGATCGGCCGCCTGCGTAAGGCGGCCTGAGGAATGACTGGTTCCAATGAAACCATCAACCCCAGCATTCTCAAGTAAACCCGTGCCAGGACATGACGACTGTCGCACACTGACTGAATTAATGAGATGAGTTTCTGAACTCTCTCCTGAGTAGGATAAACATATCCTGTCTCTAGATCGAAGAACATCCCCAGGTAAACAAACTTCTGGGATGGAGTCAGCTCTGATTTTGGGAAATTGATCATCCAGCCTAAGTCTGTGAGAGTTTTCAAAACAATCTCCAGACTGGCCGACAAACTTTCCCGGGTGTGCGCTTTCAACAGCCAGTCGTCTATGTACGTGTGGACTGCTATGCTTCTCCTGCGGAGGTATGCGGTGATCGCAAGAACCACACGGGTGAAAACCCGAGGAGCCGTGGAAATTCCGAAGGGTAGCACCCTGAATTCCCACTGTCTGCCCTGGAATGCAAATCTCAGGAAGCGACGGAAACTCCTGTGTATGGGGATGTGGAAATAAGCGTCCTTCAAATCTATCGACGCTGTCCACATTCCCCTCTCTAACCCCGCCAACACCGAGCGCACAGTCTCCATCTTGAAACTGGGCGTCTCTATGAACTTGTTCAATGGCTTGAGGTTGAGAATTGGTCTCCACCCTCCGGTGTTCTTTGTTACTAAGAACAGGGTTGAATAGAAGCCCGGACACCTCTGTGCCGGCTGAATAGCTCCTTTTTGTATGAGGGAATTTATTTCCTCCTCGATACACAACCTTTGATCTGGATCTCTCGGATTTGGAGTCCAGATCGGCACTAGAGACAGTCGCGATGGCGGGCCTGTCATCCAATCGGGATGATACCCGACTGAAAGCCATCGCAAGACTAAACGGTCCTGAGTTAACCGTTCCCACTCTTGCATGTGGTCGGCTAATCGGCCTCCCATCGGTCCACCTAGGGATAGAGGTGGACATAAGGAGTGCAAGAGCGGCACTGTCTCCTTTGCCAGAAACACCGGCGCGGTTCTCACCGCGGTAACCGTCCCATCAGGAACGATTACCCCGCCCAGATCCTCGCGCGCCACGACCAGCACCGCGCGCACCTCGGTGCGCGGGCGGCTGCCTGGCTGACTGCGCCTGAGGAGCCTGCGCCCCCCTCGCTGCTGGCCGAATCGCACGCGGCCGAGGCCGGCGCTGCGATGGTGGTTGGCCTCTGACCTGGCCACTACCACCTCGAGCCTGCAGGGGACGATACGCAGGGGGTGCGGCGCGAACGTTGGCACGACGAAGCACCTCAAACTGTTCGCGCAGCGCCCTCTGGTTATTGACCAGAGTAACCGTCTCCTGGAGGTGTCTACATCCCTCACCTCCAAAGAGACCAGGACCTGTCATAGGCGTACGTAGTAGCCTATTGTAGAGGTCCTGGGACGGGCACAGATTATCCAAGGCAAAAGTGCGCCTTGCCCGGACACTCCTGGTCACCGCCCGCGTCATACAGTCCAGAGCCAGGTTGATACCATCCTGGATGGCTCGCTGGACTGTGACCGGACTTGGCTGGCGCGATGCGGATGCTGTTACTACCCCTTGTAACAGCTGGGAGACGTGGGACAGAGCGGCAATCGAAGCCCTCCCACTCTCCTCCGCATCACGCAACGCGGCATTTGCCGAACGCAACGCGTTCGAACACAAGACTCCCGTGTCAGAACGGGAGCCTGGCCGCGCATCCTCACCCAAAGCCGCGCGGTCATCCACGCTCGGCTTTGGTACCACACCGTACCGCTGGTAGTCCAGGGGCACGATGCGGCAACGCCTGGCCACCTCGCGCGGGGCCTTAGCGAGACGTCCACTCGCCTTAATGGACGTCTCCGCCGCCTCGAACATGTCAGCGACATGCTCTGCCAGCGGCAGAGAAGGCATAGCGTTAGCAGTAGGCTTACCAGCTAACCACGGCCTGTGTTCACGCTGGCTAGCCGACTGCTCCACGGGCAGATCTGGTCTAACACTCACCAACCACTGGCAAGCGTCAGACCAATCCTCCTCCGTGGCTAGTTGCGAGCGCTCTACAAGACGGGGGCCTTCGTCTTCCTCCTGAGCACAAGCAACAGAGCTTGACGGCGGATACGCTGATATCCCTGGCAAGCCAGGGAGAGCATGCGGGCCTGATAATACCGGCATGCTAATCTCACTGGCTTGACCAGGAGCAGGCGCCGTGGTAGAGCGCGGGGCATATACCGCCCCACCACGGCCCCGGCCAGCACCAGCTACACTCTCGGCAAGCCGAGGTATGCGGTACCGCTGGCCTTCAGCGCCCAGGGCCACAGTCTGAACCGTGGATTCTACCCCTGGGAGAGTAGAACCGTGGAAAAAGGCGCCTGTATTCCCCGCGAGGGGCGCACAAACGTCATATTCCATGGCCACGTCTTCAGACGGCGACCCCAACAGGTAATCATCATCCTCCTGGCCAGAAAGATTAGACTCCGGGTCAGCAAAGAGAGCTAACCCGGACTGGCCAGGGAAGGTGCCATACGAGGTACTGGCAGCCGCGGTGTGCGGATACCCCTGGACTGATGAGCAGCCCGCGGGTTCCAGCGACGACCGTCCACGGTCCCTATTGGGCGCGGCAATAAGCCTGCTGCCAGGGCCGTGGAACACCCCCTCTAATGGGGCCACCTCTGAATCTTCAAACAACGGAAGCGTACTAAGGAACGTTGATTCAGAGGTGGGGATTACCTGCTCCGAAGCAGATGATGAGGTCAATAAAGGATTTGGTCCAGGAAGCATGCCACGAAGCAACTCTGGAACCAAATCCTTGATTGTCCTCCTCATCTCTCCCAACATCTCGGTCCGGAAGGCCTCCATGTCCACCGCGGACGAGGCCTTCCTCTTACCCTTCTTACTTACGACCTCTTTTTTCAGCTTCTTTTTCTCCTCCTCCAACTTGTCCTTCGCCTGCAAGCACAAGAATTCGGACATTAGCTCGCCCCCCCAGTGCTTACATATCTCGCAATTAAGCAAGGGACCACAGGGGCTACACTGAAAACATAGATGAGGGCCAAACTTGTCCCTCAAAAATCGTCCACAGGACGCACAACCAGGTCTCTGAAAAAGGCCAAAGGACGAGGAGTATGAGCAAACTAGTTAAGCTTAGAAACTCACCAACTCAAGAGAAGGAAATGATCATAAAGATCATAATTTTTATCAGAAACCAGCTTCGGACAACTTTAATTGTAAATAAAGAGCAAAGCTGATTATGACGTCATTAATCCTATGACAGGACAAAATCGATCCCAACAAACATCCCAGTGCAAGGACGAATTGTATCTCTAACCAGAACATGTGCAGAATGGACATTTCGACTACACAAGCATCAGATAAATACTGATAACAATGGCAAATAGTGTTAATTATCTCCCTTTCTCATATCAATAATTAATACCTGACACCTTGTCTAGACAAACCATCCAACCTGATGAACTGGAGAACTCCACCACTGAACGCCTCTTAACTCTCTCCACCTCAAGGGGAAGGAATTGGATCAAGAGGGCAAAGTGAGAAGACCTTTATAATAGGCCTCCAACTCACTGGGCATAGAATTTTTGGTTAGATAACCTAACAGTATTAGTAGGAAATGGAACCATGGTGGAGAGACACAAACCCTCTGCTGATGTCATGTCCTTATTTCTCCTTCACACAGACCTGTGGACATAAACACAAAGAGAGATTAGTCTTATATAGCACCTAGTTGAAAAAACCCAACTAATTAAGGCGCTTATCACGTTTAGCGAGAGTCCCGGAAACACATTACAACGGGACAAAACTCGCTAATTTTACTAGAAGTCACCTGATTTAAAGGTCCAAGGCCCTCCTGTGGCGAAGTCACTCTCTCAGCCATCTTTGTCAGCGGTAAACTTCTATCTAATAGTCTTAAAAAGCTTTGAAAAGAGTATAGAAAGATTCTATCATGAAAGCATGTGTTGTCTCTCAGCCAATAAATTAGCAAAGAGGAAGTGCTAGTCTGCGCATGCGCGGTGGTGGGGCTGGCATCCGCCAGACTACGCTCTGACTCCCTGCCCAGTAGGGGCACCTAACTGTTTTAATCTGAGTGTTTATTGAGTGAAAGCCAATATTTAGCAATATCAAAAGTATTAGGGAGGTAAGTATACTCTTGATGTGAAAAGGCTTCTGACTCTGCTCTCCGCCGGAAAAGCTACGCCGTCCCTGAGATTGAAAAAAATTCCCAGATAAACAAACTCCTGGGATGGAGTCAGTTCTGATTTCTCTAGATTCACAATCCATCCTAGCTTCTTCAATAAGTCTAGGACTACCTTCAGATTGCTGCGCAGAGTGACTGGATTCCCCGCCTTTAGCAGCCAGTCGTCTATGTAAGTGTGAACAGCTATGTTTCTCCTGCGAAGTAAAGAAGTCATGGCGAGAACCACCTTGGTGAAGACCCTCGGAGCTGTGGTCAGGCCGAATGGAAGAGCATTGAATTCCCAAACATTGTCAACACACGTGTCATGC